>JACBWW010000032.1:5515420-5614033 GCA_020086605.1 Lanius collurio | reverse complement strand
GGACGGTCCGTGCCCCGGGACAGCCCCGGGACAGCGCCTGAGGCGATGGACAGTCCGTGCCTCGGGGCGGCCCCGGGACAGCGCCTGAGGCGATGGGCGGTCCGTGCCCCGGGACAGCGCCTGAGGCGATGGGCGGTCCGTGCCCCGGGACAGCGCCTGAGGCGATGGACAGTCCGTGCCCCGGGACAGCCCCGGGACAGCGCCTGAGGCGATGGACGGTCCGTGCCCCCGAGCGGCCCCGGGACCCCATCGGAGACAGTGGAGGATGCGTGGCCTGAGGTGGCGCTGGGTCCCCGCCCTGAGGTGGCACCGGCTGCGCGCCCTGGGGCAGTACCGGCTCTGTGCCCTGAGGTGGCACCGGCTGGGCGCCCCGGGGCAGTACCGGCTCTGTGCCCTGAGACAATGGAGTGATCGTGCCCTGAGGTGGCACCGGGACCGCGCCGGGGACAATACAGGCTGCACACCCTGAGGCCGTACTGGGTTTGTGCACTGAGCTGATGGCTGGTCCCCACCACATGGGTGACTCCACTGGAGTGCTGTACCCTGGGTATCCCTCCCTGAGGCAGTGATGTATTCCTGACCTCCCAAAGGTGGCTTTTCCAGAGCACTACACCAGGTTGAGGCAGGTCTGAGGAGATGCCCTGTCCCTGGCTGCACCACACTGGCACCCCAAGAGTGCTGTGCTGTGTTAGCGCAGCTTTGAGGTGCTGTTGGATCAACTGGCCATAGAAATGGTCCCTGCAAGACTTCTACACCATGTTTGTGCAGGTCTGAGCCATTGCCCAATCCCCAGCCTCGTGAAGTTGCCCCTTCAACAGTGCTGTGCCATGTTGGTGCAGGTTGACGTGCTGCCATGTCACCTGAAGTGCTGCCCTATGACCTCCTGCAATTGTCCCTCCCAGCCCCTCACACTGTGTTTGTGTGGGCCTGAGGTGCTGCTGTGTCCCCCCAGGCCCAAAAGAACAGCCCTGCATCCCAGTCCAGGTGAACACACAGCTGCAGTCCAGCTGTTGGCTCTCTGCTGGTGGCAGCCACCCCTGTTTCTCTGGTGGAAGTGCTGTTGTGCTGTGCCAGGAGGCTGCTGGGGATGCTGGAATGGATTCAGTACATGCCACCACAGGATTCCTGCCTTCATTCATGGAGAGGATGCTGTGTAGGTTGATATGGCCAAGGCACTTGCTTTGCTGTGCCTCAAAGGCAGAGTATGAGACAGAAGGTACAGAATTTGCTTCACCAGCCACATATCTGTCTTTTTGCTGGCCTCCAGCTGGTTGCAAAGCAAGCTACAGGCAGTCTTCCTCTTCTTCCCAGCACATCAAAAAAACTACACTATTTGGAGCTGTGATTGAGTGTAACAACTATGCCCAAGCACAAAACTGGGATGAAGTCTGACACAGGCATTTCTGATGGCTGGGATCTGGCTGTGAACAGACAGTCTGCATTCACTTGCAATATTTTACATTGCAATATTTGCTCTCAGACAATGAATTCAATGCATGATATCAGGATGGAAATACACCTTCCTGTCCCTCATGGCTCAGAAGAGGTGGAAACCCCAAAACAAAGAAAGGAACAAGCTCCCCCACCCAAACCCAAGTGGGAGCTTTGAGTCACAGAAGAGGAATTGCAGAAGGATTCAGAGAGGTCTTCCTGCTATGGACTTTATGTGGAAGGCACCCAGACCACCACCATTGCTCCAGATTTTTGGCTGAGTGCATTCAGCTCCAGGACCACACATTTGGCAGACTTGGATGAAAGGTTTAACTTGTGAGTTTAATGTGATTTGATTTTAATAGTTCAAATTGCTTTGAGAAATGATTTACAGAACCAGCAGTGACTGGGTACAACAGTTTGTATGAACACTGGGATTTTAGAGGGGAAGAAAACAAAGCCCAGGTAAAGATGAGGTGTTCAGATGCTTTGATGTAACAATGTGCAGTGTTCAGAGAGAGCTTGCTGGGAGCACAGAGTTCATGGCACCACGGTGAGATCTCTCATTCATTGTGTGTTTGAGCCTGGTAAAAGAGAAGGAAAGGCAGGGGCTGACACTGCAGCACATCATTATCAGGTTTAAATAAGGCAGCTGAGCAACCTGCCAGTGGTGGGATCTGCTTCCCTAACTCTGTCTAAAAGTCAGCAAAATGAGCTAAACTAGGCAGAGTCTTCAATCAGTAGAGGAACATTTCAGAGGCCTCAGTGAGGGTGAGATGAATTGCTCCTGGCTCTTTTCAGCCTGGAGGGGGTTTGGATGGCAGGGACAAGTGAGGGGAGTAGGAGGCTGCCTCTCTGGAGAGTGGTGCAGGGACCAGAGATTGATGACCTGGCCGTGAGAGATGCAGCAAGCACAGGCAGGTGGCAGAAAGCTGCCATGAAAAACTGGGAGGTTTAGATAAATTTCCTTTCTGAGCAACACACACATCTGCTGTTTGGTTGCTCTGGAAAGGCCTGGGAATAACAGCAGCAAAGCTGGTGCACTCTAAAAGCCAGCTCTCCTTCTCTTGAGCAGTAGATGACTCTGCAGCCTGGAGCATTGATTTTGCTGATTTTCTACTGTGGCTCCAAAGGAATTGGTGGGAAGTTGAAACTTGCTTCTTCATAGGATCACAGCATGGTTTGGGTTGGAAAGGACCTTAAAGCTCATCCAATTCCAGCCCCTGCCATGGGCAGGGACACCTTCCACTATCCCAGCTTGCTCCAAGTCCCGTCCAGCCTGGCCTTGGACACTTCCAGGGATGGGGCAGCCACAGCTGCTCTGAACACCCTATGCCAGGGCCTCTCCACCCTCACAGGGAACAATTTCTTCTCTCTACCTAATGTAAATCTACCCTCTTTCAGTTTGATCTTGTCATCTTTTTTGTGGCTAACAGGTCTGAGATGACATTAGGAAGTGATGAGAAAGCTTCAAGTGGCCAAAATCAGGCCCTGATTTTGGTCACTTGCTCTTAAGTTTTCCCTGTGAGCATTTTCTTCCCCTGAAGTTGCAACGTGCATCCACTGTTCTTATTGTGAGTGGGAAGGTTTGTGTGCAAGGGGAATCATTAAAATTACTTTGGGTTTTAGAGTCTTATTGGAATAAACTCCTCCAGCTCCCCCTTTGGCTGGATGTACCTTCAAACAGCTGTGAGTAGAACAATTTATCCAGTGAATACATCCACAAAACCACAGGGCACAGAGTTCCCTGAGAGAAAACTGGAGACAAATCACTGCTGCTTCACAAAGGATCAGGGAGAAATCACTGCTGGCATCTCCCTTGGTAGCAAATCTGGAATTGCTGAGCTGAGCCTCTTAATGTAATGTGCTCTCTATGTAAAGGCAGCAGTGACAGACCAGTAGAGAGGCCCCAGGAAAGCAGAACTCTGTTTTAAGTAGTTTATTCCACTAATACCAGGAAGATAATGCCCAAAAAGTCAGATTTAAAGGTTTAAGTCTGTCCTTGCTTAAGCCAAGCGGCCATCAGTAGTTCTGTCAGGAGTTAAAATATATATGAAAGTGAAATAATGGTCTCAAGGGTTTTAGGGTTTTTTCCTCAGTGTTAAGAAGCAAAAACCCCCATTTTAGCTTCATCTTAAAGTAGGGTTGAGCATAGTTCATACAAAAGGGTTCACCTTGTCCGCATCTTCTAGGGATATCTTAAATTAATGGAGTTTGAACTAAAATTAAAGTTTCCTTGGAAGACTTCTGTCAGAGTTATATTCCAATGAATCCAATCTTCTTGGTATTGAGAAAATGTCTGGAATCTCACTAAAATCAAATAAAAGGAGGGAGATATTTAGAATTTTAATAACCCCAATGAACAAGTATATCTCCCTCTCTGGCTGCTAAAGAAGATACTGAATCTGTACATGTGGCTTATTAAAATATAAGCGATAAGAGAAATGGAAAAGATTATAGGAAACAGACATATATACATGAAATACATTTGGCAAAAAGGGAAGGGATGTCAGTTAAATAACAGATCAGGAAGCCACATAAAATGGATTTACAGAGCTCAATATTACTCACTTATTTGCATTTATGTTTGTTGGTAGGACTGACTTTGTTAGGGAGGGCTTGGACAGGAAAAGCTCCATGGTTCAGTCTGAAGGGATTTGCAGTGTTTTGGTTGGAGAAGTGGCTCCCAAGGCTTTCTTCTGGCTTGTGTGGGGGTGAAAAGTGGAAGCTGGATACAGCAGGAATGAAATCTCTTCCAAGCCTCTTTCTGCTCCCTCAGTTTGGTGGGGAAAGGGGAGAATATAATCTGTTGTCAGTTTAAAAAAGAATTTGCTGTTCTTCAGTTCCCATTTTCCTCTTAGTGTTTCCTGGAACAGTCAGAGGGACTGGATGTGATCTGAGGTGTACCACTGACAATGTGAGGAGCTCTCAGAGGAGCAGCTGGTCCCTGCTGCAGGGCATGGGCCAGGTGCTCCCACAGAGGTTCACCTTTCCTTCCCTCCTGTTCCGTTCTCCAGGGCACTGCCTGTGATTCAGAGCCTGTGACACAGAGCCATGGAACTCCTCTGCATCCCTGCTCCCATTGCAGTGACATCCCTGCCCAGGGCAGTGACAAAAAGATGACAATGAATGTGGTATTATCCTAAAATTGGTATATGCAGCCCTCTGTGGAGGAGACAGTTTTGGAATGTGAACTTTGTCCTTTAATCCAAACACAGCAGAAGTCTGTTTCTGCCCTCCCTCTCACCACATCTAAGACGTCTTTTTGAGGGAAAATGTTGTCATTTGGTACAGGGACATTAGGAATATCTGAGTGCAGGAAAATGAATGTGAAATTTGTCATTTCTAGTGCAGATTGCCCAAAGAGTCATTTAACAGCCACCAAAATAAAAATGTGTCAAGAGATTTCCAAAGGCACTTAGGAGATGCTCATGTTCATTTGATGTTAATACTAATGAGAAGTGAGTGTCCAAATCACTTGGACAGGTTTTGGAAAATCTCAGCTAGATACATGTCTTCCTGGAGGAAATTACATTTGACAGGAGGCTTCTGATGCAGGGAGAATAAGGGCATTGCAGGCCACGCTCTGAATTCTTTCTATTTCGGTTCAGAAATCTGCCAGACGTGTGTTAGACACAGAGCTGGTACCTCCACCTCTATTCTGCTGTCACCTAATAGAATATCCTTTATTTTTCTGCTGGCTGCATATGCTGTTAAATTAGATAGAGGTATTTGCAAGGTGAATGACAAGTGTAATTGGCTATAAATGCTCCATTTAGAGAGATTGCAAACTATGTTTAAGTTACACCCAAGTGCACCTGTACTTGAGATGCAAAGTCATTCAGCTCCCACAGCACCTTCATTATAACCATACTTCATCCTCCCACACAAATAGATTCTGAGGAAAATAATTTCTCCCCAAATGTACATCTGCTGCGAATTATCCTGGCATCATTACACATGCCAGGGTAGTGAACACAAGTCTCATCCTCTGGGGTGGTGCTGATTGAAAGATGACACCCAATTTTGGAAAACAAAGGAAATCTAAAACAAAAGCTTGGCAGATATTTTTTGGGGAGTTTGTTTCAGAGCATTTCCCAAATTAATTTGTCATTTCTGCTGCAGGGAGACTACTTTTTTCAAAAAATTTAATTGAAAGTTTAACTTTGACTACTTTAGAATGAAATTGAAACCACAGTTGATTTTTTTTAATTGACCTTGTCAGGAAATGACTGTTGCTAAAACCAGAGATCATTGTGATACCTTTCTTTGAGACATCCAAAATAATTTCAGAAAATTATCAATGTTTTCAAGACAGACTATAAAGGTTTTTTTATTTTGGAAAGTCTTCAAGGCTACTGGTTAAAAGACTATTTTTGAATGCAAACAGCATTTTATTAAAACACTTTTAGTCCTGCAAAGGAACACTTATGCCAAGGAAAAAAATGGTGCCTACCTTGCATTGTCCCCTGGGATCTGTGCTTGGTTGTGGGGTGAAAATCACTGTTTATTCTCTTAACAGCCAGGAATCCTGCAGGCTTCAAATTCCCAATTTCTCTTCTCTGTTTCTTCCTTGTTCTAAGTGGCAGCTGTGTACGACTGGAGAACAGACAGGGCCGAGCAGCCTTGACTTCTTTTTGTGTCCCAGAAAATCTCTGTTCTTCAGTACAAAGCAGTCCCAGGTTGCTGTGCACTTTCCCAGGTTCTTTCAAACCACATCTTTCATATCTGCACTCCACAGCTGGTCTGGACTGGTGTCACACATCTGAAGTGAAATGAAAGAAACTCCCAAACAAATCCAATATCAGTTGTGCCCTGTGGGGCTGAGCTGTGCCAGATTGCAGATCTAATCTCACCCTGCTACCTGAGGAGCAGTAATGACACTCACTCCGTTCTGTCCTGCCCAGGGAAGCTGAGGGATCTCTTTAGCTAAATGAAATAGTAGTCTTGGGCTTTCCGCAGCCCAAGACCATGTTTTGGAAGGCAAATGGAAATTCTGTTACAAGGTGACTTCTGCAGACCCCAGCTCTTGGTCTGGGCTCTTCAGCACATTCAGGAGTTGTCATCTCTGGGTTTTAACAGAGCTCAGGGGGCACAGACAAACTTCTGCTTGGAGTGAGGTTCTGCTTTTTAATGTCACAGGAACTTTCTTACTTTAGTGCTAAACTGTGTTACTTCTCTTTGAATCTTCCCCGAAGTAGCTCTGTGATGTTACCATTGCCGTGCTGAGGGCTGGATGTGTAATTAGTGACTTGTATGACTCCCAAAAGCTGCAGTCTAAACCTTAATCCAACCTTCAAGTTGATCACCCTGCTACATCACTTGAAAGCACTTATGATCAAGGAACTGCAATTCTCAGAGCCTATTCCACAGCGGAGATGACTTTTATTGGGGAGATGGGATGTTAAAAAAAAATTAAACCGGTCCTCATTAGAAACTGGAGACATAAAAGTCTCCTGAGCCAGCCTGTGAGTGCCACTGCAGAGCTGTTTATGCAGCTATTTATGCAGGGAATAGCTCCCCAGGGATGGGCTGTTTGCTGTTGCTTCTGCTCAAAGACCCCGCACCGCGACGTCAGTGCTGGAACCCGGGGTTTGGGTTCCTGCAGGAGCAGCGTGAGCGAGTCCTAATGATGGCAGAGTGCTGCCTTTCCCTCTCTGGAGGGTGCAGAGGTTGTCACAATGCCTCTGTCTCACTCATGTCGCCTCGGGGCACGGGAAATGGGATATAAACAAAGCCAAAGCGAATGCACAACCTCTGACCTATCTGCAAATGTTGCTTCTGGGGCTATTTGTTTCTGTAATTCCTCAGAGCACGTTGGGGGAGGCCGATTTATTGCTGCCTGGGATATCTTATCCCTGTCCTTTCAGCAAAATGGAGCTCCTTTTTCATCCTGAAGGGTTTTGTAGATGAACTGAGGAGCTGCCACTTGGCTTCTGTGTGTCTCCAGCCAAATAACTCCACATTCACTCTCTTACTGTCAGAACCACAAGGTCCTTCCTTGCAGGGGGAAAAATCAGGGCCCATCCTGTCCCTGTCCATGGGATGCAGCTGTTGTAGGTAGAGTAGCTTTGGTGAACTCAGGAGGTTCCTACTGGCCCCTTTCTCCAGACAGCTGAGGACCCTTGGCAAAGTCCAGGCTTGTCTTCCCTTCCCATTCCTTCCTGCCTCCCAACCTGGAATCTCATTGAAAACCATGTCAGTGAAAACAGCAGCACATTGAAACAAATATGTTGAAAACACCCTTTAAAAGAGCTTTTGTGCCTTGGTTAACATCTGCTGTTGGTGTTTTGGGGAAAGCCACTCCGTGTGCAGTTGCACCATCCCCATCACACACAGGGTCACTTTCCTGAAGATTCCTCCCCTTAGAATGGGAATGCTGAGTAGCACTGTTGCAGAACAATGATTGTCTGATCGGTGAGTTTTCTCTGAGCCAGCTCAAATTGCCCTATCTAGACCAGGATCTTCCCCTCCTCACTTTCGGGGGTATTTTTAGACTAGTTGGTAAGTCTGTGCTATGCAGGGAGCCCTGAAAAGCTCTGGGTGGTTTGGCTTGTAGAGTCTAAATGGAAGGGGTGTGGGATCTGCCTTGTAGAGGGGCTGACAGCTGCTCCAGGTTGCTTAGATCTATTCCATACTAATGAGAGAGTTTCTCATCTGACTGAACTGCAACTTTGCTTAACTGCTGTCCTCTTTTGAAAACCTATGTGTTAAATTACCATGAGATAATAGTTCCTAAAAGGCATTCCCCTAACCTCAGTTTCTTCACTAAATTGGATGAATCTAGTGAAATGTCTCTTAGAAACAAATCTTTTTTAAGCCTGCACTCTATTCTTCTTAACCTCTGCGCCCTAAACAATTTCTGAGACAAGATGAATACCAGCCTGTGATGATCATTGCTACATATATTCCACTTAAGCATTCACTTGGCTGATAGCCTGGAATAAGTCACTGTTGGGGGTTAAACAACTTCTGGGGCGATAGATGGGACCTCATTACGCAAAGTGAGGAGAGTTATCTCTGGAAGCAGCTCAGGTGGAGCTGCTGCCTTCACTCCACAGAAGGTACAGGAACTGAGGTTACCTGCTGTTGGAACCTCTCAGCTTGAATCTGAAACAAGTCGGGTAACCTCTCTCCTACGGGGACCTTCCACACTTTGTCTTGGTTTTACTAATTTAGGATACCATTTTCTGCTAGGAAATGTAGGAGAGGAAAGTTTCCACTCCCTGTAAGGATTATGTCGTTATCTTGAGATGCTTTGAATTGCAAATGCTACCTTAAATCTGGTTGGGACTAACGGCACTGCTGAGAACCAGACCACGGCTTTGTCAAACCTTTCAAATCAGAGGCTTCCAATTTGAGTTTCAGATGTGCCCAAGGCTCTGGAACACCAGAAGGCAGCGTCCCTAAACACGTGAGGTGAATGATCCTGCCTTTGTCCTTCACTGGAATAACCAGCGGGGCTATTTCCCTAGGAGTGTGTTCCTCAAAGTGATCTCCACCTCCCACTGTACTCTCCCTTACCTGGTATAATTGAACCAGTTTGGGACATTCCCACCTCCTTTAGGAGTGCTCTGAGCTGAAACTTTGTTTGGATTCATACCAGGATGCAGGGTCTGCTGTGGGCTGTCAACAAAGACTTGGTTAGGAAATAACAGAACTAAGAAAATCAACCAAAAGCAGTTGTTCTCTCAATTCATTAAATAATCTTACTAGCTTTTTTTTTGCTGATATAAAGTTACCTTCCAAAGGCAGATAAAAAGGTGTGTCTAGCTAAGTTTGTCCTCAAGTGGGACTGGGAGAGAAATCTGGGTTGTTGGTTTGGACTTGCACAGTGAGGAGGAGCTACTTTGTTGTGTTCAAAGAACCACAAAATGACTAAAGGTTCTCAACTTTTATGCTGCAACCTTAAGTATCTGTGTCCTAAAAAAAAATCACTAATTAATATAACTTCTTTTTGGGCCTGTCTGGAATGCTGAGGTCTACAGGCTGGATTTTGAAATCCCAGTGAAATGCATAAAGTCACCTGAGATTAAGAATTTAACTCCCCTGTGCTGGGATCTTAGAGTTGGCTGGGATGAATAATGAAGTGACTGGATCACTCTTCCCACACAACAAATGACACTCTCCTGTCTCTGCTTGGAATTTGAAGTGGAATAGGAAACTTTGTCCAACTCTATGTGCAGGTTTGGTCTGCTCTGACTCTCTGCATTTCTCTGTGCACTGTGGTCTTTCTCCTGCCTTAATTTGAATTCTGAGTAGATCTCCAAGCTGGTGAGGTTGCAGCATCCTGGGCTTGCTTTCAGATATCCACATCCTTATTGGGGAGCCTGTGTTGTAGTTACTGTGTTGGGATGCTCCTTCCTCCTCTGCATGCACAGTGAGCACCCAAAAGCCATTGACCAAATGCTTCCAGGCAATGCCAGATTCTCTTAGGACTGGTATCAAGCAGAATGTTATTGTGTGCTCAGGGCTTTGCTCATAAATGTGCTAAACTGCAGGATGGAAATGGAGGATTGATTCACTGATGGGCTGCTCACTCCCTGCATGTAAATAAAGATGTGGAGGGTGCTGCCAGGACCCTCCAAAGGGCTGTGTAATGTCAAGGATCTTTCCCTACAAATGCTTCCCCAGGGGCTCTCCTGAGGATGGAGTGGCTGCCAGGGTTTTCCAGCCCGGAATGGGATCCTACTGCAAGTCCTCCTCAGCCTGTCCTTTCTTCAGGGCAAAAACCTGTTTGATCAAGGTGTCCTTAACCCTTTCAGGACCCTACAGAGGTTGCTAACTGCTCCTCATCTGCCCCTGGAGCTCCTGCATAACTTAAATCATCAAGTTGTTCTTGCAAACAGTTCCCCCATTTCACTTTAGTACTTCAAAGAATTACTGGACTTCATAATATTGATCTACTCACTTCCTATCCTTTTACAGCTACCTATATAATTTCTGATCCTTAAATCTGACAACTGTGTCCCCAAGATGACTGTTCTTAATGTTTAAATGATTGCTACCTTCCATCAAAACAATCTAGCATTAAAACAGGAAATACAGTGCAAAAGCAGTAAAATAGTGTGTCTATGGATTAATATCTGACTACCCTCTCAGTATAAAACCAATGTGTGGAATATAACTTGATTTTAAGCTAAAAGTAGATCAAAGCTCTCTAAGCAGTAACAAGAAATCACCTGGAAATAGTGCAGCTACAAGTAAAAGTGCCCAAATTTTGTACATTTCATGTATCTGAAACTGCATTGAAAGAATTATTTCAGAAAGAATGAGGGGTTTATGCTTTTATGTAGATATCAAAGACACAGAGGATTCCAAGAGTGCTAGAAACAGCAATTAATGCACTAGGTCTTTCAGAAATGCCATTTCCTCTCTGCTGAGCTATACAGTGTTTAAACATTATTTTAAATTTTTTTTTAGTGGGTCTGTGTTTCCATGCTAAAGCACTGCATATAATTTGGGGATACAACTCCTTATAAATGGAAAAAAAAATATTTCCAGCTCCTCTCCTGCCTGCTCTGCAGACCACCAAAGAAACTACTAATGCAATTTTAATTTATAGCTCTACCTTTTCCTCAAGCTCTGGGACAAAGATTCCCTAAAGTGCTTTAGAACAGAGGTCAGGCTGCATTTTTAACAGAGCTGTGAGGAGTCTCTGCTCTGTAATATAAACCCCACGCTCACCATCTCCACAGCCTGATCCAGCTGGGAAGCTGCTGCTTTGGGAGCAGGCTAAGTGTGCATGTGGCAGCTGTGCAGACCACATCTTCACAAGAGTGGGAGATGCTTTGGATAGCCACATTTCCAGTTTCCCCTTTGTTCCCATGTGCTTTTCCTGCAGAGCCATCCCTGAAGCATAGCAGGTGCCTGGAGCAACAACCCGAGCTGCCTGCCATGATAATGAGCCCACTGCCAGGGCTGTGCTCCAGGTGAAACTCTTACAGCCTCTCTCCCTGGATCTATTAAGAGCTGCAGCCTCGCCCAACGCACATCCCAGAGCTTCTGGCTTTTGGCTTGACATGTTTGTCCATTTCTTTGTTAGCTCACACCGCAGAGACGCCCTGATCCAGCCTTGGCTGTTTGCTCAGGCTTCTCAGAGCAAATGTCAAGTGACTTAGAACTGGCTGTCTTTGAAGTAATGGTAAAACAGGCATAGAAATCAAATGCAGCAGCTTCTGAATCTGGGCAGTTTCCTGAGTATGAGCTTCTAAATTCCTGTGCTGTGAGGCAGGTGCTTTTTAGCAGTGTTCCCGTTTAGCTGATAGTCAAATCTCCAGACAGTTACGTGATAAATACCTGCCAGTCCTGCATCTATCATCCCAAATATGCTTGGATTGTTTGCTTGTGCAGATGGAGCGTGTTAGGTGCTCACATTTGCTTCAGACCACATATGTTACCTGTCTGATGCTTATATCCTATGCAAAGAAATGAGATTTGAACAGTTTGTATTACCATGGTACCTTTTCCCAATTCCTTCTTTTCCTTCCAAGATACATGACCTCCATACACTTCCATTTTCCCTCTGTTTTCACCTCATTCCACCAAAGGTGCACCACCTGTGCAGACAAATGTCTCAAGGACAGAAAAGTGAGGTACTGTAATTCACAGTTTTCAATAGAATTCACTGCAATGTCTGTAGAATCACCTACCGAGATGTCTTTCTTCAGAGTAAGATGAACTTTTAGTGAACAATCTGGAATGTATCTGGCTCACCTAGAGAGGCCAGGTGTTACAGGAACACAGAGATATTTGAAACTGAAGTTCTGAGACAGTAGTGTTCACTGTGAGTCAGCCACAAAATCTGTAACTTTGTTATCAGGCCTGTTACTTAAAATGTTATAAAAACCCCCTTTTCTCAGCTTAATGGTTTTGGGAGCTTAAACTCACACCATGCTGAGTTTACAAACAATCTTTTGATTATCTCTTTCAGGCAGAGCACTGATAGGTAAAGCTGAGAAACATGTAACAGGCAGATCTCAGATTTAGGACTGATGGTCTAAAATCTGTCAGGGCAGGAAGCTGCCCTGTTTGTGCTGGCTTCTTGCAGCATAAACACAGTGTTCAGCTTTTCCAGAGGAGGACTCAGTGTGACTTTCTGTAATACAAAGAAGAATGAATTTTACAGGGTCTCCCTTACAACAAAAAGGAGTTCACTGAGATTTATCAAATGTCAGGTGAGTAATTCAGCTCGGAAAAGCTCATTCAGAAGGCTGCAGCTTTGAAGCCGTGAGTCAGTGTGCCAAACACAGCTCTGCTGGCAGATTTCAGTGACCCTGCCTCAGCTAATGGTGGCCCCTGAAGTTCTGCAGGAAGCAAACTCTGCCTGCACGAGAGCTTTGCAGTGTGGCAAGGAAAGCAAACTTCATAAAAGCTCCACCAGCTGCCACTTACTCTCCTTTTCCACTGCTGCAACTTTCTTGCTAGGGTTTCCAGGGGAGCAGTGTACCAGGATTGTGCACACAGCAGCACTAACAGGGGTCTTTTCCCCCTGCAGGCCTCTTTTTTGCACCCCATTTTGGCATCCTGGCTCACCCTGCGAGGGCAGACACTGAACCTCAGTCACCCACCTGTCTGAACTACTGAGAGCTCCTGCCAAGTTCTCATTAGGGCAGACTGGCAAGAGGAAGTCCTCTCTCATCTCTCAGCTGACTTGCAGACATTGTGTTGTTGGGGTTGCCCTGGTGGTGTCAGTCTTGTTTGAAGCAAAGCATGAAAAATTGCTCTTTGCCTTACTGCTGAGGGGGTTGCAGGATAGCAAAGGGCAATTTAGCAGCTCGTCTCCTGCCTTCCACATGTAACCTGCCTCCTGGAAAGCTGCTGGAGGTGCCAGAGTGGTGCTAAACCATTATTCTCAGACTTTATTTCTTCCTTGTGCTGGTGGTAGGAGAAGCTTTTGCAAGAAACTGGCACTTGAGCATTCAATTTGCAAGAACAGAAATACCTTTATAAAACATATATAAACATTTTTATATGAGGACAGAAGGGAACCTGCACTCACCTTGTGATGGGAGAAATTTGCCCCTCCAGTAGGCTTGCCTGGGCTCTTATAACAAGATAATTATTTAAATGCTGTACTTCAGTTGTGGCTGCTTGCTGCCTGTTCAGATTTTATCTTCTTCCTTTTGTATTTTTTCCCTCTCGCTCTTTAATGTGTCAGAGAAGATTTTAATTTCTTTCTTAGTCTGAGAATGAGGAGTGGCACATAAGGAGTTGTTAGCAGAGAGGAAAGCAGGGCTGTGGTCACGTCTTCCATCAGATGAGTTTCAGGTGCTAAGCAATAAAGTGGTGTCAAAATACTGAGCAGTGAAGCATTAGGATGATGCATCTCATTTTGTTCCAAACCTCTGGAAACTGAAAGGAAATCCCCTACTACCTCAGATCCCATAATGAAATAATGGCATTCTCCTGCCTCCCTCCCTGCTCCCCAGGGGAGAGATCATGCAGGATTTAGATAACCTTCATTCACGAGGCATAATGATATTGTAAAGGAGAAGATTTTTAAAATAAGCAGCAAACAGGCCTGGGATCAGTCTCAGCTCACTCTCCTTGCAGTTAATGGGAGGTGAAAGAGGGTTCTGTTTTTGGAGAAGTGCTCCCCATTTCTGCTGCTTTCTCTACTCAGTTCAGCTCCTTCATGGCCTGTAATGTCCAGTTTCTCACATCCCCTTGGTTCCTGGCTTCTGAGTGACTGAAATATGAACAGCGAGAAGAGCAGCATGACTGGGTGGCCTGACAGGCTCCCAGCCTGTGTGAGCCCCCTGAGCTCTGTTCCCCTGTGTCACCATTCCTTCCTGGACTCTTCCACTTGCTCCCTGACCTCACTGTTTGGCACATGAGATGCCCTTCTCTCCCAGCCTGTTGTCTCTCCTGCTTCCCTGCGATGTGGCCAGGGAGGAAAAACAGGTTCCCCTGGGTTTTTGAGGCTGGCAGATGAGTCTGTGGCCTGCAGTGCTCTGGGCAAGAACAGGGTCCTTTTGATTAAAGCTGGGCTGTGTTGGTAAACCAGCAGTGGATGCAGGATGGCTTGAAACACTCAGATCCTCCAGGACTAGATAAACATAATTGCGTATTTGGAATTAGCAAAACTGCAAGGATCAAAGCAATCTCCTGGATGGATAACTAGATCAAAGGAGAGACTTTAAAAGGAGAAAATATGGATGTTAAGTTCTCCATCTACACTCCATAAATACAAGATGCCAGCGGTAAAGAGGATATAGGAATAAAGGGAGCTTTTGCACATTTCTCAGCAGGAAATAATTTAGTGTCTGACTAGTTTGATTTTAAATTATGATAAAATAACAGACACAAAACTCCAGCACAAACAAGGTTCTCCTTTTAAAAGCTAAGTTGGAATCCTTATTAGGATATAGGATAAAATCATAACTTCTTCCATAAATTTACATGAAAGAGCAGTATCGTGTTTCTCTGCTTGAAGAACAGGTGTTGGCTGACTAAACAGCAAACTGCAATGTAACCAAGAATCTATCAAGGACTGTTACTTGGTCTCCCTTTAAATCACTCCCTGGCATCCAGATAGAATCAGAGAACACACATTTCTCCCCAAGCACAAGGCGCCCAGCAAAGTGCATGGCAGATTGGAAACGTGACTGCTGCTTGTTGTGCGTGTGGCTGTTCAAAGCATGTGGTATTTTGGATGAAAAACAGATGAGAATCTGCCAGGTTTGCCTTATCTTTCCAAGGGGAACATGCTGGCTTTTAATATTGGCGGGTCTTATCTTGAGCAGCCCGTGGACGTGGCTGTCCTGCTTGTGAGATGCTTTGACCAGGGTGGAGGTGGCAGCTGGTGGAACTGGGATGAGAGCTGAGCTGCAGCCTCAGAACAGGAGTGTCTCCAGAGTCCCTGTGCTGTGGGCTGAATTCTCTTGTCATATCCTGGGGGACTGAACTCCCACGCTGACATGTGCTTCCTGCTGCAAGGAGCACTAATGAACAAATACTTCTCCAGTTAAATGAGGTGTTTCAGAGGGTTGTAAAAGCAGCTTTCTGGGAGGAGAAAATAAGCTGAGCAGCAGTTTATGCAAGAAGGAAGTGCAAATGGTACATGTGTGCATGCTCAGCCTGTCACCCTTACTCCTGCGTGTGGATCTGGAGGTATTTAAAGGATTAGGCAGCTCTGAGGATCCCAGTGTTGGACTGGACTGAAGGTTCTTCACTGAAATCCTTTTTTCAATCTGACCCCTCAGGCCTATCCCATATGGATGTGAAAATCCCCTGATAGTGAAAATATGGAATCTTAGGAATAAGATTGACTTAACTTTTGTGAAGAGGCATTTAGAAGAGCATTGATGTTACCTCTTGTTACAGCTGAGTTCTCTGCCTCAGGCTTTCCTTCATTACACTTTGGATGGGAGACAGGAAAGAAGCATCCAAAAGAACAGTCAGCCTGGCTCCTCTTCTTTTCTGAGCAGATAAAGCTGTGAGGAAAGAAAACATCTTTTATTGTATTCTGCTCTTTCTCCAAATTCTGTGATCAGTTAACTGCCAAGCACTTTCCAATCCAACCAAATCAATTTGCAAACTTTCACAAATACCACCAGGTAATCTGCAAGCTGTTTGCCCCCTGCCTTATTGGAAGGGCCATTAATACATGGGATAATGGATACCTCAGGGAAGCCAGACATTAAGTTAATAATTAATGTTTACAGAGGCCTTGAGGCAACTGAGCATTTACCTCTGTGAGGATATTGAAATTGCATTACTGTAATTTCAGCTGTCTCCCCATAGTTGGCAATCAGAGTTGGGCTGGAGCCTGGCTCCAGATGAGCTGTTCTTACCCCGAATTGCAATAAATAAAGTGTTCCTGGGAATTGCTGGGCTTTCCATGCTGTCCTGTTAGTTAGTGTTAATGCTGAGGGAGGCATGTGGGATTAATCCCTCCTGGCAGGCTCCTGTGGTGCTCTGCTGGGTCTGCTGCAGGTGGGCTGTGGGTGCTGAGTGCAAGGGCTGATGTCCTGGGGAGTGCTGATCCTTCTCTGTCTTCTGAGGACACCACAGAGTGTTTGTACAACCTCAAAAATCCTTCTGTGAGTGGGGAAGGGTGGATTTCTATAAGGGACATGCAACCCAAACCCCAGCCCTGGTCTTCAGCTGTCCAGGGAGGGGATATTCACTGAAGGTGTCTCTCACAGACATGGTGAGAGAGAATTCAGAACAGCCTCAATCCAATCAGGGTCCAGGATATGGGTGGATCAGGCTCCATCCATAAGCCTGAGAAGCTGGGATTTTGGCTGGCAGGTCTCAGAGAGTGGTGTGCATGCTTTAGCTCTGCAGGTCACAAATTAATTGTGTGTGTGCATTGAAGAACCTCCCCTTTTCATAGGTTTACCCCTAACTTTTCTTCCCTTCTTTCTGCACCCTGCACAGTTTGATACATTCCCTCCAAAAGCCCTGGCTCCAGTTTGTCCCATACCCAGTGTATATTCCCTGTCCTTCCAGGCCTCAGTGTCTGCTGCCTCTGAGGTTTCCCTTCTGGGCTGATTTTGTCCCATTTCCCTCAGAGTCTGTTTTCCTGCAGAGGTGTCATCTATTCCAGGGCCAAGCTACATCTGTTTGGGGTCAGAGTGCTGGGCTGGGGCTGACCCTATTGCTGCCAACACTGAGCACGTGCCTGGGCTGGGACAGTCCTGGGGCATTTGGGCACAAAGGCTTTAGCACAGACATGCTCACATGTGAGGGAAAACTGAGTTGGGTATAAGTGTTGGCCCCACCTCCCATGTTTGGACAAATTTTTGCGAAGTACTGGAATGTTTGAAATATTGGACAAACCTCCCCTTCAATCTGTGAGCGTTCATCTCTGAAGAGTTTGGTTAGGAAATGTGTTTAATTCCTAAAGCTGTTGTTTCCCACTCAGAACCTCTTCACTTTGGACAGGTGAACAGCTACACTGAGCTACTTGTCTTTCACCCAGTCTCCTGGAGACAGGTCTTATCTGGCTGTGAGGGGTAATTTGTTTGAAACTGTCCTCACTCATCAATCCCAATGATGTTAGCTCAGTGCTTAAGCCAGTCCTTTTATTAAGTTCCAGGGGTTTTGTATTCCACAATCCAATTGTGCATTATTGATAAAGTCTTGAGCAGGGGATTACTTGAGACATGAGCTTTCTGGCACATTAGTCATACCTGAGCTGTACTTTTCAGAGGAAGCTGCTGTCCTATTTAGGCCAGTTACTGCCTGTCTGGCTGCCCCTGTTCCTCTGGAGCTCTGGAGTTACTGACTCCAGGCAGAACTGCAGGCTCATGGCAGGGAGGATGAGCAGGGAGGTGACAGTGACAACAGGACAAGCAGAGGCTGTGGCCTTGCTGATGAGTGCTGCAGTAATCCCCAGCAAGAAGAGCAGAGCAGCTCCAGTGACAACAGCCAGGGCCCTGAAATCACTTTTCAAGTGTTCAAGTGCCAAGGCAGGTCTGGGATCGAGCTGGGAAGTGAAGCCAGCAGGTCTGGATCAGGAAGGGACAGGGCCACGCTGCTGGCTGGCTGTGGATCCATCGTGGCACCACAGCGGTCCCTCGGGGTGGCAGCCAGCTTGTCCCAGTACAGGCAGCTTTCCCAGTCCTGCAGGGTGGGGAGGGGGTGCCAGGTCACTGCTGTGCCAGGAATGGGGTGTTTGCCATGGCCTGCAGAGCTTTGCAGAGAGCTCATCCCTTTTCTGTGGCTGAATTGAGATGGCTTGGAGAAAGGAGGCAGGGATGTGTTCCAGGAGCCTGCAGGACCACAGGTCAGTGCCAAGGTACCTGGAGCTGTGGAGGAATCCTAAAGGTTCCTGTGTGGGGAAGATTGCAAGGTCTTTGATGCACTCAAGGCCCTGATGTGACTCCTAAATGACACATTTTCCCTATGCATGGGTGTGCTTTGTAGTCTTGGAATCACTGTGATTTTCACATATCAATTATTTATAAGTCTAAGAAAATGGTAAAACAGATCTTTTACCCCAGACTTCAGCAAGATGATCTTAAAGGCATTGAAACTGGTGACAGCCTTACTTAATCTGTCAGTGACTGGCAGATGTGTGTGTTGGTTAAAACCAGGCTATGTGCAGCCTTGCACCTTCACAGCAGGGCACATCCTTCTGGAATCATCTCCACAAGCACAGCTCTGCCACTACAGACTTGCTCACAAAACAGCATCAGCCAGAAAATGGAAACCAAATTAAAGCACTTCTTGTCTTTGTTGCAGAAGAAAAGAGACGTTTCTTTCTGCAACAAATTTATGTCTTGGGTTTTCCATGACTACTTGATATATTTTTTAACCACTGTAGAACTGCCAGAAACAAGGTATTTACAACCCCACTGTGCAACTCAAAATAGACTTGAAACGAGTTGGTTCTTTCCTCTGAGGGTTTCTTAGCATGGTTTGCAAAGCTGTGCAGTGAAGTGTGACCTGCACTGGCTGGTTTTGCTTTCCCTGACTTGTGTATCATCACTTGGGCAGGACAGTGATGATGGAGGGATGGTACTCAGAGGATGTGCTCCTGCAGGGGATGTTAAGGCACGTTTTACACTCACACTCCCCATCCTGTTCATGTTTCTTGTCACACACTCGTTGCTGCAGTATTGTCTTCCAGACACACCATAAAGGCTGGGATAAAAATGTCCCCTCTGTTTTTCCTCCAGGCTCTCTCCTCTCCTGTGGGGGAAGGGGGAAAGATGAAATAAAATAGTTTTAAAATTGCATTCCTCCATGCATGGGCAGGATCAAGGCACTGCTTCTCTATAGAAACCATGGGGAAGGGTGGGGTTGGTGTGACAGGAGATCTTCCCACTTCACTTGGGGGGTGTCTTCTGAGCTGATCCACGAGACTTGTGCCCTATGGACTGAGAGTGTGTCCTGCACATGTGGCTCAGCCCCAGAGAATGGAATGTCACAGGGCTGAGAGCACTGCCTGGTCCCACACCAGACCCTACACTGGCTGCCAAGTCTGGGGGCTGGATCTCAGCTGCCCCACCTGTTCCCCATGAACTTCTGCACTTGAAACTCCTGCAGATCCTCTCGGAGCTTCTGGAGCCTTTGTTAGCTGGAGCTTTGACAGGCTTACATTGCTGTCACAATTCACATGCTAAAAGGTCTTTAACTCCCCCTCCCTGCCCCAGCCTCTATTATGGAGGGCTTGTTTTATAAGCCTTATTAGAGGCTCATCTTTCAAAGCCCTTGGGGGCTATTTGGCTTGATAAAATACCATATAAATTGGAGTGGCTGTTGATTTTGGAGCCCTTCTTACGAGACAATTGTGTTTCCAATTAGGGATTTCCTTCTCTTACATGCACAACATGTTTTTTTTTCCTTTGTAAGATGGCTTAAAATGCCTGCCATGTGCTGATAAGCTCTGTGCTAGACCTTTTGTCTTCTGCTGCATGCGTGCAGGCCAACATGCACAACGGTGTGGTGGATACAACTCCCCAAATCCACTGCCAGTCATAAAAACTGATCCAGGACAGTGCTTGTTCTCCCCAGCAGCTGCGGGGATGTACAGAAAATTCAGTAATTCAGATGCTTGTTGAACACTGCCAGATGTGGAATTATTTGGTTTATAAAATGGCCTCAGGGGGTTGAGAAGGTAGATTAGCAAGGCAGGAGTGCTGGCAAAGGGCGATGCCAGCTGACTGTTGTGGGCATGGGGTCTCCTTGGGAAGAGGCCTGGCCATGGGGAGGATCCCACAGAGCCAGGGCAACAGGAGTGAGGAACGGGAGGGAGGGAAAGGCTCCCAGGCCAGTACCACCCTCGTCAGAAGTAACTGCAGGATCACAATGAGATTTCTGGGAAGCTTTTCTTTACTTGTTTGCCTCTTCAAAAGAACTTCCATCATGATTAGACTTGATCATAGTGGGTTGCAGAGTTCCCCCCATCCCCTCACCACAAAAGTGTACAAGAGAAATAAAAAAGCCAAGCTTTTTAGAGGATGTTATCTCTTGGGATAACATGAGTTGTGACTTGGGGGCTTAAAGTGATCTCTTACCTGTTAAAAGACTAGAACTGCCTGGGAAGCAGCCTTGCTGATGCTTGCAGATTTTTAAGGGTGAAGGAGAGGTGGGTAATGTTCTGATCCTTCTTAAAAAAGAGCAGGAGATAAAGTTTACTCTGGAGTCTGTAACATGCTCCAGCACTCTTGTCCTCCAGTAGTGGCCTGTGCTAAAAGCACATCAATAAAATTGCTGATGCTGCTGTTAAGTAACAAGGTAATTACAAAGGATGGGGAGGGGAACATAACTAAAAATTTGAAATGGTAGTTAATGCCTTTCCCATTAAGTTACCAGCCTTAAATACATGGCTTACTGCATCTCTAACTTTTACTGCTATAAAATGGTGCAAATTGCAGACTTAAGAGATCATTAGAAAAATACACAACGGATTTATCTTCATGAATAAAAATGATGCAGCACAGAGCTTTTTCTTTTGTGGGTAGGCAGATGCAAGTCAAGACAAGAGAGACTCTGTTCCCAGGTAGTGTTTAAGAGCAGCAAACCCAAAGGTGGTGCTGTCTGTGTGGTTAAAGCTGTGTCTTAACCTCCTTGATGTAAATAGTTCTTAAGATAAAAGATGAAGCTCTTCCGAGAATATTTTGCCGTTCCCTGGTGACAAATCAAGAAAATGTTTTGTGCTGATTAAGTCACTGTCAGCAGGTCAGCCATCTCAGGGATGCCTCTTAAATAAATCACCTCTTTTTCTCACCCTTGCCCATTCCTCACTCAGCTCTGTACCTGCCCTGCAGATGCAGATGGGGACCTGTGTGCTGTAACCTCTGCTGTGACCCTCCCCTCTCCTCTGGGGAAGCTCAAGCAGCAGAATCTTCAGGAGCTGCTGTCTCCCAGCTCCACTGCAGAATGAAAAGGGAAGACAATGTGTTCCCATAGAGGAGCTTGGGTTTTTTCTGCCCCGAGCTGGTTCTGGTACTTGTGGCTATTTGGGTTTCAGACTGCATCCAGCTTTAAGATGCAGTGAAACTGTGCAGGTGCTCGTTCCAGTATGGTTGGAAAAGTATCCTGATTATCCTTAGAGTGTCTTGTTATCCCAAGCAAGTGGGTAGACAAAGTGCCTCACTTCTGTGCCTTATTTCATCTCTGGTGATGGGTGAATGTGCACAAGCCCCAGCTGTGCTCAGCTGGGCTGTCTGTTGTCTGCAGGATGGGTCTTTCAGGTTGTGATTTCACAGCTACCCTGGGCCTGGGTGCCCTTCTTGTGTTTGTGCTGGGAACTGCAGGTGGTTGTGACTCCTGGACTGTGCTTGTCCTCCTGCCATCCCAGGGCAGGCACAGCAAGTGTTTGCTGGCAGTAGAAACCCCTGGCTCCTGCCAAAGGAGACTCAGTGCTTCAGTCTTGAGGCTGAGGGGGCTGTGCAGTCACCTAAAGTGACCTCAGACAGCATCAGGAGAGGGGAGAGTGAAAAAAGGACTCTCAGAGACCTGGGGGGGGTTTATTACAAGACATTAACCAAGCATAAATTCTTTTATCATCATTAACATTTTCAGGCCAAAGCTGAACGGATCCAGGAGCTTTAGACCAGATCAGGGCTCTGTATCATCTGGCCATTACAGCTTTTGGTACTGAGCCAACTTCATCCTATCTCTTTGGCTAACAAGAATCTGAGAGGCTTTTGCTCTGTTTTCAAAGCAGATGAGATGTATCACCAGTGCTCCAGCTTTCCTTTTCTCCCATTTCCTAAACCAATAAATATTTCTCATAGATGGGTCTAATGGTCTAAGCATAACCTGGCAGCTCATGAAATATTTCCTTGCTTTAATCAGAATCCTGAAGCAAACAAGGAGGGAAATAAAAAGCCAATAATATGCTTGGTTGTGTGCACAAAAGTAAAATGAAATATATGAAGCTGGTAATGGCTCTGCTGTCACATCTTAAAAACATTTGCTTTGACTTGCATAAGTGTCAATTCAGCTTGCACTTGACACATTACACCATGGATAAAGCTGCTGGCTTTTAAAATCAGGTCTTTAAATGAACGCAGAGATACTCTAAGTAGCTACTCTGTATTGTTGGGTAATGATGTATGTAGCAGGGAAAGCTTTTTCTCTAAAAGCACAACTTTTAGACTGCAATTTTTTTCTGCCGTGTCTCTGCATTAGAGAAGGAGCCCAGAAGCTCATCCACTGTCATGATTAAAGGCAAATCTCTTCAGCCAAGGCCACAACAAGTTGGACCTCTTAGCCATTTGCTGGGGAGCTGTGTTCAGCCAGGCTTTGTGCTGTGCCAGCGCAGCTTCCCAGCTCCTGGGAGGAGAGCAGAGGAGCTGGGGGCTCTGTCCTTCAGGAACAATTGCAAATCTGTTCACTGAATATCCTCGTGCTGGTCCTGCACATCCTTGTGCTTAGATCTCCTGAAAAGCACATTTCACTTCTCTCCTCCAGCCCAAGATCATAGAAATCTGGCACTCTTACCCAGGAATACCTTTTAGTTTCTCCATAGGGATTCAAAATTGACTAGCAGCCTCCTACCACCTTTCTTAACTCTCTCTCCAAGCTGAGTCAAACTAAAGTCTCCTGTCTTCATCCTCCACCCTGCCTGCCCTCTTTCCCTGCCATTTTCTCATACTCCACCTTTGCCTCCTCTATGTTCTGAACATTCTGTATTTACTTCCTGTGAACAAATCTGATGGATCAACAGAACTTTTCTCATATCCACCATGTTGCTGTTCATGTTTTTGTGCCAGCCCTTTCCCTGTTTATCACGAGAGCCTGTGGTTGGCCTAAGATCCCTGCCTAAATGCACCCCTGTCCTTCTCCAGCTGTGCTGCTCATTTCCTTCATAGTTTTACTCTATTTGCCCTCTTGTTTTTCCTTTATCCCTTCCTAGAACCTTTTAGGTTTTCTAGTCCTCTTCCTGTTTCCCTCCTGCTGCATAACAAGGTGTGGTCTCTGTGCTAATGCTCTGCTTCCATTTCTGCTCTTGCAATGCTCCTCCACTCACCCCAGTCCCTGAACAGTCCTGCTCCAGAGGCACATCCCACAGTTCCAGACCTTCATTCCAGCACTCCTCTTTGAGCCATCTCTGCTGTCCTTCTCTCTGGGCTTGAGAAATCCTATTACAGGGCACTCGAGTGCTGTGCCCTTTGTGTCCCTGCCTGTCAGGGTTGCAGTGGCCACATCCATGGTGCAGCTGGGTGACTTCTGGACCACCCTGGATATCTCCTGAGCAAAAGCTCGCGACAGGGAGCTGCAGGTTAATGCACCTTGCAGTAGGCAAGGCAGTTCACCTTACAGCTGCTTCTCACAACTTCATGGCCTCTAATTTTCTTGTCATACTGCCTTGAACTTTATGTACTCTGGGGACAATTGGAGGAGATGGCTTTGAGTGTTTCTCAAACACCGAAGAGCAAGAGATGGATTGGGATGTGTGAATTGCTGAGAGCCTTAAGTGACAGCTGCTGTACTTGTGACCCTTGGGTGAGGAAATTAGAGGCTATGAAACCTCTAGAAAGGCTTTCTGCCACATTATTTACTTTGCCCAAGTTCCCTAAGGCTCGCTCAGAAATGTGCTTCTGAGGACTGTTCAGTGCTCACATGTTTACAGTGCAATGGAGTTAAAAGCACTTGGGATTTGCCTTGCTGCTGGAAAAGCTGGGTAGGAAGCCGGGCTGGCTTGAAGGCTTTTTAAACAGGATTAAAGCTTTTCATACTCAGAGAATGGGAATGGGAGGGCTTTTGCCACACTGTTGTTTGATCAGTGGGAAGGGGGTTTCCATCCCCAGGATTAGCTGTTATCCTGCTCGAGGGGGCAGCCTCATGAAGTGTGGGAGGATAAACAGATCTGGACTTTTCCAGTGATATTTTTCTCTGTAGGCAGCTTTAGGATTTCCAAACAGAGCCATCTCCTCTCAGAGAGGGCAGCAGCTCCTAGATCAAAAAGAGGGACTGAGTTCAGAGAGCCTTGAAACAGGAATTTCGTCTTCATCATCCCAGTCCTCCTCCCTCTGCAGAGTTCTGCATCTTCTTGGAATGCTCTAGCCCTCCAGGTAACTTTTATCACCTGCCCTGTGGATGGAGAGGATATTTCTCTTCCCAATCAGAATTCCTGGGGAGGATCTTCTTTTCCTCCATGATGAGAAATGTCTTAGCACTCAGGATCATGTTCCAGCAAGTGTGCCAGCCTCCTTGGGAAGAAGCCTTCCTTGGGGAATATGCTGGTAACTAAATTCCAGGGTCAAAGTCCTTTCTGAACATCAAGGGGTTGTTTCAGTCTTTTTCCAAATCAGCACTGAGAAAGCGAGTTTGGGATGTTCCTGGTGCCAGATTTATAAAAATAAAATCTGGGAGATGGAGTCTGATTCCCTGCCAGTGGCTCTGTGACCTTGGATAAGTCCTGCTTGTAATGGAGGTGGCTGAGATGGGAGTTTGAAATGTTTTTGTCAACAAAAAGTGATTACATAGGCATAGGAAAAATAAATAAATAAGTGATCCAGGAAATTTTGTATTTTTTTTTTATCTAGCAGTACCTGGAAGAAAAGAAAATCAAGGAAACTTGGCTGGAGTCCCTATTCACTTAATCCTTTTCTCCTTGACAAATGCTACAGATTCTGTATGCTGGAGGATATTCTTCAAGAGAAGCCTGGCTGTTAGTACATTAAGAGGCAATTTAATATTGAATGCACACTGAAGAAGCAGAGTTCTTGACTAGAAAGCAAACAGGACCAGAAAGGGGACACAAATAAATAGAGCAAGCACCAACCTTTTCCCAAGTCTCACCTTAGATTCCCTTTTAAATAAAGGTAAAGCTGATTCCAGCATTTCCAGCTCGAGGAACTCCTGCTACTTTATCACTGTAAAAATGCAAAACTAGCTGAGCTCCTAAACAATCCTCAGGTGCTCTGTTGTGTTGCTGATAGCCCAGTGGCCACGGGTCCTTCTCCTCTCAACACAAGCACAGCTGGGTGGGATTTCTGCTGTCCTGCAAAGCCAGATGCCTCAGGTTTTCCCCACCATTTCTTGCTGCCTAATTCATACACCAATAGCTGGGATTTGTTGTTTTACTTTAGAGCATCTATTTCCTGCAAGCTGGTTTTCAAACAGATTGGGGTGAGGGGAGAGTTTGCAGCACAAACATTAAAGCTCCCTCCTCGCTGTGTCAGCTTTAGAGATAAGGGAGCATTTTTCGTGTTGGCATTGCTGAGCTCTTCCTGTGCCATCCCGTGGTGTCTGCAGGTGAGAGCTGGGTAAATACACTCACACACATCAGGCAGGATTAGCAGCTGATTGTCTTCTGCTCTCAGCAACAGGAGCTGAAGGCTGAGCTGCTTTCAGCGCTGAAGATGTGCTCAGTTCAACGAGTAATGCAAAGCTGGAAACGGGGGTAAAGAGTGTGCAAGTTGGTTGGGGAAATTCAAAACTGTGGTGCTTTTCTTGCCTTAGTCCTGGCAGTTGTACTACAGCTACCCACAGAGTCTGTGATGAAGATACTGCTGATTTTAGCAGATCACAGGGCGGCCCCTGGCTGGGGTGCCTGGGTTACCCAGAGATGCACTGACTGGCACTTCACCCTCCCTGCCCAGCACCTCCCACCCAGCACTTACCCTTCCAATCTTTTGCAAACTTCATTTTGCAAAACCTCTCCATATCCAGAGGTGTCCAGTGCTGTCCTGACATCCTTTCTCCCTGTAGGAAGCAACTTGGCTGAAGCAGCTCCTGCACAGGCCAGGCTGAAGCCATGGCTTTGCCAGAGTGTCTGAGCTCCCTAGAGATGTGGAGAGGGCTCCACTCTGGGCCATGTTTGGCACTTGTGAGCTCTGTGAAGTGCAGGAGAGTTGTCTCCTATCCAAAGAAGTGTTTCACCACTGCAGAGCCTGAGGGCACGGTGAGATTTGAGCGAGTGCAGCAGTGAATGTCATGATGTGAGGGCTGGGGACAGGTTCTGGCTTCTCTTCCACTCAGTGTAACTCTGTGGCACTGCAGCTGCCTCGAGCTTTTCCATCTGTTCCCTGCCTCCTTTGTTAGTCTGTAACTGAGAAAGGATGGACAAGCCTGTAGAGATTGGATCAACCTCTGCTTGGTAGAGAAATGGGCCCCCCCTCCAGGCCCCAAGGCAGGACAGAATTCCTTCAGTGCCAGAAAGCTCCTCGGAGGACAATGGCCTTTCCCTCTCTCCTCCTGCCTGTGAGCAGATACAAATTGTCCCACCGTGCTCTGTGGGTTTAACTTCATTACAAAAAGTGTGCCTGCTGAAAGCCAGTGCCCTTCACAGGTGCTTGGGGAGAAAAATGCCTCTGGAATAGCCCATCTGGTGCATGGATTTTGATTACTTCCCTCTCCCTGCCCTCATTACTAAGAAATGTCCAAATGCTGTTAGCAGTCCATTCCCATAATAACAGTGCTGCTTCATCAGGTGCAGCCTCCACCAGAGGAGAAAGCAAAGAAGGTTTTTTTCTTCCTGTGAAGATGGGGAAGGGGGAAATCATGTTGGGAAATTGTGTTTGGATGCAGAGGAGGGCTTGGGAAGAGAGCAGCCCTGGGGCTGCTGTTCTGTCAGGGTGATGGGCCAGCAGGGTCAGAGCAAAACCGCTGAGATAACCCCACTGTCTTTGGTCATCCTCAGGCAGCAGTGAGGCAGATCAGCCCTCAGTGTCCTCTGGCTGGGCAGAACTGGAAAGCTTCCCAGCTCTTCTGGGGACATGACATGATCACTACCTCAGAGAAATGTAGTGCTGGCCTTGAAAAAATGTTTGTATCTGGAATAGCAGGCATTTGAAAGCCAGTTAGATTGGACCAACAGTGATTTTGAAACTAGCAGAAGGGAAGATATGACTAAGAGAGAGCTAAATGAGGAAATCAGTTGCCCTGCAAAACATTTATGCTGCAAAATCAGATGTCAGTTAAGTTTCTGCTTTCTTTGCTTGTGTTTCAAAATTTCAGTTTCTTCCTGCTGACTTCTCATGCTCCCAGCATGACCAGACCATACTCTTTTGCTTGGCAGTGACCTTTTATCCCTTGGCCTCTGTCTTGAAACAGTAAATTGCACTGTCTGGACGTCTGTGCTGCACAATAAATCTGTGTCTTGGCTAAGCAGAACTTCAGTGTAGGGGGAAGGAAATAGTAAATTGTGGAGAAACACTTCTATTTGTTTTCTCCTGAGTTGCTGCTCTTTAAGTCTCCCTGCCTGGCTTTGGATAGTCATTGAGACAGCTTGGCCTCTTCTTCCCTGCATGAATTACCAATAAACAAAAAGGGATTTTTCCCTGTGTCTCGATTGTCTTTTGTTCTTATTCCACAGCAGAAGTGAGTGTCTTTCAGGAAACTTGTTCTTTTTAAAGATAAGCTATCTTAAAGCCTATCAGGGCTTTAAGAACCACTTGCATCTAAGGCAGACAGCAGCATAGACAATGGCATCATATTGGTAGTTTAAAAAGCGGCTTCTACCGTTGATTTAATGTCTTTATGGAAGAGGCAGCAAAGACAGAACTGGTGTGGAGCCATTGGAGTCAAATTGTGCTTGTCAGGAAAACAAGCTAAATTTTTCTCCCACTGTGTCATAATTTTTTGGCTTATGAGCTCTCTGAGTTGGCTCTCCCTTGCCTGGCTGGCAGGAATCTTTATTTCACTTTCTCCCTAGCTCTGCCCTTTGGTGCTCAGCCCTTGCTGGTAATGCTCCACAGCTGCTTTAGGGCTGCTCCTCACACCTGGGCTTCAGCACAGACTGGTTTTTAAGCTCCAGCTGCCAGATGTGCCACACAAAGCTGGACTTCAGCTGCTCTTATGTCCAAGAGTTACCTGAGAGAGCCCTGTCATTCCTTGTTCCCTTGCAGCAGAGTGATTCTCAGGTCAGCCTGGTGTGGGTGCCACCTCCCCACCTCAGACCTGTCTCACAACTGCAATGGGACAAGCCTGAGGTTGTGGCTGTTCCACTCACAAACCAAACAGGAGCCACCTCCCAAGTCTGGGAGCTGCTTGGATGCTTCTGTGCAATCCACCACCACCTCCACCTCCACCAGTGCAGATTCCTCATGGATTTCAAAGCCCATTCTGCACCTTGGGCTCTTTCCCCAGGCAGGGTTAGTGCCTGTTAAGAAGTGCTGGAAAAGGAGCAGCCTCAGCCATCCACCACAGGGAATGTGCCTCTGAGGACACAGAGCCCGGCCCTGCAGGGCACAGCTCGGTTCCTGCTGCCAGGTGAAGGTTTAGCTCTGCCTTCAGCTGCTGATCACCTGCTCTCAGGACTGTTCCAGAAAGGCAAGAGCAGGTCCAGGGAAAGGTGATGTGGATGAGGAAGGAGAAGGTAGGACTTGGCAAAATCCTGGCATGTTCAGCTCTTTCCATAACAGGCAGGATGAAGGTGCAGGGCCAGGAATACCCCAGGCAGGTCTCTTGATGCATTCAGAGGCACCATCAAGAGATTTCCTGCATTTCTTGCAGATGGGACACATTTCTGGCTTTCTCTTCGTAGGCATGGCTGGGCAGAGCCAGCTGCACAGACAGCAAGAAGAAATCTCATCTTTTGGAGTGGTGTGATGTCATTACACAGTGGGCAGGTCAGAGGGACAATAATGTGTGTGGACAGCAGCTGAGATGTGCTGGAGAGGAGAGCAGAGCAAATATTTGAGAGACTTGTTCTCTAACACAGCCTCTCAGGGCCAGGGCTGGCACTTACCTTGAGTACTGCAGGGTTCAAGTTTAGTCACTGTCAGCTAATCCAGCCAAGAGGAGAAGAGCTGGGCTATGTGAAAATGGAAAAATCAGCCATTATTTTCTACAGGGCTTGTAAACTTGTTACATGCATAGGTGCACACAAGGACTCAGATCTTTTCCAGCTAAAAACCAGCAAAGCCACCACTTATCAGGAGAGAAAACTTATTGCTGCCCTGTTTCCCACAGCTGCTGTCCTGTGGCCAACTAGTGACAAATTCCTGGTCTTGTTCTGCCAATTCCCATGTGAACATCTAAATCCATATAATGTATCTTGATGCCCTGGTCCTCCCAAAGCAGTGCTCTGGGAGAGGTCAGTGGGGACAGGGACAGGAAGACAGCAGGGGGAATGGAAAGAAGGAGCTCATCTGCTTCTTAACAGTTGTAGAACTGCCAGGAAATCCCAGTTCCTCTAAGGTAGCTCCACTTGGGAGCACTGCCCAAACGCTGCCTGTTGCCTCCTGCCCTCCCCAAGCACATCCCAGGGGTTTCCCAGGAGGATGCAGCTCCAAGGGGACCTGGCACACGCTGTCCCTGTTTGATGGCTGTCACTGCAGTGAAACAAATCTCCTTGCTTCGGTTCCCTGACCTTCAGCAGCCAAATCACTGACTGTCATTTCCTCCTCACCCCTCTTCCCTACACTGGCAATAACTGTGTGAACATAAAAGCTTGGGGAATGCTAATCAGGATAAATGTAATGGTGTTTCTAGCCCTGTCAACACATGCTTTATGACTATTGTGGGGTTTGGGTTTTTTCGTTTTTGGTGGTTTTTGTTTTCTAGAAAAAAAAAGTCCCACAGGGTTTTTGTCCATGTAATTGTGTTGAGCAAATTTGAAATATTTGAAAGCTTTTAAGTGCCTGTTATATATACATTCAAGGTTTGTCTTGGAACATGCTAGGTTGCAATAGACATTTTCCAATTAAGTGAAACAGCAGTGAGGATAATGGGTTTATGGAAATGGAAGAGCCATGCTGGAGGGAGATGGAAAGCCAGAAAGCATTAATCTTAATAGGATCCTTTTTCTTTTTTAGCTTTGCTTTTTTTAAAAAACTTTTTAAAAATTTCCCTAGGCATGTCCCTGGTTCTGCAGTGGCACGTTATATATCTAGAGAATCTCTTCCCCCTTTTTTCCTCATTTACTCCAAATTACTCTATTTTTTTTTAATCCTTTCTCTCCAAGAAATCATCTGCACTACCCTTTCTCTGGTGATGGAGGCTTGTGCACGCACACAGTCATCTGTCACTTTAACTGAGCGTGCGGTGTGGGAACGGGGAATTCACAGCCTTCTGCTCTGGAAGGCAGAGTAACCCTCCAAAGAGCCAAACCCTCCCTCCTTCCCTCCCTCTGCCTCTCAGAAAACCTCTGGGAGAGCTCTGGGCTCTGGTCCAGTTCTGCAGCCCAGTCACCTTGGGCCAGGCTCCTCCCTTCTCTATGGTGAGTAAATGTTTTCCAGGAGGCTTCCCAGTGAAATAAGCAGCATCCAGGGTGGAATCAGTGCCTGGGACTGGCATCTTTCTGTGCTACTCTGATTTTCATGCTGTGCCTTGCTGGGGCAGTCGCTGTGGGCTGGAGCAGCCCAGTGGATGCTGAGTCTGGCCCAGGAGGGTGGTGCTGAGTCTGCTGAGGGGCATCCCCTCTTTGGGAGGATGCACTGTGAGAGGAAGGTGGGATCAAAGGGGAATTGGAGTAGCTGATGACCAGAAATCAGGGCTCTGAGTCCCCAGCCAAATCTGCTGGCAGTAACTGGAGCTTGAAGAAAGTCACAACTTGTGGGTTGTACATGACACATCATACAGAGGGATGGCTGTGCCATCTCCCAGGAGGGGTGCTGGGCTTAACCCACCCCTTCCCTGTGCCTGTCCCCCGTCCCACATTTCTAACATGATCTGTGACACATCCCCATGCCCAGCTCTCCCTCCCGGTTCACCCTCATTGTGTGAACACCAGCACAGATTCCTGTGAGATGCTTTATTTGGATCATCTCTGTAGGAACAACCACCTTGAGTCTGGCATGGATGTTTTTCATTCCCATCCTACTCTTGGCTGTAAAAGTGGACTGTGTTTCTTTAAATCCACTCTCTCCTTTACAACTGCTGCTTTGCAGGAAACAATGCTTAGACCTTTAAGCTGAAAAAAACCCCAGGGCTCAGGCTCCCCTACTGTATTTACCCCTGCCCAAATCAGAAGGGTTGGAGCCTTAAACACCTCAAAGGTCTCCCTAGGGGTAGGTGCATTTCAATAGTGGATGAAGGGAGATATATAATATATATATATATATAACATTCCGGTTAGATAGGCTTCTGCATGGGAAGAGCCCCGAAGGAACCACATAATTCCTCTCTATTGAGGTTATAATGCTGCACCTGTCAAGGCAGTGTCAGCGTGATCTTAGAGCAGGGCACTGGGGAGAGCATATTGATCCCATCTGGATCCAGAGCACAGCATCCTCTGCATCCTTTATGCCCAACACAGCAGTCCTTGCCCAGCTTCCCCCCCTCCTCTAACAGCAAAATCTTTCATCCATGAGCCAAAGCAAAACGACTTCACCAGCTCTGATGTCCTCGGGAAATGTGTTGGGCCTCTGCCATGAGAACGGAGACTCCTTCCACACCCAGAAGCTTTCAGGCAGTAAGCAGGATTAAGACATGCAGCCCTAGGCTTTGCTGTGACCTTTGGGTATTTTAACAGTCTTGGCCTGGCTTCATGAATATGAGCAGACTCCTGTCTGCTTTCCAGCCCAGCGTTCTCCCTGCACGGATATACTTGAAGAAGCAGGTTTTAAATGGCTTTCTTGGTAAAGTAAAAAATAGTGCTGCAAGTGATAATCAGACTTTATGACTTTATTTCTCCAAGATATTCTGTTTCTCTCTGTTTTCAAGCCCGTTTTTATGGTGACTCTCAATGCAGTTTTTCTTTAGATCTAAACCCCTGCATTTGTGTGTGTGTGTGGTGATTTGAAAGGCTTTCTCCAGGCTGTTCTCCCACTAGAGGGTACTCCTGCTACACCAGCCATAGGCATTCCGGGATGGACTGGGTTCGCAATGCGTCCTTCCCTCTCGGAGCAGGCTGTTCACTGACAGCACAGCTTGGCTCTGTTCAGTCCTGCTGCTTCCCCGCTCCAGCAGCCACGGAGCTGCCTTGGTTTTGGATGTGCAGGGGCCCAGAAATGCTGAAGGGCCATTTTGGCCTCTCCTGTTTTCACCTCAATGGCTACACAACAGTCTGTAATTTGTAATTTGGGGAATTTGACCCACTGCGGGGCTGAGGTTGGTGCCAGCTCCAGGGATGTTGTGGAGACCCCCACACACCACACCACAACATTTTGATTTGGAAGTGCTCCCATGGCTGAGCTGAGGGATAGAGTTTGGGTGCTCTTGTTTTCAGGGCTTGCTGTTGGGGTCAGGAAACAGAAATTTTCCTGGCCACCCTCTTTTAGGCAGGAGATCAGACCATGTGGTCTATTCTGGCCTTTAACTGTGTGTGTGTGTAGCTGTTGATGGATGGGAGGCTCCCTTAAGAGCAGATTTATTTGGCTTTCATGTTGAGAGACTGCAAAAGCAGCTTTGGATATGGCTGGACCCCTCCTTTCCCCTCCATGCCTGAGTGCCCCTCTCTATTTGCAGCAGGCAGCTGCCCATGGCAGGCAGGATGCAGCACAGGCTGTGGTTGATGTGGCTCTGGGGGCTGCTCTTTCCTTGCAGCATGGCTGCAGCCTCTGGAATGGCACAGCCAGCAGACTGGATTTTAGCTTTTCATCCAAGGAAAAGCCCCAGGTTCCTTCCCTGCTATCAGAACTCTCACTCCCCTGTCCCCTTCACACCTCCCTGCTCAGCAGAGCCGCTGGGATTTCCACCCCTGCCTGCTGCTCTCTCTTTTGAGCATGCTCATGCTGCTGCCTGTTCTCAGTGATTAAATGAGCAGGCAGGAATTACAGGCAACCATCCATCACCAGAGCTACCATTCCCTTGACCCAGTCAGGATGAAATAGGTAAAAATTTTTCTTTCCCAAGCCATTTTTAGCAGTGAGATACCCAGCTAGAGTTTTCTGTCAGGGTGATTCTCCTTCCTAAAAGAACCAGCTACACAAAGGGGTATCTTCAGAGCAGTGTGAGTCACAGCTCAGTACTGGTTGGTGGTTGAAAGGTCTTCTATTCTCAGGAGAATAAACATCATCTTCTGCCTTGTATTGGCATTTGGAGCCATAGATCCCAAATGTGGACCATGAAAGGGAAGGCCACTGTCCTGTGAAAGGGAAGGCCATTGTCCCATCAAGTCTATCTCAGGCCTCTCCAGAGCAGCTCTTTGTATGTGCTGCCCACAGGTGACTCTTCTATACTGTCCAGCACAGGGGAGGAGATAATCCAAGACACTGGATGCTCCACTTGAGCATTTGATCCTTTTTGGCTGAATCCATGGGCTGTGGATCTTGGAAAAAGCCTGGTGGTCATTGGGATATAGTTGCTCCTGGAAGCATCAATAGAGCCGGCTCCTCTTCAGAAAGGGGTTAAGGAAGGACATCCATGAAGCTGGAGAGGAAGTTATACCCTAAAACCCAGCAAAACCTTCTCTCTTCCCACAGACTGACAGCACTGAGGTAGCAGAGGTTGTGATGGGAGGCTGGAACAGCACTCTCTGCTCCCCAGGAGTGGAAAGGAAGTTGGGGTGACAATTAGAAAGGGGAAAACCAGAAAACAGAGCCTACAAAGGGGACTAACTCACCACTGGGACTAACTGTTCCTCTTGGAAAACCCAAAGAAAGTAATCTAGCAGCTCAGAATTACAGTAAATGACAGACCTGGCTTAGTCTGGCTGCTGAGTGCTCCCAGCCTGTATTGATTTCAGAACCAGGCTATGAATTGCTGCCAGGCAATGAGCTGGCTGGTGGCTGAACCCTTACGTCCTCTCCTGGACCCGATTCCTCCCTTTGTCCCAGTTCCCATCAGAGGCTGTGGATGCCATCAGTCAGTCCAGCTGAGTGCAGAATCGACTCCGTTTTACACCCCTGTAAATCCAAAGGAATTTCCCTGTAACAGCCCTTCCAAGCTTGCCTCAGGAGCTCCTTTTTCTCTGTGATTCCTGGCCATTATTCAGAATGTTCCTGAGAGCAGCAGGGCACCTTGGAGCTCTGCTGGAAGGAGGAAGGTCTATGTCCTTCAGCCAGCCCCAGACACTCATGCGGAGGGCAACCCACTGAGCATCTCCACACCGCATTCCCCTTGTTCCTTCCAGCTGGGAGCTGATCAGTCTGGGAGCTGGAGAGAAACATCCCAGCCCACCTTGTGTGTGAGGCCTCTCCTGAGAGCTGTTGTGCAAACAAAGGGCTGTTTGTGTGTGTTTGTGCAGCCCAGAGCAATTAGGACGTGCTGAACTCTGTGTTCCTCAGGCAGCTCCCGAGGACAGAGCAGTGCTTGAATCCTCCCCAGCCAGAGCTGGGGTCAACGGGGTCTGGCAGCCCCAGCTCTTGGTGCTGAGAAGCCACTGCTTTGCCAACAAAATGGCCCAGAGCTCCCTGATGGAGAGGCTTGGAGAGGGAGGATTAGATTTGCTAATCAGGAGGTGTCTGCTCGCTGGGTTGGGGTGGCTTTCCTGCTCTGGTGAGTCATTCCTGCTCAGGTTAGCAGCCTTGGGGGCAGGCAGTGCAAACAGAGAGGACTTGTTCCTAATAATGCTCCATCCTTCTAAAGGAGGCAGCTCCAGTCCAGGAGATGTTCCCAGCCTCCAGCTGCACTTTGTTCAGCTACAAGTCTGCAGCGTTTGCTCGGTCCTCCAGCTTTTCTCCTCTGATTCTCCCTTGTTCTTTCCAAACCATGCTGTGCCATGCAGCCATTTCACTTCCCTGTTCTGTGTGCCTTTGCTTAACCTGTGGTGCCTGTTTTGGGACTTTTGGTGTGATAGTCTCTGAGCTGGGAGGCTCTCTGCTCCAGGTGAGGAAGTTAATGATAAAATACACGGTGTGGCACAGAGCAAAACTAGGAGGGAACCCTTGTGAAACAGCAGCTCTCATGGGTGATCAGCCAGTGATGGATTCAGGATGTGTTCTCCAGTGCTCACCAGTGGTGGCTGGGCTCTGCTGGAGGTCTGTATGAGCCATCCTGGAGTGGGAACAAGGCTGGTGGTGTGGCTGGGGAGTGGGCCCAGCAAGGGCAGATGGAGCAGGGAGAGAGGCAGAAGGAAGCCAAGTTGCTGCTCGATTGAGTTTGGCCAGTGGGACTTTGGATGGGGATATAAAAGAGTTAAGTTTAAGGCTAGGGGATAATCATGGAAAAACAGCATTTGGGGATCTAAATCTAAATCCCAGAGGGTGGACAGACCCCATAAGGAAATCTTCCCTAGGAAAAAGCATGTGAGGGAAGAGGAGATGAAAACTACTGGAGATGAATGTTGTTCCTGCAGGGATGTTTGCTCCTGCTTCCATTAGGTGCTGAGACATGAGAGAAGAGGGAGCAGCCTCAGAGACCCACAGGAACCTTGGGAGCTCTATCAGGACCTGTGGTTCCCTCCACATGGGCTGACAGAAATGAAGTGACTCGTGATAGTTCCCCCAATTACCACGGAACAGCTTAAAAATGGAGCTGTGTCAAATCCAGCGTGTGCTGTCGCTGTGTCTGCAGAGCTGTTTGTTTGCCTGATGAAGGGGAAAAATAATGCGAAGCTGGAGATGAAACTAAGCTGAGAAAAGGTTAATTTTTTTCTTCTCAGTCTCAGCCTTTCCAGGCGCATTCCAGTAGGTGCCAGTCTCACCTTGCAGAGCAGGGGAGGATGGAAACTGCCAGTAATTCTTCACAGAAATATGAAAAAATACAGCACAAGAAGGGGTGGGTGGAAAAACGAAAGCCTATAGGAAAGACCTCTGCTCTCTGGGATGCTCACTTCATTTCTTCCTCCCTACTCAGCAAAGTTTATCTTGGGCTCAGTGGCACGGAGCAGTCTCCCCCTCCCCTTGTTCTTTCATTAGTGTGTAGTAAAGGAAAAGGTGTTGGGGGAAGGAAAGGGAGATGGGATATTGTGTTTGGATGCCCCAATGGGTAGAAAACTGCATGGTTTCCAAATATGATATTTAATGCTTAATCTGAAAGACTGTCTCTTATCAACAGGCTGGATGTGACTCCCCATTACAAGATAATGGAATTCTATATGGAGACCACAGGAGACCCAGTTCCATTCAATTAACTTACAAAACAGCAAAACTCTGAAAGCATCTTTGTCTTCTCTTCTCCCCACCTCTTTCTCTTCTTTTTTTTTTTTTACCCCGAGAAAATGAGAGAGTGAATATTTCCATTTTGTTTTGCAGAGGATTAGTACCAACTAATAGGATTAATATCCCAAGTTGTGTGGCAAATGGAACATTGTTAATAGGGTGATTATTAGAGAATTATATGGAGGGGCAAAAAAATTAAAAGCAGTTGAAAGAAAAGCATCCCTGTGTTGGAGAGACTGCCATTTCTGTGCAATATCCATCTGCTGACCCGCCTGTTCTGGGTCAGACTTCTTTATTTCTCAGGCTTGCTCTGCCTCTGGGATTGACTTCCACGTCAGCACAGGGCAGGAAGCAATTTCAGAGGCTGGAAATGCTGGATGCAAAGAGCATTTCCTCCAGTGATAGCCACAGGGACCCTGAGAGAAAAAGGAAGGTAAAGGATAGTCAACATTGCTCCTGGCATCCCAGGGGTGCAGACTTCTGCTCAGGGTGAAGATCTCCCTCTCTCCCTCATCATACCCTGGTTTCTTTGGCTTTGCCCATGGGCTCTGCCCACAGCCATGGTCATGAGTCTGAGGGGCTCTGTCCTCTGCTTGGTTTGGACGCTGATGGCTCTGTAGGATGTGCTGGAGAACTTTATATGAGATTGCAGAGCCAAAGAGAACTGGCAAAAATCCTGTAGTGGCTGCGTGCCAGAGGTGAAATGCTTGTGTGCCAGTGCCAGCAGGTGTAGGACAGGCACCTCCTGCAAACCAAGGGTGGAAAGGCCCAGGGCTCTGCTAGGAAAGCACAGAGTCCTCAGGAAACTAAAGCATATTTATTTGTTTCCCAGGCCCTCAAGGAGGGACTCTTGGCAGACAGGTTTCAGCAGCAGCACAGCACAGTTGATGCATGGAGATTTTTTCTGACATCTGTCTGAGAGAGTATCCTTATGCTCTGCATAAATCCACCTCTCCTGGGCCACAAACCAAAGCCATCCACAGCACTGGCTGCTTCCTGGACAGGGGACTGGCACAAAGGGCTTTCTGCCTGAGAGGTATTATCCCAATCTCTGTGTTTCCAAATCCCTGGAGGTATTTAGGCCTGTGCCTTCGGAGGTGTTTGCTGTAGGAGGCTTTGTCTGAGCCACTGATGGGGATTTGTTCCCCTGAACTGGATCCCCATTACACCATGAGTCACTACTATTTATATCAGCTGTCGATCTCTCCCTCTGGCAGCTATTTCTGGCTACCTGCATTGTATTCAGGGAAGATTCAGCACCTTTTTTTTTTAATTTCTATTTCTTTTACTGAACCTGCTTTTAATTCTTTTTCAAACATTTTTTTATCTTAGTTTGTTTTTCAGCAGCTGTTGAGCTGTCTGCTGTTGAGCTGCCTCACCTGCTGTTGTTCTGCTGAAAAAAAGGATATTCAGTGCTACTTTCAGCAGATTCAGCTTTGTCTGAAAGAGTACTTTGCCTCAGAGTGAGTGTTGTGCCATCTAGAAATGAAAGGCTGCAACAGGAACCAAAGCACTTTGCATCAGACAGGATTCTAAACGCTGTTGAACTGCAATCCAGGGTAGAAGGTTGGCTTTGTTTATAGCCCTTGTTATCCTAGGAACTCTTCAAGCAAACAGTGAATAACCCATTCTTACAAGTAGATCAAAAAGGACCGACCCCTTTTATTGCAAAGAGAAGGGAAATGGGCCATGAGAAGGACCCAGCCTCAGCTGCACTGAGAAAAGGGGTAGCAGAGCTGAGAGTCCAACCACAATCTCCTGAGGCTCGTTTGGATGCTCTGCCCACAAAGCTGAGCTTTCTGCTCTGCTCTGGTTTCCCTCCCAGATGTGCACACTCAGAAGTTCCAATCCATCACAACCAGTTAAAAAACCCACCGTCATTCTCCTGTCTTTTAGCAGGATGAGGATGTGCCTTTTCTCCCCCCACATCCCAGTAAACCAAGGGATCTCCTGCCTGCCTTGGGCTGTCCCTGGAGCAGATCAAAGGCTTGGGCTGGAAGCAGTTGAGGAGGAGCTGTGTGCACTTCCAAGAAGGAGAAGGTGCTCTGGAAGCTGCTGGGAACTTGAGAGCATGGCTGGTTTTGAGTTGCATGAGGCAGGGGCACAGTTCCCTGGCAAGTTCCAGCTTGGTTTACAGCTGGCTCTGTTGAGGGCAGGCACTGGGAAGACAGGAACATCCTGAGGGACTCAGACTCAGGACTGTGTGCCCTGATCCTGGCACAGAGAGGCTGAGCTGCTCCTGCACAGAGCCAGCTGCTCTGAGGCAGGACATGCAGGAGCAGCAGGATGGTGTTTTACCTTCACCTCCGTGGAAGGTAAAAGTCTACGTAATTTAAAGATGAGTTCCCTTATGCCAGGCTATGAAAAAGTCTTCAGAACACCCCCGAGGTTTCCATTTAATTACCAATTGCAGCTGATTTCACAGAGCAATTTCTAAGCCTCCAGCAAGGCCTCGTGGCAGTTCTTTCATCTCTCAGGCTTATTGGGAAAAGCTGTATTAAACGTCTTTTAATCCTGCCTTGGATGCACTACCTTTGATCACCTACAATTTTCTACATCTGTGCTCAGGCTCACGTTCCTACGTGTGTGCCTCCCCATCCAAAATGCTTTAAATTGTGTCAGTTGAATAGAAAGTCTCTCCTGACTGACATAAAGCATCTTGCAAACTTGACTGAAACACCCTGAGAGCTAATGATCATCCAGAGGGTCTGGGTGATCCGAGTGGATGGTTTAGCATTGCTGGATAAGCTCATGAATGTCAATTCCTCATTTGTGTTTTACTCCATCTTCTCCTTCCTAGAGAACAAGTTTCTGCTGGGAAAAACGAAGCAGGGAATGTCCTTGCATGAAAAAAGAGAGCTTTAACCAGATCTGGGGTGAGATGATGCTATTTATTAATATAACATCAGTCTCAGTTGAGTGTGGGATGCAAGAAGGTGGAACATTCCCAGAGCAGATGCAGAAATCCACACCCTAAACCCTCAGATTTCTGCAGCTCGTTGAGGGCAGGGTCAGCTGGAGCTCTGATCTCTCAGCCTGATGTCCCAAGTACAGGACACTGTGCCCCTTCCTGTCCAAGGAGAACCTGCTTTCTTTTCTGGGAGGATCACAGTGGTGACAAGAAGAGATTGCACTTGGGATTCAACTGGGCTCCCAGTGCTCCTGAGCATGGAAATGTGCCACAGGAGTTGTGCCACTTCCCAGCAGGAAGCACTGGTGGGATTGGCTGCCTGGAAGAGGGAAAGGAGCTGTGCCCTAGAACTGCCAGTGTCTAAGTGGGGACATCTGCCTGCACCAACAGCTCTGTGCGGCCACCTGGACACGGACTGGAGTCAGGAATGTTTGAACATATGTTTGTTTCAACTGCAACAAGAAATCCGAGTGTGGGGTCGTGTTGTGGAGGCCTTGAGTTTGCTTACTGGAGCAGGAACAATCTCTTTCTCAGAAAGTCATTATCTTGATGCTCAAAGAGAGAGCAGCCGGAGAGCTTTGTGATCTGAACAGCCAGAATAGCTCAGCTCTGTAGGAAAAGCAAGCTCAGCTGCCAGATGGGGCAACTCCAACCTTTTGCTCTGCCAAGACCAGCATGTTTTGCTCTTTGCAGCTTTTCCATGGGCTCTTCAGGCTGTGGCAGAGCCCCTTTAGATGTGTGCCCACCTTTCCCAGGCAGAGCCCCTTTAGATGTGTGCCCACCACATCCCCAGGGCCTGCCTCTTCAGAGCTTCATGCTTGGAGTGACAACAAGATGTGTTTTCTACTGCTCTTTTTTTGAAATCTTAGGTGCTGCTGCTCTCCTGTCCCCTGGAAGGAGTGAATGTCTGCCTATGGCTGTGCTTCTTGGACAGAGAGAATGGCAGGAGATCACCCATGAGCTCCTCCTTCTGCACAGCAGCTGACCCTGGGGTTTTGGCTAGGGGGGATTCATTCCCAAGGGATGAATGAGGCAAATTTCCTTTCTCTTGCTCAGTCAGAGAAGAGAGTGAATCCTAAAGGAGTCTGATCCAAGACTTAGATGTGAAGATCCAGCACTGGCACGCTTGCCAGGTCTGATAGAACTGTGATCTGATGTGTCAAATGCATTTTAGGGTCTCAGTTCTGTGACAGCTTGCTAATGACTCTGAGCTTCAGGAAGCTTTGACTGATCCCTCCAGGAGCTGGCAGAAAAAACTGCAGGAAAACTTTTTTCTTTTTTTTTTTTTGAAACATTTTTGTCAAAATCAAAACATTGAATGGAAACACGTCTCTTCCAGCATCATTTTAAACTGGGATGTGTCAAAACAAATGCTCTCATTTTGATTTGAGTGAGACACTTATAATTTTTACTTTATGTTACAATAAGGAAACAACACACTTACCATTTATTTATATCTTTGCTTTTTTGGATAATTATCAGAATTGAGGAACCACATGCTTCCAAAATGAATTTTTGGCATTCCTAGTCAGAGATTTTCAATTTCTTGTTGATTATGAAAGCAGATGTAGATGTTCAGCCTGAACTACCAACAGGGACAGGGCAGAGCACGTCTTCAGGTAGAAGAATCTGGAATTGGAGCCATCCAATGAGGCTGCCAGAGGAAGGATGCCCTGCTGCTTGCTTACTTGTTTCTTCCAACCTGTTCTCTGCATTCAGTGATTTTAGGCCCCAGAATTTCAAAACTGTGTGAATAAATCATGGCCCTGTCTCACACTGAACTGAGCTGCCCTCCCAGAGCAGAGCCTTGCTGAGCTTGGTCAGAAAGAGCCAAACCTTGTTTGTGTTCCTGAGCTTTGGAGGGCTCAGCCTGGCCTTCAGAGTGGGTTGGAGGGAGCATTTCCCCCCTCTTTTTCTTGCCTTGGGCTAAAAATGCCTTGTGGGTTTTCTTTCCCCAAGGATAATGGTGATTCTTGTCTTGTCTTAATTGCTTTTTAAAACATGCAGAGCTCCAGGTCTGTCCCAGACAGTGCTGAGCTCTGTGGTGCATTTGTCATTTTCCCAAATACCTTTTTAATTAAATTGGAGCTGAACACTCCCCTTTGTTGAGCTATCCATCTCAGCAAGTTTCTTACTTCTGCTGGGCAGGCATTATACTGATAATCACTGGCAAAATTTGGTGACTTTTCCTCAGGCTTTGGGATTCACAGGGAAATTTTTCTCTGGTAGGCAGAGAGCTGCTCACACCAAGGTTGCTCAGGCTGGCTGCTGTGGGCTGAGGATGTGCTGCCTCTGTTCAGGGAGGGTTTTTGCAGGGCTTAGGAAGAAAAATGTGTCTGTGATGGAAAGAAATGAGGTTTGACATGACATCAGGCCCTCTCTGCCCCTGAATTCTGCAGGTCTGTGCAGGACACTTTTTTTCTGGCCAAGATAAGGGCTTGGAATTTGGTTAAAAGGGTAATCCCAACCCTGTGAATTCAGGAAGGAGACATCTGTCCTGCTCCATCACAGGCACCTGCGGTACCGGTGACCTCTTCTGCTCAACATGGAAAATTTGTTGTCCTTTGAAGACCTGCTGCACCTTTTGGCTTGACAGCCCTGAGCTGTGATGTGCCATTCCACATCTCCATCCCTGCACAGGGGTCAGTGGTCAGGCCCCTCCTGCCCCACACACTGCAGAGCTTTAAAACCCAAACCCTGCTCACGCCGCTGCAGAGATGAAGGTCAGCAGGGGGACTGTGTAGAGTGACCCTTTGTTCCCTGGAAGCAAACAGTGACCACCTGAGTTATGTTTGTGTTGTTGGAGAAGAAATAGAGGTGATTTTCAGTGTTTTCACCACCACACTGCAGGATCAGCTCAGCTGTGGAGAGCACTTCCATCTTCTCTGCCTAGAGAAGCAATGGAGTGATGAACTTCCCTCTGCATATCCTGCTCGACCTTGGGTCTGTGCCTTGAGCTCCAGCTGAGCAATCCTTCCACGGGAAAGGGGTTGTGGATCTGTCTGACACAAGCAGCATGAGGTCCTGGGAATCTTATTACAGCTGGGGATGATGACTGAGCCAAAGACAAAATGATTTGTTCTCCCCAGGTGCATTCCTAGGCATTTTCTCTTGGCAGAGGGGTTTGAGGAGTCGTTTTGACAGGTGAATCGAGCAGATTTGTTGCTGACACTGAGAAAATGGAGGTGGTGCCCCACAGCAGAGTTTTGTAAACAGCTTTTGGAAACTCCAGCATTGTGTGACACCTGGAATTTTGCTGTGATTAATTGACTTCCTTTGACAGAGATAAGGCAGCTGTTTGCTGGGCACATCTCACGTTCAGCTGAAGAGATCAGGTGGGAATTGAGAGTCGGTGCCTGGTGGGGGCAGACAGAAAAACAGAGATTGAAATGCAAATTGCACCAAAACCCATGGAAGAAGCTCCAACACCAAATCCTGCATGGGTGCAGAACCCAGAGGTCAGCGCTCACCTCCAGAGACAGACGCTGACAAAGCCTCCGTGTTCTTGTCCCCATGTCTTAAGGCTGGAACATGGAATTTCCTCACTAAAATGGTGAAGGTGCTGTAAGAATTCCAATTTAGGAAGTCTCCACTTGGCTTGGAACATATTTGAAGGTATCTCTGGCCCCTGAGGTTCAGGTTGATTCATTTCTCTTTTGTTGTTACCTGAGAGGAACTTGCATGTTCAACCTGGATGTGTCAGACCGATGTTCTGGGGCTCACCCAAGGAGAGGTTTTGCATCTTTGAGACATCTCTTTTTGTCAAAGACAATTGCATCAGAGATGTTCAGTTTTGTTGAGTTTTGGACTTTTTTTTTTTTTTTGTCACAACAGTTTTGTCTGGGAAAATGTCATTTTGATGAAACAGAAATTGCTGAAGAAATCTCACCAATTTTGACAATTCTGTTTGGAAGGGAGCTGGGGAGGAATATCTTGAAAGTGCTGGAGCTCCCAGTTATGACATTTTCTGAATGAAAAGGAGTTTTGATTTATTTCTTTTTCTCTTTTCAAAGTGATGTTTCAAAATGTTCTGTTTTGTGGGGGAACAAAATAGTTGAATTAAATTCCTGAAAAAAAAGGGAAAAAAAATATTTTGACTGATCCGAGGCAGTTTTTCAACATTTCATTTTGCAACTCTGTTGGTTTTTGAACAACATGGGATGATTTAAAATTGTTGGTGGTTGTGTTCTGATATCCAGACTCACAGATGTGTTTCTCAGTTGAGCCAATGATGTATGAACCACGCTTGGTTTTGTGGTGATAAATTACCTGGTTTCATAGCTGAAAAAAACCTGTTTTAATCCATTAACTACAGAGAACAAAATACCCCAAGTCTTTCAATTCACGGAACCATGCAAGGATCTTCCCCTGTATGAATTATTCAGGAGCAGTGGTGGAAATGAAGTACCCATTACATTTACAAATATTCCACAAAGAGTTCAAGGCTGAGCAGGAATAGATCAGACAGCATTTATTGTAAAGCCTTGCTGAGTATTACTGGAGATGTAATTTCCTGTAGTAATTAACACAGGATCTGCAATCCAGCTTTGAAAAGGCGATTGAACCTTTCCCTGTGAATTTAGGAATCATCTGAGTTATTCCATGCTGTAGGTGACTGGGAGCACTGAGCCTTTGTCTAAAATTAGTCCTCAGCATGGTGGATGATTAAAGAGGGATCGTTCCTTCGGGCTACTTGGGATTGATGTTTTCTATTAAAAAATGCACTGCTAAGGATTTGTGAAATAGAGAGAGCTTCTCTGGGTGTGTGCCACTTACTATGCAGATGTGGGGAAGCCATCAGAGAAATGATAAATGATTTCTCTAAGTTGGATAGGGTAGCATGACCCAAAGGGGATGGAGGGGGGTTATTATTTTTCTTCCTTTCTAAGAATCAGAGAGAGCCATTTGTCAGCTGAGCCCAGTGAGGTGCCCCAAGATCAGATGTCAAAGGCTGCTCTGCCTGGAGAGGGAACAATGGGAGTTAATAATGGTGCTCCTCCTCAGACCTCTTCATTTCTACTCCATTTCCCTGTCCTTTCCCTTGGATTGAACTCCACGTTCTTCTGGCTTCTGTGACTGGCTCTGAGTGCTGCCTGCTGGAAAAGAAAAAGAGTGGAATTTGGGGGTTTTTTTGAGGAATAATATGCAGAGTTTCTTCTTGGTGGATGAAGTTCAAACATCTCTAGCACCATCCAGTGTTAAATCAGAGTTTTAAAAAAAACCAAGGCTTTTTCTAATTATTCCCAGAACATTAATTCACTGTTGGAAATTGGGATTCTGTTGAGTTCAAGTCCATACATAGACTGTAAGAGTCACTGGCCTGAAGATTTATCTACTTGAAAAATGGAGTAGGGGAAAAGTTATTAGAGCTGTTCCCACCTTTGATATGTGTGAAATCTTTTAAAATCAAAAATTTCAGTGGAAGAAATGGGAAGTCTTTTGGAAACACAGTTCTTACCTTTCAGTTAACTCTGAGTCTTCTTATCTCAATCGTGAAGACTGGAGATAGTGATTCTCAAGGAATGTTGAAATTCACAATGGAGAAAAATGACAGTTCATCAAAAATGACCCTTTACTGTAGGAATCCATTTCACTGGAGGTTTTGCTGGACTCTTTTGTGTTGGAAAAATAACAATTAAATCACTTCCCAACAGTTTTACCCTTTGAAAATTGGTTTTCTTTTGTATACTTGAAACATCTTACGCCAGTTCAACAACACAATTTAGCAGAATTCCCTCAGAAATAAAATACTTTGTAGGACTTCCTGTCGAGCTCTGTCTCATCAAAGAGACATTAGAAGACCTAAGAGACATCTGTGTCATTGAGGCAGGGGGTGTCTCACTCCACATTTTTATAGCACCAGCAGGGCTGTGAGCTCTGAGACCACTATAAAACTCCTTATTGTGTTTTTAACCTAGTGTGGAATTACAGCAGAGTTTGGATTTTATTTGGCTTTCCCTAGAACATTTTCTTTTCCTAAATAAAATGTAAATAGCCCAGGATCTGCTAAGAAGAGGAGGTGTAGGGATTTGAACAAATTGTGCTGGATTTGGGTAGCAGGAGATAATCCCCAGCCTGTACAACACCTTTATCCCGTTGTATTAGTGCTGTAGACAGCAATCACTCCACGCTGAACTGGCATCCCTGGGCCTTGCTGCCTACCCCAGCAAGGAGTGTGGCAGGGCTTTAATTACTGTAATCCTCTGTGTGTGCTGGATCCACCACATCCAGAGGGGGAGGAAATCCGGAGAGGAGCGAGCAACAGGCATGGCAAAGCTCTGCACAAGTCCTGGCACTGCCACCCTGCAGCACCACGGGCTCCAGGAGCTGCTGTTGCCTCCCTTCTCAGGGGGCTGCTTCCCTTCCCCTTCTCCAGGGACATCATCTGCTTTCCTGGGCATCAGCTGCTTCCAGAGCTTCACTTGCTAATGCTGAGGGACAGGGGAGACTGCTGCCAGGGCTGATACAAATAGGAAATAATTTGGTTTTAATCAGTATTAACAGTGCTGAGATTACAAAGTCAGCTCCATTCATATCACAGGGTTGGGGTAACGAGGAGCGATCAGTGCCATGTTGGTTGAATTCCTTCTTTCTAACAAAGCATGGAGATGCTCTGAGTACAGCTCATGCATGCAGAATCAAACCCAGCATGTGCAGCTTCTTGGGGAAACTACTTCTCCAACATCTTTGTCCACACGTGAGTCTGTACACACAGGTCTCTCACAGAGCCCAGCAGTTCAGCTGTTTGCAAAGGGAACTGGCTCGTGTGTGCTGACAATCTGCTTTCATTAAAAGGATAAAAGGAGGCAATAAAATGAAGCCACACATTGTTTTCTTAACTCTGGCAGGTGCCTATCTGATTGCACAGGTAGGCTCAGGGTTGCTGTTTGTTCCTTAATGGCTTTGATGAGTTTCCAAATCAAATCAGGATGGGCAGGAATCCACAAAGATGCCTTTTGCACTTGTTCACAGTGCGAGTTCCTTGTGGGAATCTACACCTTGCCCTGAGGTTGGGAGTTTGGAGCCCACCTTCAGGCTAAAAAACCCACTGGGTTGCTGTGGTTGTGTGTTAGGATTTCTTTGGGATGAGATGGGATGAGATGGATGAGGGTGGGAATGGGTGGCCTCACTGCACATCCATTGCCAGTGTCTTTTCCCTGCTGACACCCCCTGGAACCTGAGTGTTTCTAAATGCTGGCAGCCAAACCCTGGTGCAGCTGCTGGTTCAGAGGAGCTGGTTGACCATTTGCTGCTTCTTTTTTACAGTTCAGAGCCCCCTGTACAGACCCAAGCAGTGCTTGGGGACAGAGACAGGGAATTTGCAGCCCTTTCTCCCACACTCTCCACTCTTTGATCATCTCTACAATCAGAGCCTGCAATTCATTGGCCAGCACAAAGAAGGATCTTGCCCAAAATCACCTGGAGGAAAGCCCAAGAAAGCCCCTTGGAGGTGCCTCCAGCCCCTCTCTTCTCCCCCTGAGGCTGCTGGGGGTTATTTCTGCGCAGAAGCTCTGCAGGACTGCACAGCTTCCCTTCCCCAGCTGGGGCTCTGCCTGCCCTCTTCAAGAAATGGAAAGAAATGAACAGTTTTGTGGGCAGGGAAGGAGCTTGGACTCTAAGCATTTGGCCTTTAAAAACCTTTCCTGAGCACCTGCTCCTTTCTCAGCAAAACAAAAGTGAAGCAGCTGAGAGCCCTGGCAGGCTGGGGCAGTGTCTGGGGGTCAGCACTGCCCAGCCAGGTTCCTCTGCAGCTTTAAGGCTGATTCCTGCCTTTACTTACTGGGATGCAGCAGGATTCTCCATGGAATAAATCCCACTTTCCCCCCAGACTTGCTCAGCAGCTGGAAGTGGCTGAAGCAGGGCTGCAACTTCTCTCCTCTGACAGCTTTCACCTTCCTTTTTTTTTTTTTTTTGCTGGTTTAGTGGCCATCTCTGGAGCATTTCAAATTATCAGGGCTGTGGCCTGCTGAGCACAAAGCAGATCCCTGCCTTCACCACTGCAGTGAGAAACTGGCCCATCTGCTCCTCTTTGGCCCCAGAAGTGGGGCAGCCCTTCAGTAGTTTGTGCTCATATTGGGTGACTGACAAGGAACAAGCTCTCATGTTTAGAAGCCTCACAGATTTCTGTAAAAATATCCTCGTTGATGAATTTCTATCCTTTCATATCTGTCTCTGTGTTTTTAGGATTTCACAGGCTGCGTTTCTTTTTCTTTTTACTGCTGCACTTTTCTTGGATTTAGCTAAATTGTAGTTATTTTATTTGGGATTTTTGGTAAAGAATAGCAGTTTTCTTCCTGAGATTTTCTTTCCTTCCTCAAGAAACATTTGTCATCCTCAGAAATAACTAAACAGGATTTTTTTGAAGAGGTGGGCCCACACTGTCTTCCAAGCTGTCTCCACCTACGTGGAGCTGCTGCTCCTTTGGACCATGTGTAATCCCAGCTCTCCCATATCCTGTCCTGTGTCTTCTCATAGCCAGGGTTGGGCCCAGCTGCTCCTCTCTCTTTACACAGTGAGTAACAAGATGTCTCAGCAAGGCATCGAAGTCTGTGCTGCATGTTCAGACTCCAAATCCCTGCCAATAACGCAGAGATAGAAGGGGATTATAATGATGCATAACAAATAACAACGGTTTAAAATGTCTTAAGAACACTGTGCTCAGAAAAAGAAGGATTGTTGGGATGGGGAAGCCTGCAGGTATGAAGAAAGATTTTATTCCATGTATTTGTGCACTTGCAATAAGAAACTCTGATGTGTGATATGGGTTATTACAAAGAACTTATCCTGGACTTAGGTGTTCCTCTCTCTCTAAAGCCTCTGGGCTGTGGTCACTTTCTTCTTCCTTCAAAGGCATCCAGTCTTAGGAACAAACCCAAAGAGAACAAGCAGATATTGGGGGCTAAAGGCAATGTGGAAATCTGCCCTTCCTGACTTCCTTCCCATCCTTTTCTCCTGGTTTGCACCCCCCTCACACTCGTGTGGGCTGCATTCCCAGCCCATCCCGCCTTGGCTGAGCAGGGCGATCCTGAATGACCTGGTTGTGCTGAGCTGCCTCCCCACAGGACCTCAGGTCTCCCTGAAAAGCCCTGGAGCCATGGATACTTCTTTCTCTTCATGTAGGGAAAGCCTGAGTGTTTCAAGCCTCGGTGTAAAACAAGGCTGTCATATGGGAAACAGAAGCGAGGGTGTCAGAACACGTTAGTGCTGCTCTGAGCTCCTGCCTACCTGACAAATCCCCCTTCCCTCTGAAACCCCACACGGGCCTTGCTTTGTGCAAAGGGAACTGCCAGATGCAAATGCTTGTTTGTTTTGTGCTCAACAAAGCTGCTTTTTTCCCCTCATGTTTTTGAGTAGTCGCCACACGTGGCAAGAGAAAATAGGGAGGAGGAACCTTGTTTTTTTGAATAAGAAAAACAAAACCCCAAAGAATGAGTAAATCTGAAACATCTAAGAGAGGTATTTATTGAAGCTGGTGTGTGGTTTGCTTTACGTGTTCCCTTATTTACAAGCTGAGACATCTGGATTTGTCTCATTTACCAAATGAGAATGGCAGGCAGCAGCCGTGGAGGTGATTATATACAGGTTTAAAGCAAACAAGGAGAACAAACCAGTTGCTATTTAAGTGCCATTTCCAAGCCAAAGGTGGCCCTGCTGTAAACACAGATTACTGTGGTGCAGACACTGTCACCAGCTGTCTCCTGGTGTAAGCCTGGCTTTGCTCTCCTGTGCTGTCTGAGCATCAGCTCTGACACAGTCTGACTTTTACTTGCTGCCTTCAAAAAAAAAAAAGACTTTTTTTGACTCTCCTCCTCCTAAATTCAACTGCAGGTTGATCTTTTCCTATTTTTAGGTGCAAGAACACTGAGGTTCAGGTCAGCTCCTGACTTACTTAGCCTACCAGTTGTTCTGGCTTGCTGCAGTACAGGGGTGCCCACCACTGCAGCTGTGACAGTGACACTCCCCCAGAGGCACCCAATTATAGATGGAAGTGGCCCAGCTGCCTGCACAGATTAGACAGAAGCAAACACGATTTGCCATCCCTGCAGATCTTCTGACACACAACGTTCACAAAGGGCAGGGTGTCAAAATGCTTTGACTTGAAAGCTGGAAAATGGGTCATAATGGAAAGCACTGGGTTGGAGAGGGAAAATGCTTCAGAGCTGCTGCAAAGTTTTGTGCTGCTCTGCTGGTTATTGGGTTGTGTTGTGGAAAGTGGCAAGTTTCTGTATACCCTTAAATACTCAAAAAGGCAACTTTCTTGTGTAATTTTACCTCTAGAAGTGGAAAGTGTGGAAAGAATTTCTTGTGTCCTGCATAGGAGGACTCAGAGGAAAGTTCTCAAGTAGGCAGGTGTACAAGAGGCATTACTGGTAGCAGGACTCTAACTTGCCTTCCTAAATCCAAAGCAACATTCTATCCCAAATCCATAACCAGTTTCCATCCCAAAGAAGTGCAAAACACATCACATCCTACACCCACAGTGTATGGTCTCCAGACAGTTGAAAAGTTGCTAAATCTGGGCAGAAGATGGTGCAATCCATCGTATGGTGAAGGTCTTCACCAGAGGAAGAGGCTGAACAGCTCTCCCAGGCTGACTCCAGGCTGACCCTCTTGGGACTCCATGGTGCATGGAAAACAGCTCAGGACTTGGGAAATGCTGGGAATGCCTCGTGTGGGCTTCATCAGCTCAGACATGCTCAGCACCAGGCATTTCCAAGAGCTCTCCAGATTTTGTGACCACTTGGCCCCAAAGATGGAGATTGAAATCAATGAGTTTTGAGGCACATTGAGTCCACATCTCCTTTCTCCCTGCTTCCCTCACTGTGTTAGTGCTGACAGGCTCCTTGGGAGCTTCCAAGGATTAATCTGCCAACAACCTTGCCCAGACAAGCAGCTGCAGTGTTGGGTTTGTGTGTGGCTGTTGAAAGGCTGTGTGCTTGTGTCTAGCAGGTTCCACAGGGGAGGACAGAGTCCCTCAGCTATTTCTCCAGCTTTTTTATATCCATCCCTCCTGTTCTGGCTCCCCTTTTCCCCCTAAAGTTGTCCTTTGTCTTGCAGAAAAGCCGTTCAGCTGGCAGGAGAGCTCTCCAAGCATTCTGAGGATTGCCATCACGCCGTGTTCCAGCCGGGCAGCTTTTGGCCATTGTTAACTGGATCCACAGTTCAGCTCATTTTCATCTTCATCCAAAACAGGGAACTAAATCCAGAAGTGCAGCTCCTCTATTAATATCTCTGTGCTGTGGTAGGACCACACTGCCAGGTGCTGTGCTTTGTGCACAGGGAGGGACAGAATTGTTCCACTGAGCTTGAAGCAAAGGCACAGAGAGAAGCCAGATTACTTGGGAGAGCTGAAAAATCAGCTTTGGTTTCCTAAGCCTCAATCCCATCTTTGATCCACCAGGCTATGCTGTCTGGTAGTTTGAAATTGCTCACTTCCACCAGGGCTGAGTCTGCCCCCCTGCTCTAAAATGGGAGGCTATTGATGTCTGACTCGGAACTTCCAGTGCCTCAGGCCTTTCCCAAGGGTGCTTCTATTCCAGCAGCCCAAAGCCACCGGTTTTTAATTTTTTTGCACACTTTTTATACCAGTCAGAGCAATCTACTCTGCTATCAGCTTCATGCTTCAAGGGCAAACATCCTAATTTACTTTCGGGCTCCATGGAAGGATAAGGCTTAGTGGAAGTGCCTCAATCACAGATTTATTTGCCAATTACCTGTCCAATCCTCTTTCTTATCTGAACTGTTTGTATTTTACTGGCTTGGGGTCGGTTTAAATTTGTTGGCATCATTCTGTTCCATGAAAAGGCAGCTGATGGGTAGCAAGTTCTCACTTGGCATCAATCACACTGGACATGGGCCCAGCTGTCAATGCCCACAAATTTCCTTACTAATTCCTGAAGAAATTAGGATCTCTATGAGATGCACAGCAAACCCATGGTGCTCTGAGCAACCTCCCTTCTCAAGGACTCCCAGTTTGTGGGGTCGTAGGCTGGATAACCTCACCAGTTCCCCTTTCCTGCATGGAAGAGCTCATGTTCCACATGAAAAGAGCACTTTGTGTCCTGAAATGCCCAATGGATGCTTCAGGCTGAAGGGGCTCCCTCCACCAGCAGGATTTGGATCTGTTGAGCAGCTCTCAGAGGTGTTTGAGAGGGATTAAAGAAGGTTTCCCTCAGGAGACAGAGGTGTAGTCCTTTAAAGCAGAGTGAAGGGGATGGAGCTCAGCAGCTCCTAATGGCCTCCAATCAGCTGTGCAGTTCTGCTGGCTGAAAATTACCTTTTCCCTTGATGAGATTAGAAACAAGCCAACAGAAGAACACCCCCAGCATTAACAATCATAATCCTGAATTCACTCAGAGAGCACACTCTGATTTGAGCACGCTGGAATAATACTAGAACTTTTTTAGGTTAATAATTAATTGCGTGGTTTTAATTAGAAATTACTGTTGCATCCGCATGGACTTCTAGCACATTGCATCTTATTAAAGCTGTAATTGGAATACGTTATTTATTTGTTTCCTTTGTTAATGTTCATATTTCTGGCTCCTCAGGTCACTAGAGCTGCAAAAGCAACTTGTTTAAAATGAAATGCAGCAAGCTCCCAACAGTAAATGTTGCTGTGTGATAGTAATTGTTCTCGTGCCTCCGTGCTGCAGCGTGGTGCTTTGGGATGCCAGGGATATTTATGTGGTGTCTGCTCGTGCCTGGGACTCAGCTGCTCACTGGGCACTTCTGTGGCTTCTCCCCCACGGGGACCTGGGTGGGCTGTGCTGCCCTGGCTCTCAGACTACAGTGTAGACACAAGGGAATGGATGATGGGTGAGGATGGAAGGATTTAAAGCACTCCCAGAAGCCATTCTGGGAGCAAGCCTGGGCTAGCTGGGGCTGCTGCTGGATGGGTCTGAGTTCAGCTGTGTCCCCGCTTCCTGACAAGGGATGTTCAGAACTCACTCGTTCCTGTCAACTCAGTGGGGAGATTCCTGTGCTCGTCATCCTCACTGTTCCTTCTGCATCCCCTCCCCTCATTCCATTTTTTGGAGATAAGCCCAGATGGAGAGCAGAGACTCTGCTCTGCTTTGCATCCTGTCCCGGCAGCCCCCTGTGCTGCCTGTGGGGAATGGAACAGCCTGGGAAGAACTTGTGTGGCTCAAAGCAGCTGCTGAGCTCAGCCCTAAGCATCAGGTGGATACAGCATGAAAATTAAGATAAGGAACAGAGTTAGAGACCTCCATAGGCTTTGGAAAATTTTAAAGAAGTAAATCAGGATAAGTATGGTTGGGAAGGCTTCAGTGAGGGGTAGTATGATCTTCCAGGGAGTGATGGGCTGGAAACTCCTTTGGGTCAGTCTAGTAAAGGTCTGGGGAAAAAATAACGGAGCTTATCAGAAAAAACAGGTTCTCTCTCAGTTCCAAACAAAATTGCATTTCCTTCCACTTGTTCCATTTGTTTCATTATCCGCTGAGAGAATTGACTCAGAAATCCTGTGTTGTATAAGAGATAATTCTAAGGACCCTTTGTAGCCTTCTAATCAAAAGTCTGCATGGAAGCTGACACCTAAAATCTGCCCTCATTAAGGCAGTTGAGAGATTACCAGTTGTAGGCCACCCAATTTGCCCGTAAATATTCAAGGAGCTGAGGTAAACTCCACAGATGTGAAAAGCCAGCCTGTCAAAGCAACAGCAAAACCTTTGGCACCGGTTCAGATAATCTTTGGAACACCAGGATTTGGGCTGATTAGAAGAGAAAACCAAAGCAATTTGAGGAAGGGTTGGGGGGAGGAGAAAGGAGTAAATTTAGACAAGAGAAAGCAATTACAGGCTTAAAAGGAATAATAAGCATCAATTAGCAGCAAGTATCTCTGCCCACAATGAAAGCATTTTCTAATACATCCATGGTGGAATAGAGAAAGAGAAAAGACAGCTCCGTCAATGAATTGCAGCAGGGATCCTGAGATAAAGGGGAGCAAATGCTGTGGAGATATTAAACAATTACTTAGCATCAGCCTTTTAGAAATTAAAAAGGTGGAGCTGCCCTTAGTTGAGGAGCTTTCCAAAGACACTTGATAAGGCTGCAGATGCCAGCTGATAACGGCACGTGGCTGATTCTCTTCAGAGAGAGCCTCTTGAGCTTGGCCAAGCAGCAGCTTCCAGGGAGAGGCACGGCAGGAGCAGGGAATGATGGCAAAGGGCTGGGCAGGAGATGGGTAACGAAGTGCCAGTCCCATGCTGGCACTGCCTGGCAGGATGTGGGCAACTGCTTCCTATGGAAAAGGGGCTGGGGGAAAGGTTTGGCTTCTCCATCTGCTTCTTCCTGCTTTGTGGTCCGTGGTGGGTGATTGTGCTCCCCGTTCCACCAGCCAGGATTTCACGCTTGGTTGTGCCTGGTGGGGAGCTGAGTGATGGGCAGCTGTGCTGAGGAGCCCAGACTTGGCATCCATTGTGAAAGGAGGGCAGGGCCAGCATTCAGTTGGCTTCACCTCTCCTTAGCTGTGTCCATGTTCCTAGAACAGGCCTCTAATTGGATCACGCCAGTTATTCAGCGGAGCGGAGCTAATCCTTTTCTGTCTCTCTCCTGGCCCAAAATGATGGAGGCTGGGACTGGGCCCAGGATTGTGGGGACTTGTTTTGTGTCTGGGACACTGATTCTTTTAGCCTTTGTATAGGAAGATCTTGTTCAGCCTCTTTTCCTGAATGGCAGCAACTGGCAGAGCTCAGATGCATCTCCCACTTTGATCCCTTCTCTTCCTAGCAAAGACATGTCAGGAGTGATCACAGTGTGGAGCAGGGATGTGGGAACTGCTGCCAAGTCAGTTCATTCTGGCAGCCCATCTGCACTGTGCAGTTCTGGGCTTCCCATTTCAGAAAGGATCCAGGATAACTGGGAGCATTTCAGAATTTTATAACATCCTCAGTGCGAGGGGTGAGCGTGCAGCTCTGAGTCCTCCACCTGAGAGAGTTCTGATGGCAGGGGTGTGTGAGGAAGGGCTGTGGAGTCAGGAGAAGCCTGTGGAGGGTGGGCAGGCATTGGATGTGCACTTCCAGCATAAGAACTAGAAAGAACCAGGGGAAGCTTCCCCTTGTAGGTGACAGCATCAAAAGAAATGAAAAGAGGTTGGTGCTGGCACTGATAGTTCAGCTGAGGAACTCCTCACTGCAGGATGGTTTATACAATATCAGGGAATGTCACACTGATTAATGGCAGAGAAATCTGCTTAGAGATACTAAATACATGAAAGCACTGCCTAACTCTGAATGAGACACAGAAGTTGGAATCTGAGAGGCTGTTTGGGGGAAAATGGTGTGTTTGCTATTAATTCTTGTGCTTTTCCCAGATACCTCTTTTTGGCTGCTGTCAGGGAGAGCCACCCAGCTGTTTGGGCTGCTCCTTATCCTTGTATGTTTTCCTGGTGCTGCATTCTGGTGGTTACAGTCTCCGTGGGGCAGCAGTGGGATTACAGAGCTCCTTTGGAAAAGCCAGCTCAATTTTAGCCTGTGTGGCTTTCCCTGCTGCAGCAGCTGGGATGATCCAGGTACGCCTGGCAGACAATGAAAGCCAACACGGATCTCCTTCTCCAAAACACTGCAGTCGTTTGCGTGACCTCAATGCAGGCATGATCCTGCTAGCATTAAATGGAGCTGAAAAATATTGGTATTACTGCTCAACAGCAGCTATTTCCAGAGTGGGAACAAGGGAAGGAACACCACTGATGCCTCAGCTGGCACATGAGCCATGTAACCCTTTGTTCCCTCCTTCCCCAAGGCCCGGCAGGTCTCTACAGCAGTCCACAATTAGCAAAGAAAGCAATCAGCTCTCCATATTTTTCAGTAACTACCTGGCAAATTTAAAGTCATACTGTGAGCTGACTCACTCTAATGTGAGGAGGGAGCCACTCACCTGAGATCAGCAGCATCCCAGATTGGTGCCAGTTTGATTTGTGGCTGCTGGAGTCGTGGCTTGCCCGTGTTTTCCTGAGGCGTTTGCAGTGCCCCTTCTGCAAACAGCGTCTGCAGCATCGCTGGAGGCCGTGGCACAGCAGGTGGGGAACTGGGCTCATTAGTGTCAGGAAAATTAATCCACAAACACCAGAGGTTTTTCTCCAAAAAGGAGACAGAGAAGTCTTGTAACTTTATTTGAAGAAAGGGAGAGGCCATTGGGTATTTCTCCTGGGGTATCTCAAATTGTTAGAAGACGCAGCCTCCTTTTTATCCAAATTTCCTGGCCACGTTTCCCTCTCTCTTTCCTCATTGCCTGAGGTACTTGAGAGGTACAGACTCCCCGAATCACCTCATACAGACCCCCTTCTATGTATACCCCCCCTTCCCTTTTTTTCCTTTCCTATGGAATTGATGGTTCCTCCCATTGCCTCTTTCACCTCTCAGTATCTGGCTTTACCTATCAGCAAACCCACAGTTTGTTTGTAAAGACAAATCTCTCTCATTCCTTTCATTAGGATCAGAACAAATGCCAAGTGAGCCATCCTGACAGGGATTTCTTCCCTTTCCTAAAAGGCTGTGCCAGGGCAGGGTGTGGAGTGGGAAGAGAGGCTCATTCCTTCTGTTAAAGTCATTCCTCCACACAGCAGAGAGGTTGTGATCCTGACTGATCCTTAAAAGCGTGGAAGATGACACCAAAACCACCCCAAAAATAAAAATTAGGGTTGGGTTACCATTGGGTAAGGCTTGGGTTGGGTTAGGAGTAGCATTGGGGTTATGGTTAGGGTTGGGTTACGGTTGGGCTAGGTTTGGGTTGGGTTATGGTTTATTTAAGGTTAGGTTTGAGGGTTTATTGCATGCTGAAGAGCTAGGGTTAGTGTTAGGGTTGGAGTTAGTTTTTGCTTAGGTTTTGGGTTGGGTTAGGGTTGATTTAGGGTTACGGTTTATTGCATAGTAACGGGATTTACTGAACTGCACAACTCCCCTGGACCAGCCCTGGGACAGGTCCAGAGCCAAAGCCTGGCTTTTTCAGGATCCTAGTCCTAGGATATGCTTGAGAATCCATCAGCACTTGACTTTCAGGGGTGAATCTGCACTTTTTCATGCTGGTGGTTTGCTCCTGTGATGCCAAATGTGCTGAGATCGCAGAAGGATCCAGCAGGAGCAGAGTGGGAGGAGCTCTCTGGGGGAGCAGGGAGATGGGGAAGGGAATGCTTCAGTGAACTAATTCAAAGCTGGTTTTTAATTTAAAAAAAAAAAAAGTGAAGAGAAAATGAGATAAAAGTTAAAGACAAGAAAAATTTCCTCAAGGCTGGACAGACCTATCATGCAAATAAGGATTTTAAGTGGAAAATTAAAAAAATTAGCAATAAGGAGAAGAGAAGCAAGAAAGTAGCCAGCTTAAAAATTAAGTTGCTGAGTCAGTTCTGGAAAGAGTTCAGAAGAGAGGGCTTCTCTTTTTTTTCCCAAATAGACTTTTTTTCTGTAAATAATAGATGAAATAGGAACCAATAACACAAAAATGCCATAGTTTGTGAATGCTGAGTGCACTTTCCCTCATTAAACCAATTTTTAAAAAGACATTTATGGGGAACTCCCTGCCCCAGCAGCTGGCAATTTCCAGAGCACTTTGCAGCCACCTGTGGCTCAAGGGTTTGCTGAGTTCTCTTTGCCTATGCAAGCCAGTGGTTATGAGGCACATGGGAGAGGGACAGGACTGGTGGGATGAAGCCCTCATGCCTTGTGGCTGGCAGGGCCTTACTGCTGGTGCATTGAAGCAGCCCCTCAGTGTGAGGTGCAATGGGATCTGGGATCTGCAGCATCAATCCCAACAAAGCCTGGGAAAGGCTGAACAAAGTCAAATTTCCCACTGGAAGCCCTAAGTCTGTGTTTGGCAGCCAAGAGCTGCCTGTTTGGTGTGTTTGTAGAGCTCCAGGAGGGGTCCAACCCCCACCCATGGCTGGGCCCTGTTCCAGACCCACAACCCAACCCCCTGTGAGAGCCCAGACCCCACTCCCTGAGGGACAGACAGGACACAAGGCTGCATTTCCTCAAGATTCACTTCTTCTAATCCAAGAGCAGACTGGCTCCTTCCTGAGGGGCTGAGGCTTTGGTCCTGGCTGTGATGTGCTCCTGGGATGGTCACAGAGCCTGGGGGTGTTGTTGGCTGCTGTATGAACAGGGAAACAGCTTAGCCTGATTCCACCTTTCAGTTTCCTCCTGGAGGTCTCCAGCAGCAATCCTGAAAGCTGTCAGGCGTTCACAAAGCAGCCACTGCAGGAGATAAGCAAATCCTTGGAGAAGCTGATCTGGCAGCAGCGTTAATAACCAGCCATGCAGGGCCACTGAGTAGGTGGGAGAAGCCTCAGAGAGTCACAGTTTGCTGTGCCAGGAGAGGTGTCACAGAAAGCCACCCTGCCATATGGCCAGTGCTGCCTTTTCACAAGGCTTGTCCTGCCATCAGCTCTGTCCTGTCTCCAGCTATGAGAACCAAGGTGCTGAGGACTGAACTTGTGACCTTCAGCAGAGAGGAAGATGAGATAATGTGAAATCCTGCTCTGAAGCCTCAGGCTGAGGGTCTGTACCAGACTCACGGCCGTGGTTGGGTTTGGTGCCTGCTGAAGATTTGCTCCCTTGGGTCCAGTGGGCTGGGACATCATCTGCTCCTGCCTGCCAGGACATGCCATGACATTAACCTGAGCTTGGCTCATGGTGGCTTCATCCCCTTGGGGCTGCGCTGATGTTCCTGGGCATGGAGCCCTTCATCAGGGAGGAAACTCCAGCTGGAGGATGCTGTGATGTGTCTCCTTAGCAACACAGGCTGCTCCAAGTTCATCAGCTCTGCAGCTTTCTCTCCCCCTGCCTTCCAGACTGACATCCCATGAGATTTGAATCAAGTTCACATCAGTCCTGATCTTCTTGCCATGGTCTGAGCTCACATCTGGGCTATCTAGGGTACATCTGACACTGTCAGGAAGGCCCTGAGAAGTGGCTGTGGGCCTCTGGCACAGAGCAGTTTGTGCTACGGACATTCTGTCTGTAGTTTGTACTCAGGCAAGGCAGATTTTAGATTTTAAGAACCTCCTGACAAGACTGGATGTCCAAATGGTGCAGGTGTTAACATCTAGCTTTTCCATTCCACACTGCAGTGCAGATGTCTGTCTGTCTGTCTGTCTGTCTGTCTGCTTGGCCAGTCCACTGCCTGACTGCTCTTCTGTTGTGTCACTTCTCCCTGTGTCCTGCCACGTGACCCTGCCCATCCCCAAACTGCTCCCTTCATGGAAAACACCTGCTGATCCCTGAACAGCCCAAACTGGCCTTTGGTTGAGGCTGCCCAGCAGGTTTGTTTGGAATATGCATTTCCTTGTGCTAGCTGTGGTCACTGGGAGAAGGACAAGTGAAGAAAAGGCTCATGTTCCTCTCTGCCACACTGGGACTGCAGCAAGAAGGAGAGCAGAAGACTCAGGAAAGCAACTGGCAATAAATCCCTTTCACAGAAGCTCACACAAAGCTCTGATTTTCCTTCTCTTTTCCTAGGAGGGGTCTAGGCTGAGGATTCAGTTCAGAGGGTGATTCCCTGGCAGCAGAGGGGCTGCTGGAGAGGGTCCCATCCTTGGACATCTGTCTTGTGCTGGTTCATTGTTTATTGGCAAACACAACCAGCTATTCCTGAGTACCCCACACTCCTCTGCTGGCTTTAGGAGCCCTGTGGTGGTCTCACCTTATGGGATCCATGGGGATCATCAGAGAGAATTCTCAAATCATTTCACTTCTTCATTTTGGCAGGGTGAGTGGACTGCAGCTCTAATTGTGTGATTATTAGAATGCATTGCAAGTCACACAGCAGCAAATGTCTGTGTCTTGCTGTACAGCAGTTCCAAATGTCCTTTGCTGCTCAGCAGCCTTTTCCAAAGACATGTGGGATGTGTTAATATGCACATTAAAGCCAAGGGTCACAGTATCACACACACTGCTGCGCTTGGGGTGAAACTTCTTGTAGCTCATGCCAGAAGTTGGGATTTATGATGAGCTCCCCCATGACCAACAGATTGATGCAAACCTCTCCACCTTGACTGATGGTAGGAGTGTCTCTTGGATCTGGGCAGTTATACCTACCAAAAAAAAAATTTTTGTCTTGAAATAAATGCACAGATCACCTATTTTTTTTCCAACTAGGAAAATATGTAGAGGCAGAACAATTTTCATAGTGCTGGATGAGATGCCACAATACCTTAACCAACACCAGTGCTCAATCAGGTCCTTGGATGTCCAACTGCAAAAAGAAAGTGGTGTCCTTCCAGGCTTCCCCCCTAATATAAATCACTTTTCTTCTATTTTTTTAATGAAAAAAATGCCCCAGAATATTACCTTTTAGTCATTTTGCTTTGGGGAGATAAATCTGACTGGAAGACAATCCATCGAGGTGTGACATGAGCTATATTGCAGACACAAACCATCTGGGACTGTTTGTTATCCCAGGGTGTCCTGTTTGTGTCCGAGCACCATGAGTTAGTGGTCCAGCACTGGCTATGGAGAGGCTGAATCTACTGCTGAAGACACAGCAAAAGCAATTTCCTTCCTCCTCCATCTGGGCAGTAAAGACAACTCGCTTTAATCTTTTCTTCCCAAGCACAAATTAATCTTCTAATGAAAACAAGGACAATATTTGGCCTGGCATGGTGGCTGGTTACTCATGCAAATGAGCACCTTTGTTCCATGCACAGAGGACAAAACTGAGCCCCCATGTGAGACCTCGGGCCAATGTCAGGGCAATGCCACAGAGACACTGCACAGAGACACCTGGGCAGGTGTGAGACCAAAACCTGAATTCCAGCTGGGCCATTAGTGAGCAGTTTGCTGCAGCACTGAGCCAGCTGTGGATGATCTGCTTTGATAAACCCTTAGCTTAGACACCCTTAAAGCCAAAGAAGCAATAAAGTGAGAGGTAGGTAGTGCTGGTTAATGAAGTGAGCTCCAGGAAGAAGGAATGTGTGTCAGGCCAGAGGCCCCGAGGAGGCAGTGACACATTTACCTCTGGAGAAGCAGAAGCTGGAGTCCAAGGCCTGAGGATTCAGTAATTGAGTGTGTTTGAGCCTGCCTGGGGAGCTCTCCACAAATACAGTTGTCCACCTGGGTAGCTGAGGAGGATTAAAAATAGCTCAGCAAGATGTTGGCTTATCCCTGAGAGAACAGAATTAGTTGTGTGGAAAGACAGAGCATATTAGAGGAGGATGAAAGGTGGGTGAACACTGCTCTTTCTCTTCAGTTAAATTCCTGCCCTATCCCTGCAGGGTTTGGATGTAAGATCAGACCCTTTTTCTATTCAGCACTTACCCACTCTAATGGGAAGTTAAGCGCTGCCATCTATCCTCAGCCAGGCCTGTGCTCGTGGCCACTATTAGAGAGCAGGGCCCAGAGCTGGCCAGCCCTGCCCCAGCTGTTGCTGAGCTCCTCTGCTGGGTGTTTTTGCAGATAAACTGAAGCTGATCAACTGCAGCACTGAGCAGGAGCTTCACCTTAATAGTTCTGAGGCCAAAGGCCATTCTAGTTGTCTCATGGGCTGTAAGAGTGTGGTCAGAAGTGTTTGATTGCTGCTGTTTAGTGTAGACTTGCAGCTCCTCCAGCTGGGGGTTTGGTGGTCAAGGGAGGCTTCCCTGGTGGTGTGTCCCCCTGGGAGACCCAGGGGGCTGCTGAGCTGGTCTCTATTTCACCAGAGTGTTCAGCCTTGGTTTAATGGCTGCAGGGAACAGCAGCAGTGCTTGACAGGTGACATTTTCCACCATTTCTCCCAGTGAATGTGTCCAAATTCCACCCACAAATTCCTGCCCCATTCTGCCTTCTCAGCCTGAGCTGCTCAAACCTCTCACCAGCAACCCACCAGACCTTGGCTCCCTTGGTCTTCTCTCAGACACAGCCATTCCTCTTCCTCTAGGGAGTGCTTTTGTAAATATTTCTGTGTGTTCTGCAGCAATCATGGGGCTGGATGAATTTTTTTTTCCATTTCTTCTGTGCTCTTATATTACCCCCATTTTTAACTGTGACTCCTTGGTTTGCTGCCCCACTTTCCAACCTGTGCCAGTGGCCTCTGCCAAGGTAATTTAGTCAACACAGGATGTTTCAGCAGGATCAAGCATGGTCAGTCTGTACATGAATCTCATTTTCACTGCCCAGAAACCTGTTAAATGCTGAGCCTTGGATCCAATATGGCAAAAACTGTGATAGAGTTTAGTCTGTAACGAGTGGATCATTCTTAACTGGGATAATCATTTAGTTAATAAGCACCCATTAGAGATTAGATTAAACTATGATTTCTTCCTTTGCTGATCTGTCATTGTTTCTTATTTAGTAGCTGCATTCAGGAATATTCACACATGATTGCTTATGATGCTTTAATTGTCTTTGAAATGTGGTTTCACAGCTTAGGTTGGAACTGGAGTAGAGTGTGCATGGGATCCTGGAAATCATTTTATCTGAGGGGTGTCTGGCTGCTGATGCAGAGTGATCTTGGTTTCTTTTTTGACTCTTTAATTGCTGGCAATAGTAAAACTTGGTTTTCTGCTTGCTGAGCCTGGAGTCCTTCATCTTGTTAGGAGAAATGAGAAATCACCAGGATAAAGATGTGCTGTTAATATCCAAGGAATATGGCTAGCCAGGTGCTATCAATCTTAATGCAAACCAGACATTCAGCCTTAAATTGTATCATCCTTAATGGAGTGATGCAGTTAAGCAAGCATCAAGTGGCCCCGGGGCAAAGATGTTTCATTGAGCTTTTTTTTTTTTTTTATTTTTTGATCTGGCAAGGGCTGAGTCTTGGGTTTGATAATTGGAGTTCTCCAGAAAGTGATGCTGCAGGGGATGGGGTTACACATCTGAGCGAGCTCCCAAAGGCTCGTGTGACCCTGGGGAAAGGGGACAGCTGGCCTTGGCACAAAGCACCCCAGAGGAGCTGGGTCAGGATTTCTGCTCTTCCTGGCCTTCCCCTGGCTCTGCACAGAGGCTCAGCAGCACCAGGGATGGTTTCATGTGGTTCCTGGCACACACAGGGCAGGTTCTGGTCTTGATGCTTTGATGGAGAGACTTGGCACTCCCTGCTTTGCTCAGAGCAGCTTGTCTGGTGTCCCCAGTGCAAACAGGGCCCTTTTTCCCTGCAGGAGGGTAATAACTGAGCAGGGAAACAAGAGATCCCACTGAGTAGCCTGGTTGCACTGGAGAGAAGAAATCAATCTGTGAAAATCCCAGCTGAAGCCTGGAAGAGAGGATCTACATTTAGCTGCAGCCTGCCTGGGGCTCCTGAAGCTCGTGGCTGCTGGGGCAGTTGCTCAGAAGTTGAGCCTGCATCCAAAGGCTGCAGGCAATGCAGGAGAGCAACACACTCACTCTGTTGTGCTTCCAGATACCTCTCCTAAGCCTCTAGGATCGTGGATTCATTTGGTAGTTGTTTTAAAAAAAAAAAAGCAGTTGTACATACAAGGGAAGAGCAAGAGCTTGTGCCTCACAGGGGTTGCAGTCTGCACAGCAACGTCAAACAAGGGCCTGGAGGAACAAAGGGCTTCTTATCCTCCCATCACAGCTGGGTAGCTGAAATTTTTGAGATGAAGTGATTTGCCTGTGGTTGTGTGGGAAGTGGGGAGGCCATGAAGGGAGCTTGGATCTTGGGGGATCCGAGCTCACAACCAATTTCTTTCTGTAGCTCCAGACAAAGTCAGTGATTTCTCGGTGACCTGTTGTTTTGCCCTTGGCATTCCCCAGCAGAAGAATCAGCAGGTTGGCATCTCCACTGGAAACAAATCAGTGCAGCTCCTGCTTGGGACTGAGAATGTTGAGTCTTTTTAAGAAAAAAATCAAATCCATACTTCCTTTAGACGCTGCTTGTTACCTTTTCTCAAGAGACAATTTGTAGAGGCTACACTTAAGCCTGGAAGCAAACTAGAAACCTTGCTAAGTCTCCAAACTGCAAATTACAGTCAAACATGTTACTGGGGCTGATAAAAGCTGCCAGGGACTCACAGTTTGGAAAGCCAGCAGCACTGAAAATTGAATTCCTGGAGAAGAGAAACTGTGGAGCTGTGACCAGAGGAAATTGCTGCTGCTCGCTGAGGATGGAATGGCTGTTGCTGGAGAAGTGTAACCCTGGATTTGGTGGGATTGGTGCCAACAGCAGCACCAGGACCAAACTCCTGCTTGTTTAGTTCAGTGAGTTCAAAGCAATCCTTCCCTCAGTGCTCATGGAGTGGTGGAAGGGACTCCAGATGAACGAGAGGCACAAATGAAAAGTACTTGCAGTGATCTACTTGCCCTTTAAATGTTCTGTGGAGGGGGTCATTGTTAATGTTGCTGCTTCCCATCCAAACAGGAACACAGAGCCCTCCTTGACAGGGAATTTAGCAGGAGCTGAAGGGATTAGGGGGTGTTACAATATCTCACTTCTAAAAAGTTAATGTATTAGTAACGGGTGAGTCTAGACACGTATTGCAAGACTGATTTAGGATCTTAAAGAGGATTCTGCCTTTCATTCTGGCTTTTATTAAAAGCTTTGTAGTACATCTTTAAAGAGCCACTAAAGCCACAGTGAAAACATAAAGGAGAAAATAACAGAAGCAGAAAGATTTTTAAATGGATTTCTTCCCCCATTTTCTCTCTTGCCCCTGCTCAGAGTTGAAAGCAATTTGCATAAAAATATGATGTTCATTTTTTCCTTTAAAGATACAACTCACTTCCTCTTTACTCTCTTCCCCCAAAAGCTGTGGGCCACTGTGCAAGGTTAATGCCAGACTGGAGGAGCAGAATGCCTCAAATTTGGAAGTTCATCCAAACTTCATCCAGCTGCAGACTGGTTGAGATAGGAGCAAGTTGGGGGAATTTGGGAAAAAGTAACTGGTTCTCAGGAGGAGTTGGAGTAGCTGCCAAAAAATTGGGAGAGATGATGGACAAAGGAGCTGTGGAGATTTATGGAGGATGTGGATTTTACTGTGGTTGGTGAGAAAATGCCTATAGGAACACAAATCTGCAAAACATTAGAGAATGTAGTTATTTGTACAGGCAGACCCTGCTGAACTCCTGCTGTATTTCACCTCTAATTTTGGAAAGCAAAATAGCCTGGCACACAATTTTTGGGATTCTTGAGGTCTGCTTCTGCAGGGAACCATCCTGAGATGGAAGAACATCTGCTGTTCACTTTTATTTTATCTTTTTCTCCCAATCTCTAACTTCTTAGGTCCTTTCAACTCACAGGCACCCAAAGCACTGAAAGGAGGACTGCCTGACCTCAGGTGAGGAGGGAACAGCAGGAACAGATGGATTCTTCAGCACCAGAGCCTGGTTTCCATGCCAATGGAGCCTGATGGCAGCGAACACGGAGTCAAACTCTGCTGACAAAGGGTGTGGGAGCCGGTGGCTGAGAATTTCCTGAGGCTCTGGTGATTCCGTACCAGGTGGCAGCCAAATGGAGCTGCTTTCTATTCAGAAGGGATTTTGTGTTTTAAAGGCAGCCTAAGTCACTGAACAAAGCAGAGAGAAGTTCCTACCAGCTCTGCTGGAATGCAAATGTGCTGCTGTGATGCTCACTTTATACTCGGCTCACCTGCCCTGAAAGAGGAGGAAGAAGGCACCACAATTTGCATATAGATGAGGTCAGATTGTGTTCCTCTGCAGTCATTAAGGTGTGCTTATTATCCTGCTTGCTCTTAGCAAAGCTGCTCACCCCATCTCCCCTCCACAGCTCCTGCCAGCCCAGTCTGCCCGTGGATAGAAGCTCCAAGGTGCAGCATCCTGCCCTGCCTCCCCTCTTGGGCTCTAGGGAGGGATGGGAAAAGAGGCCCTGGAGCTTCTGCTTCCACTCTGGAGCTCAGCCACACCTGGGGGCTGAAGTGATGCTTCACCAAGAGGGTTTGCAGAGAGGGAAACTGAGGAAGAAAAGGGGTTGGGTTGGAAGGGTAGGGCAGGGCTGGCACCCACTGTGTGATGCACAGAAGCTGCTCCTTGTTTTCATCATGGAGAACTTCCTTTCCTGAACTCCAGTTGGAGGTCCTGCAACCACTGAGGCTCAATCAAACTCCTCCTTTCTTCCCTCAGGCCTCAGTAGATCTGTACCAGCTCTGAGGACTTTGAAATTACTCCGACTTCCCATCGGCAGAACCCGGCCTAGCACGAAGTTCAGGATAAAATGCTGCTGAGTGGAGGATTTATGTCATTTTACCCTCTGGAGGGGGTCCAGGAGTCAGCTGGATCAGCTGCGAACAAGTCTGCTAAAAGGGGAGTTAAAAGACTTTGAGTGCTTTTCTGTCTTGCTTTCTCTTTGGAACAATCCCTGGAAATATCCAAATGCTCTGTTAGCAGCATTTCAGAGTGTTTAGTGCTCAGAAATTACAGGTGACTCTGCTTTGCTCTGACAAATGCAGTTGGGAGTGTGGGTCCTCCCCTCCTGAATTATTTACAACAAAAGGTAGTTTGAAGCCAAACCTCAAAGTTCCCAGATTTGTTTTGATTTTTTACAAAATGCTTCCAATCAGCAGGCTTCTCTTAAAACATGGAATTTTCATGAAAATCAAGTTGGTTTGTTTAGAGGGAATAGCATTTGCTGTCAGCAAAGGTGTTACAGGAAATATAACAGGAGAACTCACAGGCACAGCAGGATTAGAGCAAAAATGCATAGAAAGAGAGGAAACATTCAATTATTTCTGCCCATGGCTATTAAACCTTTTGAACAGAATTTGTGTCCTTCCAACTGACACCTTTCAAAAGCTGTACCAGCAGCACACCCCAGACCAGGACAGCATCCTGCCTGTGCCAGGGACCTGTGTTAGACTGGAGTAAAACTGTGCCTGCAACGTGTCTACTCCTCTCAATAAAATATGGGCTTTCATTTCAGCGAGGGATCACAGCACAAAGTGCTAAGTGCTGTAAACACTTTCCAGCAAGACATTTCAGGAGCTGAAAACTGACTGCTTAGGTAGCTGCAGCTGATAAAAAGCAAATGTGAAAGCTCAGCCGAGGCAATATTGCACTTTCCATGGAGTTTTTGGCTCGGATCCCTCTGGCTGCCCAGAGCCACTGTGGGAGTGGTGGCTGCAGCTCAGGAGCTGCTGGGAGGTGTCTCTGAGTTAAGAGGCCTCTTTGAGCTCAGTCCTAGGCTTGGGGTCTCTCATCAGTCTGAACCCTCATGAATTTCTTCTGTTCATCGTGGAATAATGTGAGTTCATTCTGTGTTTGCCATGGACCAGGAGCTTTTCTGTAGAATATGGGGCTTGGATAAAGCAGGGTAACAGATTGTTCAGTCTCCACACCTTGCATGTCTAACCCCCACAGTCTAACACTTCAGTGGATCTCATAATTCCACACCTTTCAATGGAGATGATTTCAGTTCTCCCTGGACAGCTGGAGCACTGAGCACTGGCTCCTGTTCTCTCTTTGCTCTTATTGCAACAATATTTTTTCTGCCCGTTGCCTCTGGCTCCTTTTGGAACATCACCTTCCTCCAACAGAGAACAAGAGGGGATTGAACTGCCTTATCCAGTCCCTTGGAGATGACAGGGGTGAGAATCTGCCCTAAAACACCTCCCTGGGCTGCTGTGGGGGGCACAGCCAGAGAGAGGCAATGAAGTGGTTAAACAGCAGAAGGTTCTGCCTCACAGTGGGGAAAATGTGGCTGATTCTCACCCTAAGTTGAAGTGCTAAAACTACCAGCAAATACTTCAATAAATAGCAAGCTCATAAATAACTTGCAACATTGCACTTCATAATAAAGCAGTGACAAATGTTACATCTCTCTCCAGCGTGGATTAATGGTAATGGGGGTGGGAAGAAGGAGTGATGTCTGTGAGGTGGTATTAAAAATCACTTACATTTCACAGGTTCCCATAAAAGGGAGGCTTGTGCAAAACAATTAATCATGCATTATAAATGCAGCTTTTATTAAGAAAAGCAAAAGCATAAATACAGCCAAGCCCTGAGGCACTTGTTCCTTGCAATAGTTAGTAAGTGTTTGGAAATATGAGCCAACACTTGGGACCCAGTTTAGCTCTGTTGTTATTGCTCTAAGAAAAGCTGGGATGCAGAGGTGGCTTTGCTGCCTTATTTTTGTCTTTTTTACAGTCTGGCAGAGATTGCTCTGGATAGCTGCAGCTTTTCCTGTGTCTTGCAGTACTTGAAGTCTGGGAACAGCCCAGCAAGAGCCTTCCAAGGCTCTGTCCTGGAGATGGCTCTGCAGAGTTCTGGAGCCGTCTCTGCTGCCCTGTGCCCCCCACTCCTACAAGACTAAAACCTTTGCCAAAGTCAATTAAAAACAACTGTCAGTGTCCCACCAAAGCAGCAGGGAGAAGGAAGAGGAGGAGAAAGAGGTGTTTCCCTAAGTGTTCCCCATGGAGAGCTGTCCCAGGGGATTCCTCGTGGCAGTTTATTGGCTGGAGTTGTGTTGCAGTTCTGCTCTCCTAAATCCTAGGCCTGAGGAATGGAAACTTCAGGGGTCTTTTTTTATTCCCCTTGGGTTGATCTGCTCTTTCAAGTTAAGTCTAAGCATTGAAGGAGGGAAATGGCAGAACCAGAAGGTGATGCAAGAAGAATATTAAGGGGCAGGGGGATTTTTTGACAGCACAGTAAGAGAGATGATTTATTTTGTCCTTCAAGCACTTTCTCTTGAAGGCTGCTAAAGCCCATTAAAACTTCTGTCTGAAGCAATGGTGAGATTCACTCCCTGGAAAGGAGAGAGGTTTTACCATGGGGAGCCAGGAGTGGTGATGGCTCTGATTTCATTAGCAGCGCAGTTATCTGAGCTGAAAGGGTTTCTGCTAAATTAGCAGGGCCCTTGTTGCAATTAAAGTGCTCCTGTTTGTAACCACAGTCACTGTGGCTTGTTCGATTTCTGGGGCAGAGCCAGAAGCCCAGAGCCAGGATCCAGCTGTCAAAGAGCAGGTACCAAAGGGATTGCAGGGATCAGCACAGCCACAGAGCCTCCCCAGCTCCACCTGTGCCAGGCCTCTTCTTGGACTTCTCTAATGTTCAGAACCCCAAGGTTCAGTGTCTAAAGTTCACCATCCAACCTGTGGAGCTGGGATTCCATGGAGTTCAGCAGGACCATTCCAGAGGGTGTTTTCTTGCTTGTGCAATGCTGTATTTCTCCCTGTGGGAGTTGGGAATTACCACCCCAGCTCATCTGTGTGCTTTGCAGCCTCTGACTTGTTTCTCCTGGCTCAGGATTATATGGAGACATACACAATGGAATAAATCCTGGGTAAGTCTTGCAAAAAGCCCCTTTGTTAGTTTGGTGGCAGCCCAGGAAATAATGTCTATTCTGGAAAAGTGTAAATCCTGGTTAAAATCCTCCCACCCTGCTCAGATCCATCCTTTTGGCTGGCAAGCCATGGGTCCTCCAGCCACAGAGCCTGGAGAGTAGCCAGGGCTGCTGCCAACCCTCCCACTGCTCCCTCCTGTGTCTGCTGACTGCTCCAAGGTACCTGGGGCCTCCCAGGAGCATTTTGACAGAGCAGCTGAGCTGTCCTGAGCTGTCACCCAGGCCATTAAATATTTAATTCATCCATCACTTGAGGAGTGGCCGTGATCAGACGGACAAAGGAGCTGCTGTTCAGTACTGCTTGTTAATGAGAGCAGTTCTGGTGAGCAGCTCTGACAAGATCTTGAAAGGATTATTTTAATTTCCATGGAAGTGCTCAGATGTGTCACCCTGGAAAGAGGGCACCTGTCAGCTGAGCAGAGCATTCTCCTCTTTCTGCCAGTCCTCAGAGACCAGATCTCACCTGGCCTAACTGTGGGGATGCCACAGAAATTGGGCCTTTTGCTGGCTACTGGATCTGGAGCAAAGCCTTGGAAACTGGGTCGTCTTTGAAGGATTCTGGTGAAGAGGAATGGACAGGGAATTCCTGCATCACTCAGGGATAAACCTGCTGGTTCCCCCTTTCATTTGGAGACAAACCATGATCCAGAAGAACACAACTCACACTCTTTACTATCACTTAGTGCTCAAGGAAAATGAACTTCCAGCAGTGAAACTGGAAATTGGTTTTCTTGTTCTCACTGAGCACAGGGCACCACAGAACCACTCTGTTCTCTGTATCTTTTCTATTCCCTTGCATCTGCAGCCAAATCTCAACTGTCCCATATCTTTCATCCCCTTCCATCTGAAAAATGACTTCTGTTCATACTGGACCATCTCCAAACATTGCTGCTGCCTGAAGAGTCCCCAGGCTCCAGCATCAAATCCAGCTCTAATTGCTCTCACAGAATCACAGAGTGAATCTTGTCCCTGGTCTCCATCAGCCTGGAATGACAGAGGTCAGAAATGCCTTCCTGCCCATCTGTTTTCTTCAGCTCCTGGATGAAGTTTTCTTCTTCGTCCTTTCACTGTTTGACATTTTTGAGGCCACAAGTGTCTGAATGAAACACAAATCACAGGAGTTATGGCATCTGGGACACGCAGGGAAGAGGGCAGGAGCAGTGCAGAAATCCCTCATTCTGGGTCTCTCTCGGTGGTGAGAGATCTTCCAGCTGTCATTTCTTTTATTTCTGGCCCTAAATGATGCCTAGGCCTCTCCTGCCTGTCAGCCTGCTTTGCCAACACTGTAAATACTTCCCATTACCCATCCAAACCCCACTGCACCAGCTGTTTCTCCGAGTTCTCCTGCTTATAAATCTCCCCAGCTTTAGTTGTTGTATTTGTTTGTGGCAATTAGTCCTGCAGCTCTGCACAGAGGTCAGTGTGAGTTAGCAGTGCTTTTCATCCTCTTTTGCCCTTCTTTTCTTTTGGCATTCCCTCTCCACGCTATTTTCCCCAATTTTCTCTGCCCTATTTTACTGCTGCTAAATCCAGATTCCTCCTTTTCCTACACATTTCTCCTGGAAGTGCTGCCCCACTCCCCAGCACACCCTGGATGTTTGGTACCCTGCTTGCTGGTGGGTTACCCCAAACCCAGAGCCTGAGGAATCCCAACCACCCCGTTTCCTTGCTGGCTATGCTGTGTGTGCCCACACTTCCACTCTGCCTCTTCTCCTGCTTCCTTTGTGAGTTCCTTCTGCATTTCACTTCTGCAAAGCCTTGTGCCCACCATGAGCAGAGGGTCCCAGCTGCTCTGTTGTCCTTTATCCCTCTGGAGCTGTTCCAGGAATGCTGTTCCATGGGCTTCTAATTAAAATCTTCAAAGCAGGAGGTGCAGGGAGCTGAGAAGAGCCGAGTGAACTCTGGGCACCAATTCCCTGATGCCTCCTTTGTCCTCAGCTTCCGAGGGCCGGGCTGTTTGCTGGAGAGGTGGTTCTGATCGTGGGGAGAACATTTTATACAACCACTGCTATTAGCCATAATGAGAATAAATGATACAATAATGGAATCTTATTATACACTTCTCAATGAGGGCCTTTCATCTGAAAGATTCCAAGGTGCTTTGCGGGCTGCTGAGCACAGAAATCCTTTGCTCACTGGGGAAATCCAGCCAGCTCAGGAACACCGTGTAGGGAGCTGTTGGAAAACATACACTGAGCACGTGGGATGGTTCAGTAGGGGGAGCAAACATACTGGATTCAAATAACATTGCTGCCTAAATTTAGGGGAAGAAGTAGGCTAAAATGCCTTTTATGTGGAGCATTAAACAGCTGCCCCTTGGCTAATACCTGTTGGAGTGAGACAGACATCAGATTTTATGATCAAGGCTGGTATTTCCTTAAAGGAGCTCAAATACTTGTCTGCCATTTAATTCTTGTTCCTAACTCCCTTTGATTCCTGTGAATCAACTCACCCTGGTTTCACACTCCACCGGGAGCAGGGACGTTGTGCAGCTGTGATTGCCTTATTAACCCTGCCTGCAGTGGGGGTTCAGGACTGGCTCAGAGAGACGAGTGTTACTCCCTAAATAGCCAAGCCACAAATATTTCTCTTCCTCCTCTGCTGTGGATTTTGTTTCCCTTGAGATCTCCCATCCAAGTACTGCCCAGTGCCTGACCCTGCCTAGTTTATGAGAGGTCGACAAGATGAAAATCCATAGCATAACTTGGAATGTATTTATCTTTTATAAAGGAGAAAAACATCCACACAAACCCATGACCTCTAACAACACTCAGCTGCCTCCTGCTTATTCACTGCTCCTTGAGTCAGTTTATAGAAGCAGATTGAACAGGGCATTCCCTGCCAAGGGGAGCTGCGTGCATTCCCAGTGCTCTAGGAGGTGGATAATACTCCCAGAGCAGGCATTAGGCAGAGCAGGGCACGGGCTCTGCTGGGTGGTACCCGGGAGTGGGAGGCACAGCTGGCAGCACAATCCATCTCCGGGTGCTCCAGGGTTGTCTGGGCTGGCATGGCCTTGCTGAAGGCTGGGCTGAGCACATGAGCTGATTCCTCAGGCTCTGGGCTTGTCTTGGAAGCTGCACCTGCCACTGGGATCCCATCCTATTGAGCTCTTTGGGTTGGAAACAACTGGTGTAAAAATGAGCCTGCTATAAAGGATGAACCTCTTGTAATTCCTTTTGCATTGAAGGGCTGGGCTGAGACCTTGGGAAGGAGGAGGGAAGGGAATTCCCTGCCTTTGCTGCTCTGATGGTCTGAAGAGCATGTAAGGGTCTCACCAGGCCTCTCTAAAAGCCTTGAAATTCTGGAAAATGTGGGTATTTTGGGCCCAGTCTGTGATGCCTCCTGGTGTACATGGGGCTGTGAGAGCTCCTAGCCTGGAGGAGATCACAGAGGGAGCAGCATTTGCAGCTGAATCGAGCATGACCTTTTCTGACACAGCAGAGGATTGAAAAGCCCATCATGGATTGACTCATTTCCCAGGAAAAACACCATTAGTCCTGGAGGACCCGGGCAGCAGATGACAACGGGAACAGCAGGAGGAGGGCACCTAAGGGCAGTGTGGCAGCTCTGTCACCGAGGTATTTCAGAACAGATCAGACAGCTCTGACAAACAAGTGAGGGGTCAGATTCCTGCCTTGGAATGGACAGGATGTCCACAGGTCCTTCCCTGTGATGGACACTGCTGGAGTGGGCACTTACCCAGCGAGGCCCTTCCTCATCCTGCTGCAGAGCAGGATCCATCCAGGCAGGAATTGTTCAGGGAATTCGTCTGCACAGAGCCCAGCTCTGTGTCCTGTGTCGGGCTGAGGGTGATCCCACACCCTCTGAGGGGGAGTGAGCTGCTCCACAGGCTCTTCCAGAGGCAGAGGAGCTGTTCCAGGAGCTGTTTGGAAGTGTCTGATTGAGAGATCCCTTCTTTTTCCCCCCAGGGCTGTGATGGGCAGAGCTGGCATTAGGAATAATTAACAGCAGAGGATTTAGGGGAGAAGTATGTGGGTGTCTAGGAAGGACCAGTCTGAAAAATTCTTGCCTTTAAATAGCCAGGAGCAAGAGGGAAAAGGAGCCATGAGACACTACCACAAAAATGATGTCCTGACCAAAATCCACCTCGGGTCGGTGCTGGGCTATCTGAGGGAGCAGTTTTTTGTCTTAGCAGTCAGGACAGGTATAAACAAGCAAAGATGACTTAAAGAAACTCAAAGCCATCCAATCTGGGTTTTCTGGAAGCTGTTCCAGGAGTGGGGATCATCAGCACTTTGGAGGACTACAGCACTTCCAAGCCCTTTATGGGTAAATCTCAGAGAAATTGGGCAGGAAATTGGAGAGTTCTTAGGAGGAAATGACTACTGCATGGCAATAACAGGTCTTTTTTTGTTCTCCTAGGAAATTTAGGCTGAAAAGAAACTTGAATAAATGCATGTAGCAGATTATTTACTGTAAGCTATTCACCTAGCTCAGCTTTAAACTAACTAGTTGAATGACTTGCTTATGCTTAAAATAAATGTTTATTTTAACCTAGGCTCATTGTAGAAAGCCTCAAACCCCCAGTGCTGCTATCAGCTAAATAGATTTTCTCAGAGTATATCCAAGGCTGTAATTAAGGCTGTGTCAGACATTCCATTATATGTCTCTCATCTCCCTCTCTTAATATTTATCACCCATTGTCACATCTCTCCATCTTTACTCTGGGCAATCACTCAGGCCTGGCAAGGTATTTCCTCCTGAAATGGATTTAATCCACCAATGATGCTTGCAAAGCTTTAGAATATCTGTAAAAGTTGTTTCCAGTTGGATTTAAGACATCCCTTAAGCTGTCACTGCTCTCCACCTGCCCCTGCCACTTGTGGTTCTCTGGGGGCTGGACTCATTCCCAGCTGCAGCCATCCAGGGAGCAGAGGGAACACTTCCCAGCACACCCTCCCTCCTCGGGGTGGTGTCAGGATGGAGCCCTGGCCGGTGGAGATGTCCTAGCCCAAGTGGCCCGAGTGGCCCACTGCAGCCACAGCTGGGTTCGTGTTGCCTGGGGCCAGTTTCCATCCCAGCAAAGCAGTGTTTGCATGACAGCACCCACAGCAGCTGCTGCCTCGGGTTTCCTGGGATAAACCTGGCTTCCCTCAGCTCCTGCTCTGTCCCAAGATCTTGAATGTCCTCCACAGGACTGCAGTTTGTCTGTGGCTGCTGTGATGTGAGGGTGGCCTCGCTCCACAACCACACCTTCACCCTCTGTGAGCTCCCTCGTGGTGCCAAACTGGCTCACCCTCGGATCCTTGCATCTGGCAAAGTGAGACATCACTGTCTGGGCTCTGAAATGCTGCAGAGGGCTCAGAAATGTCATTTCCAGTTCTGCTGCTCACCTGCCAGCAACCATCCTCAGGGAGACATGGGGATTAGCAGCTCCCATGGCCTTTATTTTCATAGCAGAACTTGTAGCTCACACTATGGTGACAGCAGAGAGAGCCTGGTGTCCTGGGTGGCAGCAAGGACCCCAGGTGGCAGGAACAGAGGCTTTGGAGAGCAAGGAGCAGGATAATCCGTGGGCAGGGGGATGTCAGTGCTGGGCGTGCTGTGCTGACTGTGCTAATGCGTGCTGGCTGGAGGAGAGGCATTTATTGTGTGTCAGGGGGAGGGTGATGGATGGCAACTCAAGTTTTCCCCTGTATTATTTCAGCTCTCTGGTCTGCTGGTGATTTATTCAGTAGCATTTATGGCGTTACAAGTCTAAAACCAAAAGTGGAATTTATTCAACCCTTTCCTGCTTTTCTCTTCTCTTTCTGTTTGACTATATTTCTGAGGGTTTGTTTGGTGTTTTTTTTTCCCTCAAAAGCGAGTTTTCCTTGCTTTTGAGGTAGAAGGATTACATTCCTACCACAAGCAGGTGCTTTTCTGCTGTTCTCCTCTCCCAAACAAGGGCAGCTTTTCCAGGGACTTCAAATGCTTGGGTGCTGGGTTCTTCCAGAATATCCCATGTGGGATAGCAGAGGAGCTGCTGTGCTCCAGGCTCTTCTGGAAGGCTGCTCATGAGTGGCTGAGCTTTTAGAAACCAAACTTATTTGAAAATAAAACCAGCACTCTGGCCTTTGTCACAGAAACTCTGATCCATACAACAGATGGGGTAGTTTGAGGCAATTGGCTTGGCCCTGTGTTTTGTGGTTTAATTTTGGGGGAAAAAAACCCCACTTCTCAGTATATTAAAATAGAAATCATTGTGTTTAAGCACACATCTATGTACAGGGAGGCTGGAAAGGTTTGGGAGATCTGAGGTACTTTTTCCCCTTGCTGTTCAGAGACCTCTGCACATTGCAGGACCTGCTTGTGTTTGCTGCCATAGAGCAGCCTGGAAATCCATGCAACTTGTCCAGTTTCACCCCAAATGCAGGTCAGCCCCTTTATCTTCAGGGCTGCATCCCTCAGGCACAGCAGCCTGAGCTGAATCAAGCCCTGGACTGAGGCAAGACTCACTGCTGCAGTGTCCATGTCTGTCCACCCATGGAAAACCTCCACCCATGGGGAGCATCCTTCATGTCTGGAGTTTATAAACTGTGCAGGCTGGGTTGGACACTCTCCCAGCAGTCCTGGGGTTCATGTGGTGCCCCAGAACCAGCAATGAGGACCCAGCTCTGTTGTGGGACCACTTTGGGGGACACTGGCAGGGTGTGAGGTGGCACTGGGTGCTCACCCAGGTCCTTTTGCTTTTGAGCCTTGTGGAGTGAAGTTTGCTGTGGTAATAGGCTGGGTTTAAGTGGCACATAAAGCTGCCAGCTCTTTATGGAGGCTGTCGGGCACTAAGGACATGGGGAATTATGGCAGCGGAGGCACGGCACGCTGGTGCTTTGCAGACGATGTCTCGCAGGGGATGCGCTGTTTATTTATCTAAAGTAGCAGGTTTGCAGTGCTTTTCCAGCAGAACGGCTTCCAGGCCAGGATGTCTCCCTGCCTGCATCCACTGCCTCAGATTAGCTCTGACAGGCTCTAAATCTGGGGCAAAGAGGGGTTGGAGGGGCGAGGGAGTGCTGCAGGAGAGCTCGGGATGATGTGCAGAGCAGCCATTTCCTGCTGGAGACCTGGGATGTTTTGTGAGGGAAGCTGGGCTGCTTTTGCTGAGAGCTGCAGGTTTTTTGTGGGGCTATTGTTGTTTACAAACCCAGCCATGGAGGAGCGAAATGTTTAATTGCAATTGGCTTTTCTCAGCCTTGTACCAGCCAGGGAAGGAGGGGAGAGGATGAGAGGCTGTAAAAAAAGAAAAACATTCATTTCCCTGTGGCTTTAACAGTCGTGAAGGATTTTTACTGCTGCTGCAGCACGAGATGGTTCCTTTCCTCAGGCTGGCCTGGGATGGGATGTGTTGGGGCTCTGCCTTGTTGAGCAGCTGCACTTGTTCCCCCTCAGCAGGGAGCAGATTCCTGCCTGCTGCAGGAATTCCTGGCATGGATGCAAAGGTGACAGTGGCCCGTGAGTGTGCAGAGCCTCTGTGCTGCCCTGCACAGAGCTGGGCAGGGGCCAAAGCCTCACCTGTAGAGAGGAACTGCCTGGAAATGGCATTGCCAGACCCCCACAGTGCTTGTGAAGAAAAGTCTCCATCCAAACTGGCAGGGCTGACTCCCGTTTCCTCCTGGGTGGTGTGGCTGCTTTCATGGCCTTTGTCCTGGGAGAAGTCATCCTCGGGGGGCGTGGGGGGCTGCACAGCAGCACAGCATCCTCCTTCCATCCCAAATGGGGCCCAGAGGGTGGCACAGGGCAGCGAGGGCTCTTTGTACCCCTTTTGCAGGTGCTGGACACCCCAGGCAAGGAGGAGAGGCATTCCTGCAGGGAATGATGCAGAGCTCCTAAATGCAGCTCCTGCTGAGCAAGCTCACAAATTAAAAGGAGCCTGGAGCAAACCCCTGCCCTTTCCTTGGGGAGTTTCCAGGCAGCCTGGATACCACTCTAGGGTCTCTCTAGGGGGCATCTAAAAGCATGGACTAATCCCAATTCCACTAATAGGATGCACAAGAGGTATCCCATAAAATCTGTGTAAAGTGGGAGAATCATCATTGCCCTTCCTTTATTGGGAAGGGAAATGGAGACTCAGAGGAAATGGCTTTTCCCAAGTTCTGTGGTGAGCCAGGCTGGAGTTGTTTGCCTTCCTTCCTTCCTTCCTTCCTGGAATCCTTCCTTCCTTCCTTCCTGGAATCCTTCCTTCCTGGAATCCTTCCTTCTTTCCTGGAATCCTTCCTTTCTTCCTTCCTTCCTTCCTGGAATCCTTCCTTCCCAAGGAGCAGGTTCTTGTTGGAGCCAAGCAGAGTAAAGCTTTACCTTTGGGGTGAAAACCAAAAATTCTTTGAGTCAAAATCGAAAATTAAAAGAACGTTTTACTCCATGTAGCTTTCCATAGGGTGTTCAGGAAAACTGAAAATAGCAGCCTTGAATTGAAGTGGTGAATTTTTATTAGGAACTAGGGCAATGAAAAGGCTTGGAATTTTTGAAACAAAAAGAAAAGAACTTTAATACATTTGGGAAAGAAAAGGTACCCCCCAAAACCTGTCTTTTTCCAAAAATTGTACTCTGTTTTGGCTTTTGCTTGCTGGGATCTGATGAAGGGCCCTTCACATCCCTCAGGGAGACCTGGTGCTCCCTCAGCACCAGGCAGAGCTTTGTGAAATGTGTGCATCCTCCTGTCCTCAGGTCATTAAATGCACAATTCCAGGCTGGAATGAGCTGCTCATGTCCTATTGCAAATCTCCAGGTCCCAAGATCTCTCCTCTCCTTCCTGCTGAGTTCATTCCTGCTTCTCCTGGTGCTCTCTGCCAGCTGTGACCTCCAGGCACATGTGGGTAGTGCTGGCCACAAACTGCTCCCAGGTATCACCACAGGAGGGAAATGCCAAGGAAATGCAGGAATACCAACCTAGGGAAGTTGCATGATGTGGGAGGCCAGAACTTCAGGTGGGATGTGCCCTTGGAGTCAGCAGGCAAAGAAAAAAGGGATGTTTGACACAGAGACTTGGGCTGTGGCATAGTCTGGAAGGCTGGAGGAGGGAAATTCTCTTTTCTATCCCACCAAACAGCTGAGATTTTAATAGAATTTTTAAAATTTGCTCTCCATATGGCTGTAAGTATGATATTGTTACAGTTTCTGTAAAAATGAGAGACAGCCAGCCTGAGGGAGTCTGGGTGAGAGAAGCTGTGGCACGGAGGAGAGGGAAGGGACTGAAATCCCTCCTTAGCTTCTTTTCTGCCTGTTTGGGAGCAGGCAAATGTCCTCATTCCAGGATTGCTGACTGTGCTGGAGCCTCCTCTTTGCTGCAGAACAAATGGAAGAAGCAAATGAAGCTGTGGGGGACTGCTGTGTGTGGTAAATAACAATTCAGAGCCCCATCCTTTGTGCTGGGCACCGCTAATTGTGCGCTGTGTGCTCCCAGCTGGGCGCGGGTGTGCAGGGAGGGGGTCCTGCCACCCTTTTCCCAAGGGAACACTTCCATGGAAGGCGTGCTCTGCTGGGATTTGATGCTCTGAGCGGGGAAGGCTCTGCCTGGCAGGTGCAGAGCAGACAAAGCCATCTCCTCCCAAGTCCTTGTCAGCCAGAGACCTTTCAGCAGTGCTGGAGCTCACTGCGAGGGGTGAAAGACAATTACTCGCAGCACCTCCCTCCCCGCTCCCATCCCGTGTATAATTTACTATACATCATGTTACATTTTTATTACTACACCAGTTCCCAAGCTCCAGGCTGGCAGGATTCCCAGCAGGCAGAGAAGGGAGGCTTTTGTATGGAGAACTCCAACAGGAGGAGCGATTCCTTGGGAGCCTTTGGATCCACGTGTGGATTTAACACAAGTTTAATAAAATGGAGGTTTGGGCGTTAATAATTTCCAAGAGTTATTTTTCAATGGGATTGATACCAGAAAAAAAAGGCTCAGAATAAGTAACAGAGAACATGAGAGTCACCCCTGTCCCCTGCATATAATCCCTTCCAGTACAGGTTGCAATTGTGTTTGAATTATAGTGCAATTAGTTTGTCAGGCTGGGAAGGATTATACAAGACCCCAGGAATTTGCTTGGAAGCTCTCTTAGCCTTGAAATCTAGAGAGGTTTTATTATGGAAAGCTGTGGTGCTGGGCTGTGCTAATGCCATGGATTGATTTCCTACCTGTAGCAGATGTTCCCAGGCAGCTGACAAATCGGTGACACATAAATATTGAGACTCCTGAAGCACAGTTCTGGAGTGAGACCCGTGCAGGTGACAAAAATAGTCCTGCTCAGGAGCAGGAGCTTCCCTGGCAATGGCACATGGGGTACCCATGTGCCTGCACAAAGTTCCCCTCAGCTGGGAGCCAGGAGTCTGCTCTCAGTGCAGGACTGCTCCTTCTGGAGCATTCCCTAAGTGTGGTAGGCTTCACACTAGAGTGTCTAAATTAACAAAATCTGGGGAGTTTTGGTGGGAAGATATATTACCTGGCCTCATTCTGACATGAGCGATAACACAAGTGCCAAGGCAGGTTAAAAATAGGCAGCATCCCCAGCAAAGTTCAGGAGACCTGGAGCTGCAGGGAGAAAATTCCAGCACAGAAACAGACACTGAGGACAGGGACTGAGCTTATTTCTTCCCCAAAAACGGTACTTTCCTTCTTCTAACACCTATGTCTCAACGAGGGTCATTTAATTAGTTAATAGTAATTGATAAGTTTCTTCTTAAAGGTTTCTCTTCCTGGTAATGAACTGGCTTGAATCCTGCTTGGGCTCGAGTGTGCAGGTTGGAGTGGATCATTCAGGGCTCTCCCTCTCTTTGCACTGCTGGATTTCTGAGGTTTCCTTTTGCCTGTCCCCCTGCCCTGTCTCAGCTGGTTGGATTCAGGCTCCTTGGAGCCGAGTTTGTCCCTTGGCCAGCTCCTCCCACACTGGAAGTTCCCTTCAGCCTGGTTATTTCTAAGGCACTGCTCTAAGACACAAGCCTTATTTCCTTCTGGGGCTCCTGTTCTTTGCCCATGGTTTTATTCACCTCAATCCTGCCCTAAGCACCAAGATTTCAAACAGCTCTGAGTGCTCAGCAGGACCATGGAAAGCTCATTCCCCACAGCCTGAACAAAGGTTGTGAGGCTTCCCAGCATAAATACCTAATTCTCCCCCTCTCTCTCTGCCCTGCTGCCCTCGGGAAGACACCTCCCCAAAGCAAGGCAGAAATGGTGTGCTCTCTGCTCCTAGGCAGCAATCACACTGGCAAAGGGAGGAGAAGTTCAACATCCAGCCAAGAATCTCAAGGAAAACCTTCCCCGTGTGCTGACAGGTTCCCAGGGTTGTCTCTGCCTGCTCCAAGACGTGGACATGAGGGATCTCTAATAAGAATCTTGTTGCTGGTGCTGCTCCCTGTTTATTTTCTGCTCCAGGACTCACAAGGTGCTGGGCTCTGAAGAGCTTTGGAGATAAGGAGAGGAGAGAGAAATTCTGCTGCAGCCTTGAAACACACCCTCCCCCCCCTCAGTGATGCTGAAATATCTCTGCATTTCTCTTTGCCTTCGTCAGTGTTTCTCAGAAGGATGTTTCCAACCTTGACTCCTGGGGAGGAAGATGGAGGCTCTGAGAAAATCCAATTTCATGTGAGACATGGAAATATTTGGTAGATAAAGTGCTGTGGTTGTTCCTCGCCTTCCTCTCTGTGCCTGGAATTGGAGCAGCTCCCTCTTTGCGAGCCAGGCTGAGCTCTCACATCGCTCCTGTGTGGATGGATCCTCTGTTCCTTCAGACAGAAGTTCATCTGAGGTACTGCCTTCCCAAATTTCCCTGGCCTGCAGGCAGTGGATCTAAGGAATGTATGTACTGTGGGCTATAAATACAGGGCTGTGAGCACCAGCAGGGCTGTCGGGGAGCCAGGATCTTGGAACATCTGCAGTGGCTCTGCATGGCTTTGAAGCATCCCTGATTCCCTGGGTGGGTTTCCATAGTGTTCCAGTGGGCAGCTCATCCTGCAGCAGATGATCACACACATGAAACTGTGTTCAGTTTAACTCAACTTTAGTGTTCTCCTAAATCTGTCCCTCCTTGCTGCCCTGGCACAGACTTTGCTCTCTCCCTCCCTGGCTCCCAAACTCTCATCCAGTTTGGAGGCAGGTAAGAAGATAACTCTTTTCTCCACAACCTGTTGCTCTCCTTGTTATTCCATGCCAGATTGTGAATGAAAAAAATCCTTCTGCATTTGAGGCTGTGCTTGTAGCTGGTAATTAACACCCAATACACTCTGCCAATGCATCTCAGAGCTGCTTTACAGAAACCTAGAGCTGGAACAGAAGCCACCCGGAAAAACAACGTCTGCCAATCGAGTTAAACCTTAAGTAAAATCCCCAGCCAAATGTCTGCAGAATAAATCTGGGAAGGATGCTGGCTCCTGCGCTGAGCTGGGGAGGTGTTTTCCAACTAGGAGGCCCCAGAGATAAGAACGTTAAGCACTAATGGGACTTATGCAGATCTATCCCCTCCTCCTGTGTGCTGTGTTCCAGCTGGGAGCGGGTGCTTTATGGGGAGTTAACTCCTCCAGACGTGCAGTGGAAGTGCTGACAGGGCTGAGTTTTAAGCACTGCTAATGGAAATATCTGTTTTCCAGCCGAACCTGGGGGCTGGGGTTACACACAGCGTGCACAAAGGCAGAGGAAGTACTAACAAATTCAGTTTGCAGCTTTGCAGTTTGGGAGTGACGTGTACATGAAATACACCTGCCAGCCTCGTGGCCTGGCTCCAGCACTCGGGATTGTTCTCACCCACGTGCCTTTCCCCGCTCTTTGTCATCCTCTCTGAACAAGAGCTTAACAGAAAGGCTGACACTCCTGTCCAAATGCCTGCCTAGCAAACAGACCCGAGCTCAGGCAGCTGTCAGAGCTGAGCAGTGAGTTTGCACTGCCTGAGCCCCCCACACTTCCTGGCACGTCTGGAGCTGGGCAAGAGTTGTTCAGTGGGATCGATATGATGGAGAGCAGCCTTGTCCCCAGTGACCAGACTGCCCTGTGCTTCTCTGATGTGACACCACTTCCACCAATGTGGATGTGATCTCAGAATGTGTGGGATTTCCTGGCTGCTGTGAGTTCAGTGCCTGTCTGCAGGGGAAGCGAGGAGCTGGTGCATTAATACCCCCTGCCAGCCACAGTTCTTACAACTTTTTGTCTCTGCAGGGTCATGGTAACCTTGTGAAGAGGTTCCCAGTTTATTTGCCTCCCCTTGTGCTTCTGTGTGACTCTAAGAACCCCTTCCAGAGAGCCAACACCCCCCAGGGCCATCCATTGGCTCTGCCCAGCTCCCGAGGCAGGAACAGGCACAGCCTCGCATGGCCTGGGTGCAAAGTGGGAAGAGAATCAGATCCACAGTTTTGTAGCCAAGCTGATATTGCACCTGCAATAAGAACCTGCAAAGTGAGACCTCTTGGGGGACAGCTTTTAGCTTTGGAGCTCTGTAGCTCCTCGGTTCCTTGTGCCAGTGATGTGAGTACGTGCGTCCACAGACACTCACAATTATACAGACACTCATAGCAAGAGACAATTTGCTGCTTCAAAGAGTCCAAGGGCCAGAATTGCAGAGGCATTTCGATGCCTGAGGCTGCACTGAAATGGGACAAGACCCAAATGAGTTAGGCACATAATTGCTTAGAACAATTTAAAATACTTCTGGGCACACACATGCATCCTCAGGGGTGCAGATTGCCTTAGAAAATCTGGTCCTTAAGCAGTAACAGCAGGAGAGGCATAGGAGAGACCACAGTGCTCATTTGCCAATGTGGCAGAGGAAGTACCTGTGACTTGCCTGAGGTTATGTGAGAAGGCAGTGGCAGAACATCCCCTTTGTTCCAGTTTGCTACGCTCCAGCACCAGCTGTCCCCTCTCCCTTTAGCTGAACAACAAGGAGACTCCCTCCTGCAAGTCCTCAGCTGTCCCCTTCCTCTGCATTTCATCGGGGTCTGCCTGTAGCCACCAAACACAAGCCCCAAACCAACTCAAAGAAGTTCCTCGGGAGCCCTCCAGCTCCCAGAAGAAGCAGCTACAATTGCAGGCTGTGAGTTTACCCATGTTCTCCAGTTTGGCCCCCTCCACCCCTCCTTCCATCTCCCCTCGGTGTTTGTCTGCTATTTTCTTTTGATTTGCAGCTTTCCTGAGCACCGAGTTTGCAGCAGGCTGTGATTACCCTGTACGGAGCCTTTCCCACTGACAGCGTGATGAGCAGAGAGAGAGCTCGGTGCATCCACAATTGAAACCAAGCAGGAGGCCAGTCCAACACCTCACTTGCCAATTAACTGAGTCGATATTGTGCACTGGATAATGTTTGTTGGTTGCCTGTGTTGCTAAAACACTTCCAGAGTGTTTAGAGCAACACAGCAACATTCTCACCTCCTCCCTGCTGTAGGGATGAGCTTCTCATCCAAACCAGGACACAGCCACAGAGGGAAAAGGGAACTGGGCACCTCCAGGGCTCTGTGTCCATCAGGGCTTTGTGTGAAGGCTGTTCAGAGTGGGGAAAGCCAAGAGCCTCTTCCATTAATCATGATGAGTGTGTGGATGCAAAGGACTGAGAGGGAAGTGGCATCTGTGTAGATAAAAAGATGTTCAAGAGGATGGGAGGCAGTGGAAAGCCACTGCAAAAGAAAGCCACGGGGAAATGATGTTCCCAGCAATCTCCCTGGTTCTGTCTGTCCTGGGGAGCTGTGTTCCTTCACTAAGGCTGGTGTCTGTGCTGTCTCCACCAACAGCTCAAGGCACAGGGAATCCAGCAGAGGGAAACTCCAAGGGGATGCAGGTTTCTCCCATGTAGCAAACCTGGGCACTGCCACTCACCTGGGAGGCCACTGGGATTTCTGAGAGGGCTGGGAGCAAACAGCAGCTCCTGCCAGAGGTGCTCACTGATTTCACATTTTCTGAAGCTGAGCTCCCCTTTCCTTCTGGGGCCAGGTGGGATTTGGAGGCCCCGTCCCAGCTCTCAGGTGGCACCTCAATGGCAATCTCTCACGCTTGCAGGGGCAGCAAGACACGTTCTTGGCAAGGCTGATCCTTGTGCTGCAGAACTCTGAGACTGCCCCAGGCAAACTGCTGTTGGTTCTCTCCAGACAAGTTTCTGCCTCGGGTTTATTTCTTTTCCCGGAGTACACAGACAATGTTTCGCTGCCTCTCTGCAGCGACAGGATGTACGTCCTTGAGGCACCTCCATTCCCAAGCAAAGGCAGCTGCAGAAGCATCTTGGCACACAGGGCCAGCAGCACAGAGATTTTGGGATGCTCCAGCCCTCCTCGTGTGGGGACAGTGGGGTGATGGTAGCACAAGAGAGGAGAAAGGGCCACACACCATTTTGCCTCAGCATTTTCACCCTTCATCCACTGTTATCACTATAAGAAACATCAGTGTTCACAGAGGCCCAGCCTGGCTCAGAAGGGGCCTCTTAGGATGGTCATGAACAAAAAAAACCCCATTAAGCTGAAGCCTGATCACCCTGCTCCCCCACCAGCTCCCAGGCCTGTGTTTGCTGGTTGGTCTCTCACCATCCTTCCCCATGTGCCATGTTCACTGAAAGCACCTGGTGACCACAGGTGTGGGCTGTCCCCCCTCTCCCTTCTCTCCCTCTTCCCTGGGCTTCACCAGGAAGTATTTATTAAGTGTCAAGGTGATAAATGAAAAGTCATATTTTATTGTGAATTATTCCAGCCCTGCAGTGGAGCCCAGATCTATCGCCTCAGAGAGTTATTAACTGCTTACCGCAGAGAGCTATAAAATCCTCATCATTTTCTCCAGTCTCTGCTCTGTCAGGGTGAGAGAAAGAGAGCCAGATTATCACACAAAATGCCTGGGAAGCTGCTTCCAAAAGTCCTCTTTGATTGGAGGACAGTGCTGGCTGGAATGATTTCATCAGGTCTCTTGTGAAACACCTTGGCTGGGTTTGGTTCTTCCCAGCGTGTTCTTCTCATTTTCAGGTGCCACCACTCAAGTGCTTATGAGAGAGCCCTTAGGAACCTCACTCTGGCAGTTGTTGCTCTATTTCTTCCCTTGGTGGTTTCTTCTCAGAAGCACAAAAAGCCAAAGCAACTCCAAGGTACATTGAGTGTTCTTTTGAATTTCTCTCATTGTGTTTTTCCAAAGACACCCCAAAGATTTCCAAATAGGAAGTGGTATTCTCATCTCCTTGTTGAGGCTTGAATATGTCACCTTTATCCTCTCCTTTCCCAGGCTGCACAGCAAATTCCTGGTGCAGTTTCACTGCTTCGAGTGCCTGAAGAGGAGCTGAATTCCTGTTGACACCAATTGAATTTGGAATGTGCTCTTCACTTCTTTGACTTGATGAGAAATGATCTTGACTCCTTGTGTCCTGCAGTCATCTCACAAGAAAGATCCTGCTGGCTTTTTCCATGGTCTGCAGAAAGGCCAAGGATTTCCTGTACCCAAAGGCTGCCAAGGACTGTCATTGCACCCTGGTGACACAGGGCTGGCCACTTGGGCAGCACAGAACAGCAGGAAATTGTCCTGACTAAGTCTCTGTGTTGTTTTCTTTCTCCCAGGTATTTTTTGTGCTTTTCTACTTTGGATTTTAATCCTGCTTCATGGCAATACCTTCTTCTTGTAGTGCTGATAGTCCAGAAGAGGATGGCTTTGGAATCTACCAGGACATAAAAGGTTAGGTTGATCAAGAGCTGAAGATGTCTCCTGAATCTTCTCCAGGGTTTGTTTGCTACTGGAGGGTAATTGGGAGGTAGAACAAACCCCTCTCAGGACAATGGATCATCATGGATCATCTTCCATTCCTTCGTGTAGATGGGAATTTTCTCTACAACATGTTCATTTCTGCTTGAATTTGTGATCTGGGAAGGGAGTAAAAGTGCATGCACTGTGTGTTCTTTGGAATTGGATAGATTTGATAGAAAAAGGGAGGGATCCTCCTGTGGGAATCACTGAGAGCCAGTGGATTCAATTCATTGTCCTGTAAGATCTGGCAGATGCAATGATGGGCTAAACTCCTGTTTAGAGCTTGACCTCTTAGCTGGGGATACAACATCTGAAGCAAGATCATCCTCTAGGTCACCCTCAAGTTCAGCAGGCATTTGATGTGCTCCAAACCAGCAGCAGCAGCTGAGGGGAGCGAGGGGGAATCGTAGCTCGCAGCTTGGTGGACTCTGGGGACACCTGACACGTTGCTGCCTCCATTAAATGAAGCTCCACTTCTAATTATAACCCATAATTATAGCCTTCAACCAATGTGATTTGTGAAGAGAGGGGTCACAGAGCTGAGCTGGCTCCAAGATTGACTGTGCTGGGGATATCAGTAAACATCCCTGCCTGCCTCCCCGAGCCTGACAGAGACAGAAAGGGCTAATGCAGCCCGGCAGGGCACGCAGCTGGATTGATGGGAGCTGTGGTGTGGCCTCTGGCCCCTGGAGATATTCTGTGACAAGGCAGTGAAAGCTGCAAACACGAGGGCAAACAATCTATTCAGCCTGACAGCGCTGGACAGGGGTTAAGGAGCTCGTGTTCTCCCATCAGCATCGATGAATGGGCTCCAGTGGATCTGCATTAACACGTGGAGTGCCAGGCCCCTGGGTGTGAATGGCAGCTGTGCCCAGCCAGACATCCCCCTGTCACAGGCAGAGCCATCACCCTGAGACTCTGAGGGAACAAGGTTCTGCACCCCTGGAAAGCTGGGCAATGGCAGCTATGCCCAGCCAAATGTCCTCATGTCACAGGCAGAGCCATTATCCTGAGACTATGGGGGAACAAGGTTCTGCACCCCTGGAAAGCTGGGCAATGGCAGCTGTGCCTGGCCAAACATCCCCCTGTCACAGGCAGAGCCATCACCCTGAGATCGCAGGGGAACGAGGTTCTGCACCCCTGGAAAGCTGGGCAGCCAGGAGGGATTCACTTCCAGGTGGATATTTTAAGAGCATGGGATGATAAAAGCTTTTGTTTTATTATCTGGAAACCCTGTGGTCAAACTGGAGGTGTTGCTGTAAATGATGCAGGTTTGGCTTGAAATTCTAGTCCTGGCTTTTCTAGTGTGTGTTTCTTAAATAACCCCCAAGAGTGGTGCAGGTTCCTCTGCAGGGCTGATGCCAGGGGCAGTGGGGACTTTGTGTGAGCCAGAGTCAGTCCTGGGGGTTCTCTGGTCACAAAGAACCTGTGGGCTGCTCTGCTCTGGCCTCTTGCACTTCTCAAGCTCAGAAAAGCACAGTGACTGACCTCTGCACTGAGTCTAACAAGCTGTGGTTCCTCCCATGCTCTCCTGGTTCGGATCTAAGTGATGGAGAATTAGCCCTGCTCTTTGGTCAGCTCTTCCAGGGAATAGTTCCTCTCCCTGTTAATATTTGTGTTTCAGATGCCATTTAAATATTTCAGTCTCAGCCTGCAGCCACTGGGCCCTTGTGGTATTAAAATAGCAAAGGTGACAGAGACAGAATAAAAAATCAAAATCAGGTTGTCTCTCATTTGATGTAATTTCCCTTGGACTTAAACTGTGCAGGAAAGGAGACAGGACTGTTCAGACAGAAACTGATCTGCTGATTGAGACAGTTGGTTTGGCTTTGCTCCAGCCAGCTTGATTTTGGGTTTGTTTTCCCTGGAAATGGGTTGTGCAGCTGCAGGTGCTTTGACTCCCCAACTTCTGCATAGCTCAGCCAATCCCAGCCCTATTTGGTGGAGCAGTAATGGCCTTAAAAGGGATAATGTCCAGACAAATCTCACAGAAGTAGGAGTGAGGAAGAGGAAAGGGCCCTTCTAAGGCTCAAAGGCCCTAGTTCCAACCTTCAGCTGGAGAAAAAGCTCCAGAACCTCTCCACAGTTGAAAAAGCTTCAGCAAAAGCTCCCAGGCAGTGAAGAGTGAAATACAAAATAATTTCGAAATTTGATTTCGCTGTGCCTGTGTTCAAGAGTTTCATCTTTATTTACCTTCCTAGCAATACAGGATCCACTTGGCTGGAAAGAGTGCAGACACCTCCTGAGAGGCCATCTGACCCCAGCCTCCCATGGACTGACTGGGCAAGGTGGCCAACGAGGTGGCCAATTTTATGGCTGGACAGCTGAAGCAAAAACAGATTAAATTGTGTTCTGCGAGTCCCACGGGGTGGCTGCTTGACTGTCAGCCAGCTCTCTCTTGCTTTCTTGTCTCTAATTCGATTCTTTGATCAGAGACTCTGGCTTTTGTTTCTATAGCTCATCTAACCTTCCTCTCGTCGTTTCCAGCAGCCTCGTTACAGCTTTCCGCAGGCTCTGCTGCGCTGGCACGATCATTGTTCCTCTCTGCAGGATGGGATGTACGTCTGAGTAATTCTGTGCATGAGTTGTCTTTCTCTCAGAGACGTTTCTGTGATACAGAATAAATTGCAGTACACAGCTTATTAGAGAAACAACACAAAAACCCCCCTCAACAAACCTTCCCAATCGAGGCAGTTCAAAGAAGCAAGCAGCAGAGTCCAACACAAACAAGCTGTAGGAACACAGGCAGAAACTTTCCTGCTACTTTCTGGGATAGATTTGCCAAAGCCTCTGCTCCCTGGGTCATCACATGCTCGGCTCTGGGTCAATCACATTTACAATCTTATTTTCACCTTCTGAACTGCACAGCCAAGGCCATCCTGCCCTGCGAGGTGGGATAATCCCAGAGCTGCCCACAGAGGAATTCAGGCCAGCTCAGAGGTGTGCTCTGGAAGGATTTCCCTGCTTCAGGTGCTTTTCCCTGCTGCCTCTGAACACCAGGGGGGTTTCACAACCTGTGGGGAGATGTTCCAGACCAGCAGCCTTCCCACCTCTGGGCACATGGAGTGGGAAGTACTTCATGCCCTGCTTTTTTAATTTTGGGAAAAAACAGCTTCCACTCCCCTTCACCTCTTAGCAATGCAGCTAAAATCTTTCCCAGCTAAAAATCAGATTCACCAAGAATGTCTTTATTGATTTACATGGTTCAGCTTTATGAACATCTCCAGTATTTCTCTTTGGCCAAAATAAAGCAATATTAAACATCATGGCAATAAATCCAGGGCACCCTCTTCTCTCCAGGGTGCAAGGTTATCCAAATGTATTTATCATTTACCAACAGCACTATTTAAACTACAATATTTGACAGGAGTGGTTGTGTCGGGTGTGATGGAGTGTGGGTTATAAAAGGACATTAAGAGAGACTTTGCATTTGTCCTTCAAACATAAAGTCGATTTTTGCATGATTGGTACTTCAGAGCTCATCTCCAGCACAAGATGAACTGTGAGCAGCACTCGGGGAAGGCAAATGACTGGGACCCCGTGGCTCTGTGTGCTGAGGTCTCCAGGAGGGCTCTGCACCCCTGCATCAGAGGTGCTTCAGAACAGCGAGTTCACCTGTGCTGCTCTGCAACCTCCAGGTGGGATTTTTTAAAGATCATGCCTCTCCTGGAGGATTTGGAGGCAAAAGGTTTTAACTTCACCAGGCAGTCATGCCCCCAATACCTCCTGCAGGAGTGAGCAGTGTCTGTAAACAAGCCCAAATCTGGCTATTTTGATTTCTCCTTTTAATCCAAGAGTTACCCTGGTGTGCACAGGAGTTCTCTTTCATCTCAGGAGCCCCTCGGGGCACCAGCCCTGAACAGAAGCATTAATGCCTCATCACACAGTGAGTGGCTGTGGGCAGCTGGGTCAGGAAGTGACCTTTGCACCAAACACAGTTGATAAGAATTCCCTGTGGAGCTGGGGAAAAGATGGAGAGAGCTGTAGGGAAAGCACGAGCTCAGTGTGAGGTACAAGGTACCAGCCGTGCACAGCCTGTGGGGTGTGGAGTGAAGGACGTGGAAAACATCCCCTGGCCATAGCACAAGGAAAATAAAGGCTGATACTGGGAGGGCAGTGAGAAACGTGTCTGCAGGAAGGCTTTTGCTAAAAATGGACTGTTTCTTTTGAGGGAATGAGGAAAAGTGTAGCCCCTGGACAAAGGGGTGTTGGTGTGTTTACACATCTCCATCTGGTTGTCACAACTCACCCCCTGTTCTGCAGCCCTGGTTCTCATCCTGGGAGGGGCTGTCTGGCCAGAGCTGTGGATCCTGGCCGTGGAGCTGACAGCTGATGTGAGCAGCCTGGAGCTGGGGCCCGTGGCTGGTGCCAATTACTGCCAGCTTTGGGCTGCAGGCACCTTCTGCCAGTGCTGCAGCCCAGCTCTGGGTGCTGCACAGCCAGGCAGGGACAGCAAAGGGGTTTGCTCAAAGGCAACTGGTGGCAGAGGCAGGAATAGGCAAAGTCTTCTCTGTTCCCTCCTGAAGTTCTGCTGCTAAACTGAAGAAGCAGTTCCAGGCTATAGGTGAGGTGAGAGACAGAAATATTTAAAAAATAGAAACTGGAAAAAAAACAACCAAAACCAAACCAGAGCACTCAGATGTTTCATTATTCCTCAGGTGACTCTGAGCTGGAGTGTCTGGGTTTAGCAGGAAGGAGGCATTAGTTTTGTAATCCCTTGTTTGCAAAATGTGAGGCTCTCGGCGTGTTCCAGGCTCTTAAATGACTCTCGTAATCTATTTACCAGTGCTGTGAAGTTCCCCCTTTTATACCAGATTATGGTAATAATGGTATTGTGCAGCAGATGAAATTAGTTTTTCTACACAGTTTTGTTTCATCTCAGTGGCTAAATGTGTGAAATAAAAGGTGAAATGGGCAATATTTTCCTGGGTAAGCCAGTTTCCTCCCACATCCACCCTACAAACACAGATGCTTCCTTATATCCTGGGGACAAGCTGATTGCCAAGCAATGCATGACAGGACTATGAGAAACAAGGGATTTTTAAAATTTACATTTGCCATTAGGGTAATTTTGAGATTTATGAAGTTTCAGACAATTGGGGACTGTTAAGAGCATCTCCTGTGAGCTGGCACCTACCATGGGCTGTAGCAGCCCTGAGGGGTACTGGGATCATTCCCGTTTTCCTTTCCCACTGGCACACACCAGCAAAAGGCTCTCCACAAAGATGTGAGGGTTTGGATGTGGCTCAGGATCCTCCTTAACCCAGCTCTCCTGTGGGAAGTGTTTACAAGAATAAACTGACCTCTTCTCTCAACCCTTTATGAACCTGAGCTTTGCTGTGAGAAGGTACCAAAATCCAACGGTGAGGAAGTCCCTTAGCAAAAGCTGACTTTTTTTCCCCCAAAAATAACTGAAAAAAACCCCTGAGTTTCTATAATCTTGTTTGGGATCAATCAGTGCCCACTGGTTGGTCATATTGAGGGAATTAATTCCCTGCCATGCAAATTTTACTTCCTGTGATGCATTTTGGTAGCTCTTCTTCATGTAGGCAAAACTCAGAGAATGGATCCTTATCACACATCCCAGATTTGCCTGGATGAACATCCAGACTAAGACTCAGCTCAGAAATTTCCCAAGAAGATTTTGTTGTTTTCTTGTTCTGAACAGATATCAAACTTTATCTCACATTTGGTGTGGAGTGGGCCAATCCCAGCTTCCCACCTTAATCGGGGATTTCTGCAATCATCAGTGTCCTAAAAATGAGGCCAGCAAAGAGCAAAGTCTTTTCTTAGCCTCACTAGCACGTTCTTTAAGTTTAATCTGAAAGATTTGTATCAGGGAGTGGAGAGAGATGGGGAAGAAGCTCATTTGGGAGGGGGGGAGAAAGTAGGTCAGACAGAAAAGTGTTTTATTGTTCCCAACTCCTGGTGTGCACTCCAGGAAGGAAACGAAGCTTTGTTGAAGCACTTTGCTGAGCTCTCCTTGAACTTGTAAACACCTGATAGTAAAAAAGCCTTCAGAACCTCCCAGGAGTGAGTTCAGCCCAAGCCACCTCGAGGGCTGAGCCAAAAGGGGCTTTGTGGGCTGAGCCCTGCCCCTCAGAAATATCACTAATAACTCAGGGAAGGATCTTCTCCACACCACAGCCTCTCCAGCACCCTGGATTCCCCCAGAGGAGATTCCCAGAGCTGTGAGGAGCAGCAGGCTGCTTTCTCCAAGCCTGGCAGCCCAATAACTTCCTCACTGGGTTAAGGAAGAGGCTCCTTGTCTCACAGTCCCTGCCTCACTGGTACCCTTAGACCCCTGTTGGGGCTTAAACCCAGCTGGAAATTAGGCAGCATTCCCTCTCCCCCTTGCAACTCAGCAAATGGGGAGGAGAATCAAAGTGAAATATGTAGGCTGTAAGAACAGTTTAGTAATAAAAAATAAAGTAAAAATACAGTAATAATGGTAAATGATAATAATAAGGGAAAAAACACTGCAGTTGCTCACCATGCACTGACCAATGCCACACCCCCCTTCTGAACCCAGACTGGCCCTTCCAGGCAACTGTCCCCAGTTTTTATACTGGGCAGGACGTTCTGTGGTGTGGAATATCCCTTTGGCCACTTTGGGTCACCTGTCCCACCTGTGTCTCCTCCAGGTTTCTTCTGCAAACCTCCTCACTGGCAGAGCAGGAGACAAGAAAGGAGTCCTTGATTTAGGATAAACACAACTTAGGAAAACCCCAAACCCTCAGTGAGTTATCAACACCTGAATCCAAAGCACAGCACTGCAACAGCTGCTGGGAAGAATTTAGCTCTGGTGACACCAGGACCCCCCCAGCACTGAGCTGGTGCAGCCAGGGCCTTGTTTGCCCTCTTTTCCCGAAAAGTAGCCCCTGGAACCACGCACAGCTGATCCCCCAGGGCCTGGAAGGGGGAGGGAGGGGCACCACCTGGAGTTGAATAAACCACGTTTAACCTGAGGGACGTGAGGAGATTATTCCTGAGTGCTGCTGGTGAGGAAGGGACCAGCTGTGGAGTGACAAGCAGCTCCTGTCACACCTGCAGTGACACCCCAGCAGCTGGGAACAGGGGGAGAAGCACAAATCCAAGCCTTGGCTGCAGAATGGACCCATCTCCACTGGTTTCCAGTGCTAGTGGGGGGTTTGGGCTCAGCCTTGGGGTTTCCACAGGATGTGGGGTGTGTGTACACGGGGTTTTATCCCTCAGTGTGAATTTTGGCAATAATCACGGGTAATTTTCATGCACTGCCTCGTGCCTCAGCTTCATTCATCACCAGTGTGATGGCCAATTAGTCATCTCTAACTATTAAGCAATGCTAACAGCTACTTTAAATGCAAAAAGAGCCTTAATCTAGTTCTAACTCAGATGGACGGTGATACTTGTAATTAGGCCATCAAACAGAGGAGGAATGTGATATGTTTATAGCTGAGGGAACCTTTGCATTGAACTATTTCAGAGATAATTATGTATTATCTTTATTAACATGGCCTAAGTTAGTAAATAATGGGTCATGCTTTTGCATTTGGGGTGTTGAATATCGTGGATTCAGGCTAAACTCCAGATTTTGATTTGTTGGGAGATGCTGCCTTGCCAGAGCATCCATCACAAGTCAGGTTTCCTGGGACAGGGTGTCAGGGCTTCCCTACACCCCAGCCAGCTGTAGCCAGCTCCTCTTGCACATCCATCCTGCTCTGACAGGAATCTGAGGCTGATCCAGGGCTTGATCTGTGGGTAAAGCTGAATAAAGTTCTTCCAGAAAAAAAAAAAGAATTAAAAAAAGAGTGAAGAAGCCATTGCAATAAACACACATTGATATACATCATGAATACACCTCCCCAGACATGCCTTGGCCTGGGTAGTGTGTGTGACAGAAATCAGATAAACACCTCCCAGCTTTTGATCAGAAAATGTGAACTGAACATGTCCCTCACTGGAGGAGCTGAGAACCTGCTCGCTCCCTCGTCTGGGAGGGAGGAATAAGAAGGAAAGGGGGGAATTGGAGAGAAGTTGTTTTGAAAGCAGAATCTTTCTATTCCAAAATGATAAACAGGAAAAGGGGAAAAGATCAGTGTCAAAAATCATTAGGGGGGGAGAAAGAAAAATATGGAAATGAGTGAAAAGTGAATGTGTGCCTTTCTCTGGAGATGTTTCTGTTTTTCTGCAGCCTTATTAATCAGCCTTTTCCTGTCTCTCCTGTTACAAGAGGCAAGGGAGAGCAGAACCTGGGGCACCAGACTGTGAGAGCGAGGCTGCAGGACAGCCTGCACACGTATTTACAGCACTAACATTGCTGTTCTTTGATTCCAGCTTTAATCAGCCTCCTTCTCTCCTGACGAGCCGCTTGGTGAGGCGTTTGCCTCTTGCAGGGAGGTGTTGTGTTCTCTTTGTCTTTCTCTGTGGAACCCCACACTCAGGACCTCAGAGAGAATCCCTCATGCCCTCGGTTCTCCCAGCTCAGCTGATACACCCAGGAAGGTTTTTGCTGCCAGGTGTAGGAACTCTTTGAGAAACACAAGGGATTCATGCAAGAGCCTCAGTGAGGGATCTGAAATCTCGGGGCAGAGTGGGCCGTGTGGCCTCCTCTCCATCCCTGCAGCCCCAGCAGAGCCACCAGGCTCTGATGGTACTGAATTCCTGCTGCTCTCCCATCCATCTTCAGTTCTGCATTTGATATCAGACTCCACGTTTTCAGGGTCAGCTCCTCTGCCTGCCTCTCCATATGGAAATGCTTCAGCAGGGCCTGGAACAAATCCATAATGACTCCGGTGTGGGGCTGGCTCTGTGGGAAGCGCTAATGAAGCGTCAGGAGGGAGGCCCCTGATGTTCATTAAACCCAGGGAATGCCCTGCAGCTCAGCAGTGATTCCAACTGTAAAATTAAAGTGGAAACACAAGGAGGGGTATCCAGGCACTGGCAAAGGTACCTCCAGACAGCCTGGCCCATGTCCAGAAGCGCTGCCAAAACAAAGGAAGATCTGGGACGGAGGAAGCTTTAAATGGTGGAAAAAACTGTGGGTGAAATGTTGGCCTCTTTAAATCCTGCTCTAGACTCCTCCAAAGGAAATGATGGAGAGCTTTTCAGGGCCAGGCAGCTTTTTTGAAAGAGAAAATGGGCAGAATAAATTAAAGTTGATCCAAGGATTTACTTAGGTTGCTGTCTTTGGTCCACCTCAGGCTGACTGTGAGTTGGAGCCAGATTGCTGTGCTACAGACTGAGGGCTGTGTCACCCAACAGCAGCTTTTCTGTGGCATCTGAAACCTTGTCCTACACTGTTCATTAATTCCCTGAAGTTCTCTAATCAGATCCACACTGGATCCATGCTCGTTCTGGGCTGAGATCCATGCAAGATGCCCTCAGGTCTGACTCTGAGCTCCCGTGGAGCAAAGCACTCTGCACTGTCCCCACGCAGGTGTCCCCTCCTGCTGCTGCTGCTGCCTCTCTACTGTGCTCTTGAACTCAGATCTGCTCTCCTGGGCTCTTAACACAATTATCTTGTCTGGGAAGAAGAAACCTTCCCCCTTCTTATGTATGGTGTATTTTGGACTATTTGGGTTCTGCCTTTCATCCCAGTCTTATTTCATTCGCTTTTCCCTTTTCAAGAATGAATATCCCATTTATCTCCATCTCCTCTTTTACTCATTATTTCTTTTTCTGTACCTCTTTTATCCTGTTCCTCACTTCTCTTGCTGTTTACCAGCCCCTCCCCAGCTCCTTTTCTATATATCTTACAGGGTTGCTTTACCTCAGCTTTGCAGTTTAGTGGATTAATTTTATTAGTTTCTTTTGTGTGTGTCTAATTGACATGCAGTTTCAAACTCTATTTCTTTTCAGCAGAGCTGACCTTTATCCCCTTGCAGGCAGAGGTTTTTTTTTTCTCCAGCTAATACCTTCACTACCTTGCTGAAAACAGAAATGCAGCACAATTTTGCTGAAGGGCGTGGGGGGTTTTGGACAGCAGCAGGAATCACCCAACAATTGGACTGGAGAACAGAGCTGGATTTTCTTTTGCTACCCCCATCTAACCATCAATGAGGCAGCTTAAGGGAGTTCATTTTTCTTCTCACTTTATTTCTGACAAAACCTCTTTCCTCCTCTGGGAATGTCATTGCCACAGAAGGAACAAAGCACTGTATGGGAGCACCTGAGCCTGGCCCTGGTGGTGTGAGCTGTCTCTGACAACAGCAAGAGAAACTTTTTCCAAGGAAAGTGCAAAACCTTCCTAAATGAGGCTCTGGAGAGATTCCTTCTTCCCTTATCTGGCAGGGCCTGGGCTTGTTCTCCAGCACAAAACTTTCTATTCCAGAAAACTCCAGGAAGCTGCAGTTCCTTTGCCCATCACTGTCATAGGAGGGAAATCCAAGCAGGAATTCCCTGCTTGGCTTTGCTGTCCAGCTGGTCAGAAGGAAGTGGGACTGACCAGGAATGTAGGACAACGTTCCCTTTTTTCTCACAGCCCTTCTGAAATGACTTTTGGATGGAAAAACCTCCTGGAGCCCTTTGGCTCTCCCTGACACTGACTCTGTTCCAGAGCAGGTCCCGCTTTCCCAGGTGCTGTCCCTGCTCAGGGACAACACATTTCTCTCTCCTCCTTATTTCCTCCCCCAGCAGAGCAGAAATGGCAGTTGACAGCCTTTTTTTTTATAAGATGTTTTCATTATAATTTTAATGGGCTAATTTCGTTCCCTGAATTGCCATAATTCAGATTTAATGAAACATGTCTTATAAAATTAAAAAAAAAAAAAACAATAATAAAGTGGAACGCCCCATTAAGCTGAAGAACAAGGAAATAACATATGTAAAGATCTGCTCACTCTGACCCTGCCATCCCAGCGATGCCAGCAGCAGGCAGGCACATGCTCTACATCCCCACGGATGGCTGTGTTTCCCACCAGGAGAAAATAGATACCAAAATAATAATAAATAAATGGAGTGGGGAGGGGAGCTGGTGCCTCCTCCCATCACGCCTCTGCCCGAGTTCACAGCCAGTGCTTTTGGCCATCAGTCATTGCTAGGTAGGGGAATCATCTAAATGGTCTTTTCTTTCTGTCTTCCATGGATCCTGCTCTGAGATCACATTCCTGTGCTCCAGGAAAACAGGGATCTCCATCTCGAGCTGTGCCAAGAGGGGCTGATCCTGCTGTGGTGCTCGATCCAGGAGCTCCTCAGCGGAGCAACACATCAGCAGCACACCCCTGAGGGGTGAGATGACCCCAAAAGGGGTTTTAGACAGATCTTCCTCTTGTTTCTTCTTGACATCCATTAAGAATCATAAAATCATGGCATTCTTAAGCTTGGAACAGACCTGCAAGATCATAGAGTCCATATTTGACCGAACACCACCACATTGATTAAACCACAGCACTGAGTGCACATCCAGTCATTTCCTAAACACTTTGAGAATCATAGATCTTGTTTCTTTGCCCTCCTTGAGACCCATGTACACAGAGAGAGGTGATCTTTGATCACCTTTGATCATCTCTTCTGACTCCCATTACCCAGGAGCCCAGTGTGACACGGGTGAGGAATGTTTATGGAATATCTCCCACGTGTCTCTGCACCAGCACGGAAAAATCCTGGCACTCCCAGCTGCTTTAGTGCTCCTTCCCAGTACAGTGTCTTCTTTTGGAGAACTCTTCCCCAAAAATGCTGACCTCCAGCCACGAGCAAAAGCAATCAAGGGATGGAGTTTATTGTGATGCTGAGTCAACAGGAGAGATTAATGCTTCCCTTTCATCTCCCAGCCCTTCATCTCTGTGTTTCAAATCAGGCACCGTGTAAAATATTGCTCCCAGCTACCTGTGGAAAAACTATCAAAGGAAAGAAGCTGTTTGCAAGCATCAGCTCAGGGAGAGCCACTCCTGCCCCTCTGTCCTCTGCAGCTGTCTGAGGGGTCTGGAGTTACATCCCAGAGCAGGGATGGCCCAGCTGACAGAGACCAGCTCTGCTCCTGTGTTCCAGTATGGGCAAAGGGGATCCCTTTGCTGCTGAAATAGCTCTAAAATAATGCAATCATGAAAATCATAATGAAAGGAAGGAGAGATATTTTCAGATTTCAACCAAATCAGGCCCTCAGGGGGCAGGAGGGGAACAGAAAGAAACCTCCTGCTTTCTGTGCAGTTCCTGCCTCTGGAAGCTGAGTTCAGCTGCTTGGGGAAGGGAGGTAGTTGTGAGACTCTCCAGAGGGTGTCAGAGCCACAGATGTGGGCTGGAACTCCTTTTCTTCATCCTCTGGGAAGCTTCCACTGCCCCATGAGTGCCTGTTACCCATGGAGAGTAACCACCTCCAACCTGTGGATGCTGGAAAACAATGTGCTTTGACCCTACTGGTTTCTGGGACATGGCAACAAGCAAAGTCCAAAGAGATTAATTGGAGATTTCTTTAAAAATAAGTCCAAGAAAGGGAGAAGGAATATTTATCCAAGCTTTAACGAGGTAGTTATTGCTGAGTAATTACATATTAACAACTTATTTACAGGAGAGGGAGGTTGTGGAAGTTCACTTTACTTGTCTTGGTTAATTAGGTCCAGTTCCTTGGGATGAACTAATTGGCCATTCAGTGAGATAATGAAATAAATGGCATGTAATATAAAGAGTTAATTAAAAATAAAGAAACGTTCACCCTCCTGGAAGCCCAGAGCTGGAGTTGATGCAATATTTGGGATGCAGCGCTTTTCTGTGGAGCACCACGGCTTGGCGCAGGTGTGACTCGGCATAAATGTTTGTGGGAGCACGGCTATTTGGATGGAAATTTTGCCTGGAAGATTTATGAGGTCAGGGAAAGGGAAAGAAGAATGCAAGGCTGTTACCTGGGCTGCAGGATGCTGCTTTTCAAATGCTGCTCTAGGAGATGGCAGCACTCCCACTGGAAATTAAGACCTTGAATAGCAAAAATGTTGTCACCCCAGGAGCTGCTGGTTCCTCTGTCCCTCGCAGCCAGGAGGGGGTTATGATTTAAACATCATTGCTTTGTGTCCACGAACAGATGGGTTGGCCATGCAAGGTTGCAAGGTCAGCAGTCTGGTGACTGCTGACTCTCCTAGGGGTTTTGCATTATGAATGCCATGGAAAACCTGCAGGAAACGGGCTTGTGTGTAAGAATGTAATTCCTGGACAAATGAAGTAGGACAAAATCTTATAAATCCACTGAGAAATGAGTGTATGACTTGGGTCTGATTGGAAGGGAGAGAAATTGCTGAGGTACTGAGCTTACCATAGGAATTGTAGGAGAGAAATCCATCATTGGAAAGGCTCTTCTGCTTATTCCTCTTGAGGGCTGAATGGACTCTGGAAGTGGCAGCAGCAGTGCTGGAGCTGGGCACTGCTCCCCTGGGGGACACCATGGGCTTCTGGTGACAGGGAGGGCAGAACAGGACTGGCACCTTGTGCAGAGGAGGGCAAATCTGCTGGCCAAGGAGTTCCTGGGCAACAGCTTTGGCCTCATTGGGGAGATGGAGCTGGGTCATTCTTTGGGGCTGGGTCATTCCTTGGAGCGGGGTCATTCCTTGGAGCTGGGTCATTCCTTGGAGCTGGGT
>JACBWW010000032.1:5477017-5515101 GCA_020086605.1 Lanius collurio | reverse complement strand
TGGGCTGGTGCTGCAGCACCCTCAGCCCATCCTCCCCAGTGTGACCAGTGCTAACTGGACTGGTGGTTGCAGCACCCTCAGCCCACCCTGTCACCCCCTGGCACTGGGACCCTGCTGTGGCACTGGGACCCTGCTGTGGCACTGAGCTGAGGCTCAGCTGGAGCAAGCTGTTCTCGTTAAAGCATCTGGCAGGCTCAGGGCAGGATTAATTAGGAGCAGCAGAGCTCTGTAACCTCTGGGTGTCTGATGAGAGTTGGGCAGAGCTGAGCAGAGTCTGGGAGCGACACTGTGAGAGCAGGACCCAAGTGTGTGAGTTATTCCTCCCAAATAACCATCAGTGTGATTTCCTCTGCCTGACAAGGTGCTCGGGAGCTCTGGGGGAGGCTGTTCCCGAGATGCCTCCCTGGTTCCCACGGCTGCAGACAGCACAGATCGGCCAAAATCCGTGTCAGAACCACTGCTGAGCGCTGTGCTGCCTGTGGGGCTGGGCACTGCTCCGAGGAGCTGAGCCATCCCTAATTCCTCTCTGTCTAAAAGGGGCAGCGCTGCTCGCTCGTCTCAGACAGCTCAGAGTGAGCTTTTCATTCAAAACTTCCTCCAAGTGAAGATTACAAACAGCCACGTAATAAAGAACATGAGGGGGGAAGCACCACAGAGATTTTTTCCCCTTGATTTTGACCTCCCAGTCTCCCAGTTTTGAAATGTTATCAAAACACTGAAATTTGAGGAAAATTACATCAGATGAAGACTTTAGTAAAATGTTTGAATCCACGCTGATTTCCCCAAATTATTCTTTTCAAAGTCGAGTAGAAAAGAAACATCAGGGAAAAAATAAATCAAAGCCTCTGATATTTGAGAAGTGAAATATTTCCTCTCATCAGTTTGGAACAACGCATTTAAAAGCCTGCTAGATTCCCATTAAAAAACCACACTCAGATCTTAAAATACATCACTGAAAAATAATAATTCATTTAATTCTGGGTCAAAGAAATGTCTCAGAAAAGGCAGAGGCAAAGTGGTTTAATTTTATTAGGGGAAAAATCTGAGTCCAGCTCCACAGGTTTGCCTCTGGAATCACCTTTTTTCCTCAGCTTGGAGCATCCTCGTGCTCCTGCCGTGCCAGTGAGGTGACACAGCCCTGGGCGAGGCCATCAGCGAGCTGAAACGGGCAGTTTGATTTACAGAAATAGCTTCCAATCAATTGTTCTGCTCCTCAACTAATTCCTGATTGTGGCATCGTGCAGGAAAGCCCAGGATCCGTGATGAATTCCAGTAATCACATTGCAGCTGGCAACGGCACCCACAGTGATACTGGACACCAAATATCAGCTCCCATTTAATGTTCTCAGAGCCTGGAATGCTTCCTTGGTGGCCAAAACACATCCCCTGCCCCCGGACACGCAGAGCTGGATCCGTTTCCGCAGCACTTTGGAAGAAAAGATCAATTTCCAAGGGATGTTTTATCGTGGGAAGCAGCCAAGAGAATTCTTCTAACTGTGATTGTGCTTGACACTCAGAATGAAACAGAATTCAGATCGCTGCAATAAATTTCCAAACTGTGAATCTTCCAAAAAAAAAAGTGCTTCATGTTTCCCACAAGGCCCTACAAATTCAACTGCATAAGCTCCAAAATCAGTGTATTTTCCACCTTAAACTAATACTTGGCAGCAACTTCCAATTGGCTCATTTAATTAAGTTTGTGTGCAGATCCAATTTTAATGTATTTAGTGCCGCTAAAATGACAGGCATACCGATCAAGGGGATTGTATTTTATTATTTTTATGTTTTCTTTTTAATTTAGGCTCAGATTTCTTCTCCTCCTCACAGTATTTGCTCCTCCAAGCACACATCTTCAGGGTGTGATGCAGCAGAGCACCCAGAACCAGCCCTGAGGAGAGAAGGGAGCATGAAATGAGGGAGTGAAATTTAATGTAAATTAATCAGGGCATCAACAACAAGGATCAAGGAGTGACATGGGATGACACCTCCTTAATCCCCGAATCATGGAGTCACAGGATGGGTTGGGATGGAAGGGAATTTGAAGCTCATCTCTTTCCATGCCCTTTCCATGGGCAGGGACATCTTCCACTGCCCCAGGCTGCTCCAAGCCCCGGCCAGCCCTGGACTCTCTCAGGGATGGAGCAGCCTGAGCACCCTGTGCCAAGGTCTCCTCATGAATCTCCTCTGGTGCCCAGCAAGAAATACAGGATTTAATGGCTTCTTGCACAGTTTTGAGAGCATTGGTGAAAAGTGAGACAGTTCCCCATGGCTGGGGGTGAGCAGAAGGCTTTTCCCAAAGGAAAGGAGGGATTTCAACCCATTTTGTGTGCAGGTGGGTCTGCCTGGCACACCCCGAATGCACAAATTTTTTAGAACGTGTTTGTTTTCAAGCAAGTTTGGAAAAGGGCTGAAGAGCTCAGAGATGTGAAATTCCCACGTTTTTGGTGAAAATGGGCAGGAGGGAGAGGAAAACATTGAGGAAAAGGAGTCTTTGGAGTGAAGCCCCATTATTAGACCCTGGGAAATCTGCACAGAGGAGCCACATGACTTCAGGGTCATTGCTTCTCCTGCCCCCCAAGTGATTTTTCTGTGTCTCTGCCTTTCCTGAGGCTCCTCCAGCCCTCCCAGGTGCCCTGAGTGGTCCCACTTCAATGGGCTGGGCAGTGCTGGGTGCTGACAGAACAAGGAACAGCCAAAAGGCACAGCTGTCCCTGGGCAGACAGGGAAGAAGGAGCTGGGCAGATTTCCAGTTCAGGCACTGCTTAAACCCTCAGCAGCTGGGAGAATTCACCTGATTGCTCCTGCAGCCACTGGCTCTGTGTGCTCCGAGGGCATGGAATGGGAGAAGGATTGCACAGAGCGGTCCTGAGAACCTCAGATGGTTGTGATGGTCCTGTTGTAACTCATCCTGCAGAGCTCCCCCCTAAAAGTGGTTAAAAAGGGGTTGTTGTGAGTAATTGCAGTTGTCAGTAATTGGGGAGAGAATTGCATGGCAGCCTCTGGCTGTCAGCTCTGGGATCTGCTGATGGAGCTTCTCTTGGCTCCAGCGACCTTGGTGTGATCCCCCAAATACAGAGATATTTTGATAAGAACGGGTCCTATCTGAGAGGAGAAATAGCTGTGATGTGTTACCAGTTCTTTTTCTCATACTTTATGTTGGAGCATCTTTTGATTTTTCTGTGATTACCTGAACCAATTTTCAGTTATTTTTTCCTTACCTGTGGTCCATTTGCTTCAATCCTCTGTCCTTACACAGAGGAGATTTTTTTCCCTTTCTTTGCTTTAAGCCTTGAAGTTAATTCCTCCCTCTCTCTCCCTGCAAGGATTTTCTCCATGAAGCTTTTGTGGACGTGACAATTTCATCTTTTCCAAGCACTGCTTCAACATCACCTGAACCACAAAACTCTCAGCTGCCCTTGCCAGTCTCGCTCTCCCTCAAATCCTGCCCAAGGTAGCGAATTACCCATGGCCCAGAAAGCCACAAAGACTTAGGATTGGGCTCAAATCATGTCTCTGCTTGATGGATCCTTCCCTAAACCCCCGAAAACGTGGTGCTCACGGCTGGCAGAACGGAAGGGATCTCACGGTTTATATTCTGCTTTCATTTGCAAGTGGCTTATAAAAGATTAATAAATGATTAATAGGCATTAAAGACACGAGGAGCATAATTTAGCAGGTGATTATAAGCATGTCAGGAAGAAGGTATTACAGAATATTATAAGCAACCTATTGACTGTTTGGGCTTTGCAGTAATCTGGAAGCATTGATTAGTCATTCATTAAAACACCCATTAATAATTTCCAAACATTCTATCACCCATTTCATGGGCACTTGATAGAAAACTCAACCAGAGATGGTACATGTGGAAAAAGTGCTTTTTTCCACTGTCAGATCTAGGAGATTTTAGAGCCAGAGGTGCCAAATTCAGCCCTGATCCTGCCAGGACACCAGTAAATAGCACACCAGTAAAACTGGTTACAGACAGTTCTCCAGGACACCAGGGCAGAATGAGGATCTCCATGGAGCTGCTGCTGGATCCACCAGTCTGGTTTACACTTTCCAGAGCATTTTTATATTGAGAATAAACAAGTGAGAAAGAAGATTTTTTTTTCCTTAGGCCCCTGATTCTAATCTTGTCCAGCTCTTGAGCTGTGAGCCGAGTCAGTGTTACCTGTGAACCCACAGAGACAGAGGAAACATTTTCCAGGAGCAGCTTCCTCATCCCTGTCCTATCTTAATGTAAAGTTTGTCCACTGGGATTATTTGGGAGCAGTCAAAAGCTACTTCTAATGAATGCCCCCTGAGTCACAGGGTTTTTTTCAAAAAGTGCATTTTAAAAACTGGATTTGGTCATTTGAGGTGCTTTTTTTTTTCCTCTCTTGCTCTGAGATTGCATTTCTTTCCTAAAAGAGGAAAACACAAACCCAGAAACGAGTGGTTTCTTTGCTTTCCTTGAGAGAACAAATCAGAAACATGCAGGATTTCAGTGACAATCTCTCTCTGTCACAGCCCTGTGTGGGGTCTGTTCCCCTCCGTGCCCGCTCTCACCCTGGTCCCTGTTTTTCATTCCCCATTCTCTTTGAGGCAGAGGCTGCTGAGACCTCGTGTGCTGCCTCCCCTCCCCTCAGGGGTCTGAACCCTTCACCTGGAGCACGTTTGGAACATGAAGTCTGTTCCCATCTGGGATGACAGGCAGGGGACACAAGGAACACTGCATGGGACACAGCCAGGATCTGCTGCCTGGGATAACCCTGCTCCTGCTTTGGCACTGGCAGGGTTTTCCAGGAGCTGCAGCAGCAGAGATTTTTAAGGAGGGATGAAGAGGAAGAGAGGAGGGATGAAGAGGAAGAGAAGTGGGGTTTCACAGGTTTGTGCACAGGATTAGCATGGGAGAAACTTCTCTCCCCGTGGTCTCTCCTGGCCCCTGACTGAAGCAAACCTGGTAGCCACATGCTCCCCTCCCAGACTGCATTCTGAGTGCTTTTCTCTGTTTGGGCTCCGTGGGCCCATTACCAGCTCCATCCCCAGGGAATGCTGCCCCTTCACAGTTCTCACTTAATCGATTTGGATGAAATCTCCCTGAAAATCCTGTCTCTTTTCTTGCTCTTTTTTTCCCCCCCTAATGCAGCCTGCTCTAATACCTCTCCAATCCTCCTTCAGATCCCTGCGTAGCCCATTAGTGTGTTTGTACTGTAAGATTTCCTTCCTTTCCCAGAATGCAGGAGAAATAATTTCATGGTGTTTTTCCAGCTCTGAATATTGACAGAGATGCTGCTGAAAGGGGCTCTCTGTTCCTGCTTGTACCTCTTCACACTTGAGCTCACACTCTTGTTATTCAGCACTTAACAGCTCCCCCCCTTCCCTGGATGGGTGCTAATTGGCTAAAATTAAGTGCAGAGAGATGAAATATCCTTCACACCCCATATTCATGCCCCCATCCGAACTTCTCAACCTGCTGGTGTTTCAATTAATCCAGTTCAACGCTCTAAATGGCCCCACATCACTCCTGACCTCCCTCTGCAGGTTTCCAGGCTCTCAGAGAGATGCTTTAGCAGCTTCCTGGCGGTTCTTGTTTATTTAATATTTGCTAAATGCTGCCACTTCTTGTAGGTCTTGGGGTGAAGTGGTTTGATCTTTGCTCCCCTGTGCTGGATGCTCCTGTTCAGGGCTGGGTTGGCTGCTCTGTTTGGAGGTCAGCCCCCATCCTTCTGCTGTTTCCAGGACATTCCCTATCAGGAAACCTGGTCTGAAGCACAATTCAAATTTGAAGCCTCTCCTGTGATTTCCTGGCTGTTCTCAGCAGGTCTTGCAGGTGCTTCAGGGACATCCAGGGATGTGGCTGGAGCTGAGCTGCTTCTCTGGCCTGTGTGGCTGGAAAAGCTCAGGGGGAACAGCACAATAAGAAAAACCTTCCTGGCTCTTGATTCTCCAAACCTGGTGGGGTTTTGGGGTCTGTTGCCACTCCTTTGGCTCATATCTGATCTCCCTTTGCAGCCCTTACCCCCCAGCTTTCACTGTGAGCCTCTCCAGGATGTTTTTGCAGGTGAACTCTTGTGGGTGAGCTCTGCATCTCAATTTCTGCCTCTCCCACAGAAGGGCTGCAAGGAAATAATCTGTGTGCAAAATGTGATCCTGGGGGAAGGCAGCGTTAGCTGCACTGAGGGATCTTCTCTGAGGGCAGTAAAGAACCAGAACCAAAGATGATTGCTTGTCCTGACCCAGATTCCTCTGGGAACCATGTGCACACCCCATAGATTTTCAGTTCCCAACATTAAACAGGCTAAAGAGCAGTGAGGATATGTCCACTGCAGAGGATCAGCCGTGGATCAGACATGCCCTGTGTTTAGAGTCACACTGGCACAAACACCAGCCAGCATCCTGCACAGCTCTGTGTTGTCCCCACACCAGCAGAACTCTTCTGAGAGACAGGAATCTTCCTGTGGTGCCCAAATACCCCAGGGGAGCTACGTGGGAGTGTGCCCCAATTCTCTGCACAGCCCAGCTCGCTCCAGGCTCCGCTGAAAGCAGATCTCACCTTTTTCCGTCCATATTCCAAGCGGTTCATCCAGCAGGGAGGCCCATTCCTCACACAGATGATGGCACTGTCAGACACACTGAATGCTCCCTCTCTCATATTTCACTCCTTTTGTTGGCCTGGGTTGCATTGGGAAGAGTTCCTCTCTAAGCCGTGCTGCTGGGAAGCCTTTTTTTGCCTCTGTTGTGCAGTCAATAATCTACCAAAATCAGAACTCTCCATTTGCCTTGTTCCTATCAGTCTAACTCCGTGCTGTTATTGAATCTCTCTGTGGAGCTCGCTGCTGCCTTTGATCTTTGTCGCCGTAGCATCTGACAGTCACACAAATACATATGGAGGACGTGGTCTCCTTGGCTTGGGAGATTTATCTCTCTCTGTTGGGCTGGTCAGTTGAGGAGGGGAAAAAAAGACAGCAGCAAGGAGAGAGACAGATGGTGTGAGATCCAGAGAAACGGAAAAGGCAGCTTAAGGACTGATAGGGGAAGAAGGGAGGAGGACTGAGGGAAGCAGCTGGAGTGAAACCTCTCAGGGCTGATGGAATGCTCTGCTCGGGGTTAGGCAGGGCTGGACACAGCACGGTGGTGAGGAGGGCCCTGCCCTACCCTGAAGAGCTCCTTTAGAGGAAGGAGGAAAAGAGGAATTTCAGATGCCATCAGACACGTCTGAGGGGGCCGCTAATGAGATCACACGGGGTCAGAGAAAGTGCGAGCGGTTTAAGGCAGCAGCTCTTTCCTGGGAAGCTGTTTAATCAAAAATATTGTATCTTGTCAGGAGCCAATGAAGCAAAGTTAAAACAGGCTCGTTATTATGTAAATCCCTCGCCAGCCTGCTGGGAGCAGACAGGCCTGAGCTGGGCCGGGCCGGGGCTGCCGCTGTGCTCGCTGCCGAACTCGAGGCGCTGCCATCACCCCAGAGCAGCATCACATCCTGCCCGCAGCACTGATCCCTCACCTGGGCACCTCCAGCCCCATGGCACCTCCAGCCCTGAGCACCTCCAGCCCCTGAGCACCTCCAGCCCCTGAGCACCTCCAACCCTGAGCACCTCCAGCCCCTGGGCACCTCCAGCCCTGAGCACCTCCAGCCCCTGAGCACCTCCAACCCTGAGCACCTCCAGCCCCTGAGCACCTCCAACCCTGAGCACCTCCAGCCCCTGGGCACCTCCAACACTGGGCACCTCCAGCCCTGAGCACCTCCAACCCTGGGCACCTCCAGCCCCTGGGCACCTCCAGCCCTGGGCACCTCCAGCCCTGAGCATCTCCAGCCCTGAGCACCTCCAACACTGGGCACCTCCAGCCCCATGGCACCTCCAACCCTGAGCACCTCCAGCCCTGGGCACCTCCAGCCCTGGGCACCTCCAGCCCCATGGCACCTCCAGCCCTGTGCAGGCAGGTATTGAAGGGCCTTTCTGTCTCCCTCCAGCCCTGCTTGGCCCTGTGGGATGTCTGAGGGGAGGATGTCTCCCAGCCCTGTTGTTGGTGAGAGGGAGGTTCTGCTGAGCCACCTCCTGCCATGTGAGGGGGATTTGTGCTGCCGTGGTGTCAGCAGCCCTGTTCTGCAGGCAGGCCTTGAACTCAGACATTAATATCCCGTAGGAGAAGCTCTGGATTATTGCTACCCCCTCCCCTCGCAGCATCTTTTGCTTCTGACATGCTCTTACACTTCTTTTCTTCCTTGATTTTGGGAAAATACTCAGAAATAGGTTTTCTTTCCTTTTCCAAATCACTGAAGACTTGTTAGGTAATCTGTAGGTCAGGGTTTTTTTTTTAGGTTTAAGCTTTTTTTTAGTCTGTCACTTCTCAGGCCCTGCCATCCTATGGAAAAGCAGCACAAACGCAATTAGCAGCCACATCTCAGCCTTTGTCACCTGTGCTGAGTCCCCATGCTTGGCTGAGCTGCTGAGATAAGGTGTTGGCAGCTCAGGTGGTGAAATTCAGCCTCTAAGAAATCTCAGCACAGAGCATCCACAGCAGGGACGAGAGACAGCAGCATGAGCAGGATGGAAATGACGGGGAAACCCAGGCAGCCTGAGCTGCAGTGCTTTTTATCCAATTCCAGATTCCAAAACTATTCTAACAGCAGAATTTCCAGACCACTCCTGATCCTTTTACAGCCCCTGTAAAAGACAGAGCTCCAGTCCTGGTGGCTTTTATCAGGCCAGTTTGGGGAGAGGATGGCAAAATTTTCTCAGCAGATGCCAAGAGCCTCCTAATAGAAATTCACATCCAGATCTTAGCCAGCTGAAATCCCTCTAATGCAAGCAGAGGTTGCACATCAGGTGTGATGGTTCCTGGCCCGGGTCTGCTCCCATGCAGAGCAGAGGGTGGATTTTGCCTCTGCCAGCAAGAAATGGGTTAACCCAGACAGCAGGTTCTGAGCAGCTGGGAAGGCTCAAGGAAAAGCTCTTTAGTAGAGGGCAGTAAGGGAAGGAAGCTGAGGAGCCTTTTTTTTCAAAGGATATAGCTTTGGGAAGTTTAGGAAATTAGGCAGGACAGGTTTCCAGAAACAAATTCTCAGCAGGGAGCAAACTGAACTAGTTTCTGAGGCAATGCCAATGCCAGAGTGAGCAGAGGAGCTAAACTTGCATACAAATTCTGTGTGTGCCTTTCATTCCCTATCCGTGTCTCTCCCCCTGCCTGCCAATCGCACTCCCAGCTAATAACTTGATCTGTGAGATGAGTGGTAGGAGGGAGGGAGCAGGGCACCGAGCTGGCAGAAAGGATCTCCATCATCTTCAGCAGAGCCTTGGAGGACTTGTGAGCCAGAAGATGATCAGAAGGGATCTGAGGATTAGAGAGGGGAAGAGCTGAGCTGTGCTGTGGCTGCAGAGGAAGGCTGAGGGCACTGCGGGCACAGGGTCAGGTCCCTTCCTCTGTGGCACAGCTGGGACGCTGTTCTCTGTCCTGCACACCTCCTTAGGAGATGGGCACTGACAAACTTGGGAAGTTCAACGACATTATTGGAGCTACAGCGAGTTCAAAGGGTCTGATTAACGAGGAGAGGTTCAAAACATCTAATTATGTACAGCTTGGCAGAGTAACAACTACGAGGGACAGGATAAGTGTCTGCATATTGAGAGAGAATAAATACCACAGATGGGTAATATTAATGTGCAGGGACTCAGGGGAAAACCTTAATAAGAGGAGAAGTCTCTGTGGTTATCAGGAGATATTCTTACATCTGGTGCATTAGGCAGCAGGGTGGTTTGCTATGGAGAGGGGTGAAATCAGCTGGGAATTGTAGATGTGGGGAAGCTGCAGCAGTGCAAAATGTAAGGAGGGAAACCATCCTGTGGTGGGCTGCAGGAGAGCAGGGGCGTGCCTGCTCCCCTCCATTAGTGTGCCCGTGTGATTGTTTTGCCATTTAGGTTCAATTTCAGTAACACCCCCATGTGACAGAGGACTTGGCTTCGTGTCAGATTTCCACTGGATGACAAACAATTCCATGGATTTATGCCAGTCAAATATTTTTGTTCCTGTTCCTTCAACTTTCCCCCCTCCAATCCCCGAGTGCATCCATCATTAAAATCTCTCTGTGTTCTCCCAAGCTGGGAAGTTCAATGAGAGCCCAAACCCTGACGTAGTGACACAGTTTAATGAATCCCAGTGCTGGAAATAGCTCAGGCTGTTCTCCAAAAGGATGGAAAAGCCTTCAAAGGGGACTCACATCACCCTTGTCCCTCGGGCCCCTGGCCCAGCCACACATAATTACAGCCACTTGGAGAGTGTGGCCAGAGCGTTGGGATGTGGGGCCATCAGGAGTGCCAGGCCCTGTCTCTGCTGAGCCCTGAGATCCCTTAACAGCCCCTGTTACTCCCCTAAACATCCCTGGGATATTTCCTGCTGCAGCACTTTGTGCCCTTAAAGGTAGGAGCCTCAGCACTGGCTGAGGTGGCAGCTGTCACACTTAGAAAGGGAAATAAAATAAAATGATAAAGTGATAAAATGATAACATAATAAAATGATAAAATCACAATAAAATAATAAATAATAAAATTATAAAATCACAATAAAATAATAAATAATAAAATGACAAAATGGTAACATAATAACATAATAAAATAATAACATAATGAAATAATGACATCATGAAATAATAACATAATGAAAATAAACGAATAAAATCATAACAAAATAGTAAAATAATAAAAAATAATAACATAAAAATAGAATAGAGATAAAATAATAATAAAATAATAAAGGGGTAATCCCGTGGTGGTTTTCCAGCTCCCTGAAAGACGGCTTGGCAGCTGGAAGTGTGGAAAACAGCCATGTGAGAGGCACGCACGGCACGGAGCAGAGCAGGGCTGCACACCAGAATTAGCACCAGCTGCTACCAAAGGCTCTCAACTGCAGGCTTTTATCTGCCTTGCATGGGAATTGGCAGCAGTGGGTTCGGGTTTGCAACCCAATGTGAGGAGGCTGTGGCACGTTTTAAATTAATGGAGGGGTGGGGGATCAAATGAGGGCTTTATCAGCATAAAAGAACTTGAAATACGAAGTTAAACTCAAAGACTGAGGGGCTGATTCTAATTCATCAAATCTCCCCACTGCTCACAGTCCCTAATGAAAACATGTGTAACAAGCCTGCAGGGTTAATTTTACAGGGGAAAAAAATTCCAATAAAGCTCCATGAGATTTTTCACGTTAAATTAATGTAACGGATGCTTAAAAGCCTTTCTAATTAGGCATTGTTATTAACAGGAATGTCAGGTGAATGAAATCAACCCTTGAGCTGACATTTCACTCCCTCGAACTTCCAAGTTGGTGTTTAATCCCTAGCACATGGCAGCTGCATCACAATGGACCGTGGCTTTTCCAAACGTGTTCCTGAGCCACCCCAGTGTTTCCTGAGTGAGGATTTTGCCAACCCAGCCCTCCCTGCCATGAAGCATTCACTGCTCTGTCAACCTGCTGGGAGGAAAACGAGGTAAATAAAGCAACTGAGAGAAAAAGGAGGGGGGAACCCAAACAGGGAGAGAAGTGGTGACTTTGGGAGCTGAGATGAGCAGCTGTGTGATTCTTTCTCTGGAGATGTGTCTTCGAGGGACTGCCACAAGACGTCAGCTGTGCTGCCTTGAGGTGGGGGGAATCTGCCTGGCTTCAGCCGGGTGTGTCTTCCAGAGGAAACAGGATCGCAGTGAACGCTGATCAATGCATTCCTCCGGAGCTGGGGGTTCTCCTGGACCAGCACCCACCCACACGCCTGTCACAGGGATGCAGAGGGGAGATTGCCACCACTGCAGCAGCTGGAATGATGAATCTGGCACCACAAATCTTTCAGGCATGGGAAGTCCTATTTGCTTCAACAAATAGTCCGCAGACTCTGCAGGAGGTCAGATTAGACTGGAAAAGGGAAGGAGCAGGATGAAGAGAAGAAGGGCACTTCAGTTTCATTAGGAAGGGAAGCTGTGGCAAACAACTCACCTCAAATCCTCCTTCCTGCCTGGCGCTGGTGGTGGAACCAGGAGTCTGCCAGGCTCTGCCAATCCCTGACCTCGTCTTTGGTTCTCAAGGGTGTTCCTCCTCTCAGGTCTCTGCATGTGCAGTCAGGGAAAAGCTGTGCCTGGAGGTGTCTTCAGCTCCATGGGACACTGCCCCACACGTCCCTGCTTGGGCAGCCACATACAAGGCTCCTGCAGACCCCTCACAGCCCATTCTAGCAGCAGATGAGGATTCCTGAACAGCTTTTTGTCCCTCCTCCCAAGCCCTGCACACACCGTGCTGTGAGAGATCCCAGCAGCTCCCCTTCCTCTGTCTCTGTGCTTGGGCCCTTCCTCCAGCTCTTCCCACAGAGCAGCTGCATCCAGGTGATGCTTCATTCAACTCTCTTTGGTCTTGGACATCTCAGGCTGTGGCCACAGGAATCTTTGGGATTTCACTGCCTTTTCCACATTCCCATTTTTGCAGGCTGCCCACAGTGGTCAGCTCCTTGTCTCTCTTCATTACTGTTTCACCACCACCAGAGCCATCCCAATATTTTTGTTCCAGCTCACTTGTGGCCCTTACCCTTTGGAGATGTGTTTCCACATCTCCCATCTGCATCTCACACAAGCCTTTCTTTCCCCCCACAGCACTTGCTTGGAGCTAAACATTCTCTGAGGACAAAATAACAGTTGTTGCTGCTCCGTGTTTGTGCCTTAATTTCTCTCCTCATCAGAATAGTTTTAATTAATACCTGTAGGAATTTAATCTGTCTACCTTGTTGATACCTCTGGCTGTCAGGTGCTGAAAGAAATGTTCAGAATCTTATCAGTGCACAAACATGCATTTCAGCTGCTCTTTGCTTCTGTGTTCGCCTAATGGCTTCTTTTAAGATTTCAGCCCTTACTTCTTATCTCTTTCCATAGCCAGTTCACTGGCAAATTAAGGAATGGTGGGACAGGCCACTTCAATTTCCGTTGGCTTGAGTTATGGATAAGTTAGGCTGACTGAAGAACAGACCCTGCTCCTGGAGCCCCTTCCCTCATATTCCCAGGGGAGCTGCTCATCCATGGGGCAGCTCTCACACCAAGTGTCACCAGAGGATTTCTGCTATTTGTCTGCAGATTCCTGCAGGAATATCTGCATTTTGCCAGGATGCTCGTGCCCATCAGCAGGAGCAGAGCTGGGGTGGGAGGATGCTGTGTTGTTCCATGGGTGTTGGAAAAGGAGAGAGCTTGGACATGAATTACTGGTTTGTTCCTGGGCAAAGCTGGAGCACGTTGGCAGGGAGAGGAGGGAGGCACAAAAGCCTAATGAATTTTCCAGAGGAAGGAGGTGGATAAATCTGCCCTCATGGAGGAGTCTGACAGGAAAACTCCGTATCAGCTGTTTCTCTCTCATTGTTTCCCTCTCCCACCCCCCTTTTCCTGCCCTGTGCACACCTCAGGGTCTCTTTGCACCTTTTCCCAGTCCCTTCCAACCTGCTGATTGCATCACACCACTTCTCTTCCCCTCTGCCAAGCTCCTTTCAGCTCATCTCCAGGGAACTGCTGAGCCTGAAAGAGGAGCACAGAAATGCCAGTGCTGGATGATTTGGCATTGGTCAGGATTTCACCACACTGGGTGGCTTTAGAGTAGCATTCCTATGTATGTGCACTCCTCCCACGGGGAGCCAGGTGGGATCCAGCGACTCCTGAGCTGGCTTTGGCTTATCCTGGTGCCCTGGGAAGGTGGGCTGGCTAAGAGGAATGTAAATGAATGTTCCAGCTCTCTCCAGGTACACACTGATTTACACCAGCTGACGATGTGGCCTGTGACTCCCACATCTTCACTGAGCCATTAGCAGTGGAAAAGGCCTATTAATTTGGATATACTCCCCCTGGGGTACAAAGGCAGAAGAATTCCCTGCCTAGTCCTGTCTACTTATTTTCTCATTTCATTTTTTGATGAGGTCTGCATGAGGAAACTCTCCTCAGAGCCAGCTGCCTGCTTGCTATGCACGAGGTATTGCAGTGCTCACAATCCGATTGCTTTCCTCACTGAAGGGCTCACACCTAATAAAGTTCATGGCCATCCTTAAACGCAGCTTTGGAATAAGATACTGCTCTGTGCTGGGTCTAAAGGAAATTCAAGGCAAACATTTTACAGATCATCAACACTGAAAATCTCCCCTGAGTAAGAAATAGTAGTAGTTCCCCAAGTGGCCTCCTGCTCATGACTAACCATGGGTACATTGTTAAATCTCCTTCTGACGGAGCTCTCCAGCTGGAGACATGGGAAGATTTCTCCTCCCAGCTTCACAGAGCTGTCAGAAAAGCAAAACATGGAGTGCATTCAGATGCATCCAACGAGGGGCACAGCCCTCACAGCTGCAGCATCTCCTGCACAGGTGAGAGGCTCAGAGAGAGGGGAAACGGCTCCTGGGAGAGCAGCCAGAGATCCAAACACAGCAGGGAAGAGGCTGAGCCCTCTGTGCTCCCTCAGGACCAGCAGGGTCTGTACCAGCCAGGCTGCTCCTTCTCGTGGAAATTCTGACCTGTGGCCAAGGGGCACCTGGTATTTTTAGAGCAGAGGAACATGTGAGCAGAGGGGACAGACAGTAAGTGACCTCAGCTTTGGTTCACTTGCAGCCTGATGCAAAGGTTTGTGGGCTCCAAAGCAGATCTAACAAAAACTCCCCTGCTTTGTCCGAGCCTTACCCAGAGAGGCTCTCAGCCCTGGCTGCTACCTGTGCTGCAGAGAAAAGTGAGTCCATTAGCACGAGGAGCAGCTCACGGGCTGCCAGGTAACCCCTGCAGCAGGGCATGAATGCAGCTGAGTCCATTTCGTAAGGCTTTGATCCAGTTTTGGAGTCTTGGAGTTTACTCGGAGCTGGGGAGTGATGTTGCAGTGCCCTGCAAGGACTCTGGCCTGGACAGAGAGGGCAGCCTGAGCAGGGGCTCTGCAGCCACAGCAGTGCCTTTCCTGGTGCTTGGGACATTGTTTGCACATCTGCATGCTTTGAAAAGGTTCTGCTCAGCCCTCACAGAGGCCACATTTTACTTTTAGGTGTTGCTGAGTAAAGTGGGACAGGCACAGATCCAAGGGAAACCTCAGCCTGGCAAGGCTCAGGATGAAATTCAGGGCTGTCTCACTGCACTCCACATTTTCCAAGGGACCTTTTCAGTCTGTCTAGCTCTCTCAAAATGATTTTGACAAATTGGAGAAATGGTTTGGAAGAAATTAGATGCAATTTAATAGAGATAAGTACAGGATTTTCCATCTAGGCAGGCATAATGAACTGTTCTCATGCAGGAGGCAGAAAGGCAATCCCGCAGGAAAGTCTGGGGCTCTTTTTTTGATCAGGGAGTGGATGAGAGATGCCAAGTTGCTGTGAAAAATGACAAACAGGAGAGTGTAGACAGAAGTATCCCCAGCGGAACACATAAAATGGAGTTCCTGCTTTGCCCAGTGCTACAGAGTGCTCAGCTGGATGCTGGACCCAGTTTTGGGCACAACTCAGCCAGAAAGTTGCAAAGCATCAGAAGAGAGTCCAGAGCAAGGAGTACTGGCTGAAAATTGGCAGGCATGGGCTGAAAGGGAAAATTGAGTAAACTGGGATGGTTTAGTCCAAAGAAGAGGAATTCAAGCAAAACTGGAATAGTTCTGAAATAAGAGAAAGGCTGATGCAAGCAGAATGGGAAGAATCACTTTTCCATGTCCATGAGCAGTCAGCTGGCACTGCAGTCCTGATGAAACACTTGGAGGAGCCTTCCCAAAGGAAAAGAAAGCAAAATGCTGGGCACAACGGATCAGAAGGAGCAGGGCTTGCATTGGAGCTGCAAGAGTGGCCTAGAGAGACAAGAGGTGAAAATGGTCCGGCCACCAGCTCTGTATGGGGACAGCGGGCCGGGCTGGGTGACTTCCTGAGGTCCTTTGCAGCCCTGGGATCCAGGAACCTCAAAGTGTGACCTCACAGCTCAGTGGCATCACTTTGGACTTACTCAGCATGGGATTTGGCAGCAAACAGTACCACTGAGTCGGCTGGTGAAGGCACCACCACCACTACTCTGAGCTCTGCTGCTCATCCTCGACCTCCCTGTCCAGCCTGTGAGCCCAGGAGGGTCTTCTTCAGTGTCCACAGAAAACATTGCCATAAATAACAACAGCTCTCCTGGCTCCTTTTCCCCATCGCTGACGGTGTCAGACCCCTTAGAAATTCCTACAGCAACTGTGAGAGGCTTCCTCCAGTCCCAGGTGGGAGCAATCCCTGTGGCCACCAGCTTTTGTTCTGCACCATGGGAGGATGATTTTCTGAGCTATCTGTGCCATGTTTCTGCAAGGCCTTGCCTTGGTGGTGCGAATTTAATCCCTGTAATAGCCCACAGGGAATAACCCAGAGCAGCCCTTGAAGGAATGGTGCTGGAGAACATTTGCTCCATCTGCTCCAAGCACAAATTTCCCTGCATCTTCCCCTTAAATGCCTGCTTCCCCCTGTTTAACAGAACAAGTAATTAACGATGTTAATTTTAATCTCATTTGCTAATGAAGGCAGCCTAATTGCACAATAATTGGCAGCAGCCTTAGCAGAAAACAGAAAATAAACCCTGCATATGTAATTCACTTTAACTTTTTTCTAATTGCCTCTCCGATGGTTTTCCATCATCAATGGTGTCTTTGGGGCATTTTGGTGATAAAGAGAAGTAGGGGACACAGGAGGTGCTGCCACTGAGGGGAAGGAGCTGGTGTGACAGGCCAGTACCTGCCTTTCTCCAGCTGGGAATTCTAGATTTGGATTTCTAGACGTGCCAGAGAGCCAAGTTAGGGCTGGAGTCAATCACCAGGGTTCCACAGAGTGTGGTTTGGCCAAAAAAGTCACCTAAAGGATCTCTTGGACTCCTCATCCTTGTCCCAGCTGCCTGTTCTCCTGCACGCCTTCCCAAGGCTCCAAAGAGCAGCTTTCCAAGGACACTTGTTCTGCTGAAGTGTTCTTGTGTCTGATGTGTTCTTCTGAGTCCTTTTGTCTGCACATCTCAAGATGTTTCTAAGTCCATCACTGATCGCTCCTGAACACCAGCAGGAATGGGCCTGGATTTTTACAAAAAAGGGGAACTCAGGCCCAAAGGGGCTCTGCAGTTGCTCCTGGAGCTCCCAGGGCAGGGAAGGCTGGCACAACCAGGAGGTGGGTGGCAAGTCCTGCTGTTTCCCAAGTTTCTGGGAGTTCTGGGAGGTGCACTGACAGTTAAGTGCTGTTTTTAATGGTCTCTTTGGACTGCATTTCTGCTCCTCTCAGGATTCCTGTTCCCTTCTCTACCCTCCGCCACCTCCTTTCCCGGTTCCACCTCAGTTCATCTGCTGCATTGTCTTCCTCTAATTAGCTCCTTCCTGAGTTCTTTCTCTCATCTGTGCAATTGAATATCAACTGAAGCAAACGTTGGAAGAGGGAACAAGAGAAGGAAGCTCGTTTGACTGGAAACAGCTGTCATTCCATAGCCCAGAGGGGCTGCTGGAGAACGGAGGAATGGGGGTTCTGTCCTTCCTTGCCCTTCCTGGCCAAGGTCTCGTTGTGGGGAGAGAGGTGGGACAGGAGACATTTGCTAAAGGACTCACCAGTGGCCAACTTGGAGGAATTACAGCAGCTGGAAATCCCAGCAGCTGCCTCCCAAAGGTTCCCTTGGTTCACATCTCTCCTAGCCTGCTGGCCTTTGAATTAAAACAGTCTAATTAGTGCAGCTCGTTATAATCAGCTGTCTCAGGCTGCTGAAGATGTGCAGTGGAGGCTGATTCCTGAGTGCCTTCACAAGGTCTGAGCTTGGATGGTGTCAGTGGGATTTCTGGAGATCTCTGAGGGTGCAGGATGCTTTGTGGTCATCGTGGTGTCACCCAGGCTGGACAGTCCCCTTGGAAAGGATCCCTCAGGATGGGTGTCATTGCCTCAGCCTGAACGTGGAGGATTCAGAGGATCCCCTTGGCTTTGGGTCACCTCGAGGATCAGATCCCCCCTCAGAGATCTCCAGGCTAGAGAGCCTGGCTCTTTGGCTACCCACAGGACAGAGCCAGGAGGAGAAGCTGGGTCTGGCTCCTGTTTCTTTAGAGGAAAAGCACAGTTTGTGCATTCCCTGCTCAAAGGCACAGGATGTTTCCTCCTCCCCAAACCTGCAGGAGATGATCCATGAATCTCTCATCTTCTCCCACCAGTCTCTGCAGGATCTGCCCAATCGGCTCTGTTGGCACCACTGTCCCCATCAGTGGGCAGTGCCCTGCCCCGTTCTGGGAGTGATTCCTGCCAGCCTGCCAAGCACAAGGGAACTCCAGACTCGCTGAGCTGAGCTCATCCAAACCCAGCCTGCAGATCAACACCTCCTGCAGGAGGCCTGGGATTTGGGAGATCCACCACTGAGAGCTCCTGTGCTCAGCTTTGGGTTCTCCAACCGCTCGATCTGGGGCATCCCTGCCTCCATCACACCCACGTGTCCCAGGATGGGCACAGCTCCAAAGGGGAGTGCAGGGGCTCCAATTTTAGTGCCACTCTGAGCAGGGGTGGCAGCTTCCCAGCGGGCACCAACTCCCACACAATTCAGCAGGAGTGCAAGGGGCCTGCTGCAAATCCATCGGGAACACAGAGCCCCTGGGAGCAGCAGGATCTGTTCCCTCCTGACACTCTCTCACAGTTGGGGACTGACATCTGAGGGGGGAGGCCAAGCACAGGCAGCTTTGGCAGATGCCAAAAAAACCCCAGGACTGGGGGGTGTTTTTGTTCTCCAGGGTTTCTCCAGCGTGCCAGCTTGCAGGCAGAACAGGAGGTGGGGACACAGGCTGGCACTGTTTGTCACTATCAGAAGGGGTCACTGCTGACAGATGTCCTCAGAGCTTTTAGAGCTCACAAAGCTGCTAAACACTAATTTTTTAAATGAAGTTGTCAACTGATCTGTGATTTGATTGTGCAATTGCAGCGTTCAGGATAAATCATGCAGAAAATCATCTAATTAAACTAATAAGGAGTCCAATGCAGGAGATGTTCTCTGGTTGTTGCCTTGGTCACAGGGGGAGGAGGAAAGACCCTTTTGGACATTTTTTTTTTGCTCAAGATGGGGAAGAAATTGAGATTAATGTGTAATTTCATCCAGACCTTCCTGCAGCCCCGCAGTCCCTGGATGCTGTGATATCACAGATCTGTGCAGCTGGTGCAGAAACTTTGGTTCCCCATCTCTCATCCCTGGGTATTTTCCTGGTAAGGCCAGGCTAGGGTGTGGATAAGGGCAGGGAATATTAATTTTGGGGCTTGCCTGCCCGGCTGCCTGGTGGTGACTGAGGAAATACAATCCTCTGCATTTTTTACCTTGCTCATTTTCCCACTTTGCTTTCCATGCCAGAAAAGTCCATGCAGGAAGATGAGGGTTGGTGTGGATATCCTGGAGCAAAATGTGACTGGTGCACCTCTGAAGTGGGATTTAGGCAGCAGCTCATTATCCCAGCCCTGGATTTGGGCAGGATGGCAGCTCTGACACTCGGACTCTGTAAAAATGCAGCAGGAGTTTCAGTGGCAACAGCTGCTCAGGACCTTGGGTTTGTGCTGCACATCCAAAACATCCACACAGGAGCCCTGGGCCAGTCCTGCCCTCTCTGTCCTGGCTCAGGGCTCATCAGGAGAAGCCCCACTGCTGTCCCAGCAGGTAAAAGCCCATTCCCAGGAGTGGGGTTAATATTCCCAGTGCCGAGTGTCACCTCCTGAAACACCTGCAGGGCCCTGCAGTGACACCAGCTGTGTGGGTTGGGGTTTGAGCCATCCAGAAATGCAAAGGGGATTCCAGGCAGCTCGGATCTGGTTCACTCCCAACCTGCCCTCTCCAGCTGTTGTGTTTCCATAACTGCTGGAAAATCCAAGGACACATCTGGAGGGGACCTCCAGAACTCTGAAGGTTCACCAGTCTTCCCACATGTTTTGTCCCTCTTTAAACCAGCCATTTGCTGGGTGTTAATCACTTCTGGGTGGAAAGGGCATTTTCAGAGCTATGGGGTGGACTGGCCCAGTCTGGGTTCAGCTCAGGGAGTGCAGTGATTTTGTCTGAGGGGCAGACAGGGGCAGGAAAGTGAAGCAAAGGCTTCAACAGCTTTTGCCAGCATTGCACAAACCCAGTGTTTTATTCTGAGGTGACACCTTTCCTCCTTTTAACAAACAAATCATTGAACCCTTTAGGCTGGAGAAGACCTTTGAGATCATTGAGCCCAACCATTCCCCCAAATGCCCAAGTGCCACATCCACACATCTGCCCCATCCCTCCAGGCACGGCGACCCCACTGCTGCCCTGGGCAGCTGTGCCAGGGCTTGACAAACCTTTTAGTGAGGACATTTTTCCTAGTATCCAATCTCAGTTTCCTCTGGTACAACCTCAGGCCGTGTCCTCTTGTCCTATCACTGTGTTATGTAGTGTAGAGAGCAGGAAAAGCTGATTTTCTGCAGCAGGCACGCCACATGCACTGGTATGAGCGTGAAGAGCCTGAGAAATGGGATCAGAGCAGGGTGGAAATAAAGGAGTGGGAGTCAGTAACTGTCAAATCATGCCAAACGAAAAAGATTGTATTTTGGGTTTGCCTTGCATAAAGCATGTAGGATGGCCTGTAGCATATTTCTTTTCTCTCTTTTTCTCATCTCTCTCAACAATTTTTCATTTGGTCACCGAACTGAAAAATTCATCCTTTGTGCTGCTTTAAGTGGAATTCCATGTCAGAGAGTTTCTTGAGGAGTAGCAGCGGTGGGGATGTTGGTGGGGAAGGTGGCAAGACCAGCATTAATCCCAGCTCTGTTCTTTGGGCCTGAGAGACCTGTTAACTCACAATAACACCTCGGGGGATTATTGATTTTCAAAGTGACTGTCTTGTTTTTGACAGTGTAATTTTGTCCCTCCCTGGGTCATTTTACTTTCTAATGGGAAGAAAAGTCAGAGGATCAGACTGCTCTTCAATGGAGAAAGAGCATCCTGGTTATCCAGCTGTTCTGTGGCACTGGGAAAGGAGTGTACTCATCAGAGTTGGGAGGTTGGGAGGAAAGTCACGCCTGTGCCAAGCAGGACTGGGTAAAGCCAGATCCTTCTGCTCCAAACCAGGATTAAAGGTGGCAGTGCCCTCAGAAACCACATCAAGTCTCCACCAAAACATCCAGGATGCACTTGGTAGCAGTGGGAAGCAGGTAAATTCCTGCCTGGAAGGTGAGGGAAATCTTTGTCTCAATCACATCCCAACTTTTCAGCTCTCTGGTGGGAAACTGAGGAAAACAGAATATTCCTGCAGAACTGTGCCTTAGTTCTCACCCAGGAAGGAGCCTGAGCCATTTGTGTGCCAGGAGGGGTCTCCCAGAGCGGACAGGCTCAGTCAGCATCACTCATCATCTCTTCCCTGCGAGGCGGCAGCTCCGGAGCCAGCTTTGCTGGGAATGCGCCGAGCCCACTCCTCCTCCCCAGCTCCAGCCCCAGGTCCTGGCGTGGGGAGGAGCTGGGGAGGAAGGGATACTCCCTGCTCTCAGGCATCCACTGCTTGTGGGGAATATCACCTCCCCTTCCGTCAGCAGCCCAGCCAGGCTGTGCCTGATCCCCTGTGCAGCAGATCAGCTTCTCCTGTAACCGATGCCTTCTGCCGAAGGAAGGGAATTGTCCCGGGAGCCTCCGGGGGAGGAGCAGCTGCCCTGGGTGCTCAGAATTCAGGTGCTCATTGCCTCAGCTTCAAAATCTCCTGAGAATCCCATCAGAGAGTATTTCCTCACTTCTGTTTGAGTTCAAGACCCTGGTCTGGGAAGGGTCTTTTTAAACTTAGTTTAAGATCAGGGTCAGTTAGACCTCCAGGCTGAGTTTATCTGTTGGTTTAGTTTACCTGGAGGCATTTCCTACTGAGCACATTTCTTGTTCACATCCAATTAACAATCTCCACTGCAAGAAAATGTAACATTGCAGGAGCTTCTGCAGGGTTGCTCTGCTGCTATCCCTGCATCTCCACCTCTGCTCCACAGGAAAACGTGTCCATGGGGACCTTTCCCATCCCACGACGACTTCTCTGCTGCTTCTCCACCCTCCCACCTGCAACTTCCAAAGATGACCACAGCATTACAGAAGCCTCTGATTTATCTGTGAGAAGAGCAGAATGAAATATCCCACCCAAAATGAGGATCTTATCCAGTTAGAGGAAGGTTGCTGTGTTGCCCGGACTGCCAGGATGCTCCTATGGATAATGAAAGTTCATGTCCACTTGGAAATGAATGCTCTATGGATAAAGGAACTTCACTTGGGTATGTGGGATGGGAGCCCTGGGCCAGCTGAATGGGCAGAGACAGCTCCCGCAGCGAGTCAGAGCTGTTTAAAACTGCTGGCCTGAGTTGTTGTCGCTTTAATGACTCAAATTGTAACTCTCCAGTTCTCAACTTTCCCAGTGTTTACTCCAGGATCTCGGGAGAAAGGGAATAGGTGTGGCTGGGGAGAGACCATTGGCAGATAAGCTTCCAGCAGCTCATTATCTGCTGGGGAGATTTCAATGCCTGGGAAATATAAAGCTGCTAATTTGTATTTTAATATTCCTCCTGTGTCCCATCGGCCGTATAAATTAAGTAAATTCAATCAAAGGCTATCCCTTATCTATTGCCTGCCTGTGCCTTGCTGGGGAGCTGGATCAGCTACGGAGAGAGAGAGGCTGGGAATAGAAATCTGAGATCCCTCCCGATATATCAGAGTCAGACAAAGGGAGAGCATTGATCGCAGGCAGCCAGACAACAGCCTGGGCAATAAAAAAAAGAGGAAGAAAAAAATTTTCGAATAAGATGAAGAAGAAGCAGAAGGAACAATCCCTCTTTTCCCTTCCCTTCCCTATCAGCATCCCGAGCTGTGAATTACAAGTGAATGAGAGCTGACTTATTCCTTTTTTGAGGGAGAAACTCACGCACAGGAGTCAGGGCAGCAGGAATTATGGCTCCCCTGGCCATTGTAGATCGGCCCCCCTGTGAGCCTGTAGTATTTTGTATGGCTGTTTATGGGGCTAACTTTAATGTCTTAATATATATGTGCAGTGTGCCAGAATTACAGCTGCAGGGGGAACCATAACTTGGAACTTCCTGACTTCTGTGCGTGTAAAACCTCAGCTGCAATGGTAATTTACTCGGGGATTTTTTGGGTTATTGTTGTTGTTGTTGTTGTGAGTTGTTTCCTGCCCCGATTCTTTATGGATACAAGAAGGACAAGAAAGCAAAATGCTGGTTTGGTGCTGGAAATGATGAATTAGCACTGGTGATTCCAGGCAGGATGTGGCTGTTGGTGGAGGGGAGGTGGGAATTTAAAGGCTGTGGTGCGGAAGAAGAAAAGGAGGCCTGGAGCTGTTGGAATAACAAGCACAGGAGGGTTTAGGAGGGTTTGGCTTGGCTGGAGCAGCCACATTAATGTCAGGATGTGGGAAGCAGCAGTGAAAATCACCCTCACAGGACCAGGCAGGCAGAGCTTGTTCTGCTCTTATGTCAAAGCCAGGGGAGCCTGGGTTCATTCCTGCTGCCAGCACCGTTTTATGGCTCCACGTTGGTCAGCCAGGAGTAGCCACAGGATCATTGAACCCTTGAGTTAAGGCTGGAAAAGCACTCCAAGGTCATCAAATCCAACCGTTCCCCCAGCGCTGCCAAGGCCACCACTGAGCCACGTCCTCAGGTGCCACATCTGCACATCTTTTAAATCCCTCCAGGGATTTGACTCCACTGCTGCCCTGGACAGCTGTGCCAGAGCCTGACCTGGAGAAGGAATTCTCCTGGGAAAGGCAGGGCAGACCCTGCAGGTACCAGCAGTGAGGATGGTGAGGACAGTGAGGGCTTCCCCAGCCAACCAGAGCGGGGCTGTTTGTCCAGCGGTGCCAGGCTTGGTTTAGTTTGAAGGTTGCACAACTTTGGAAGTCTTTTCTCTTCCTTTTCCTCATGAAAAAAGCTCACAACACCATCAAGTTTGAAGTGAAGAAATTGTTCCCTTGAATGATGTCCCTGGTTTCCTGCGCCTCTGTCTCATGCTGCTTCTCTAATGACTTGATCAGGGCGATGGCTCTTCTCTGCTCAGCCCAATCTCTCCATCTCACTCATTGGCACCTCCGAGCTTTAAGGTCTCTAATTCTGTGTTGAAAGCACTTGAAATCAGCTCAAAAGCTCGGAGGGAGCGAGGGCAGACAGACTGACGGGTGGACAGAGTGCCACACTCAGTTTGATTGCTCCAGTTTTATTTCTAGCAGCAACCTGAATGGAAAAGATTAAGGCAAATATGATTTTGAAGGGGAAAAAAAGGATAGAATCGAGTTAAAGGAAAACGGGAGTGAAAAATTTCAGCTCTCTGGAAAACACATTGTTCTTCCAGGGGCCAGAGCTTGTCTCTGTCAGACTCACACAGGAAGAGCAGGTGCAGGGCAGGTCTGGCTGGGCTGGCTTGGGGGGTTCCTTGTGGGTGTCTGGTGCACAGAGCTGTTCTTCTGCCCCTGCCAGACAGCCTGAGCTGTCCAACCAGCAGAACTCAGCCCTCAAACCAGGGCACCTGAGTGCTGCTGTGGGATCATGGTGCTCTAAGAGCCTTACAAGAAATCCTTTTCCTCTTCAAAGCATCACACCGCTCTCCCATCCCTGCCCAGACTGATTTATAACCAATAACACCAAAATCCTGATGCCCTCCTCATGCTGTTGGAAGTAACAGAGACCCAAGAGTCTTTTTTGCCCTTCCACACCAGAAATGCAGCAGAGAGAAGGAAATCCCAGCCAAACCACGCTGTGTGCCAAAAAAATAACCACAGGTCTGTCAGAAGAACAACCCCATCTCTGCTTTCTCCAAACTACTCACAATGCTGAGTGTTTGCTGCCTGCCTCTGCCTCCGCCTCTGGATAAAACCACACAGAAGGAGCGAGCCACTCGCCTAAAGACAGCTCTTCCTCCTCTCCACGCAGGGATCAGGGAGGCTGAGAGGTGCCTGTGCTGCCCCAGAGCCTTTGGCAAGCATGGCACAGCCCTGCCAAGGATTGCAGCTCATTTTCCCCAAGGCTGGTGTAGCGTTAAGTTCTTATATCCGAAAGCAGCCTCTGGAATTGCTGCCTGGTGTGTTACATAAATCCTCCCCAGGATCCTCGGAGACTGCAAGCAATTACACTGAGGTGCTGAGGAAGCAAGTGAGAGCTCAAAGGAAGGTTAAGAGAAGAGGAGGGAGGTGGAGGGGGAAAAAAAAAAGGAACAACAAAAATCCCAGCTCTGGTAGCAGCTTGGAGTGGGAGGGAGGCCACATAAGACAAAGCTGCGTGACTTGGGTGGAAATTGCTGCATCCTGGCCCATTCCAAGCAGGGCCCGAGGGAATGTCACCCATCTGCCAACCATGGTACAATGTGGTGAAGATCTGGGTCATCATTTATGCCCTGAGACAGGAGAAACTGCTGTCAGCAGAGCCCAGAGATGGTTCCTAGAATCCAGGCTCTGGAAGGCATTATCAGTCAAGGACATCCCCCTCTGTACAGACCTCTCTGTTTCCTCCACCTGGGTATGTGGGCATGCAGGGGAGCTCTGGGGAGGGCTCTTCACTCCCTCTCACCTTGTCCTGCAGCAAGAAATGGCAACTGCCAACATCTGACTCCTCACAGCCAGCGGGAAGCACGAGAGACTTCCCTGGAGAGCAGCTCAAAGCCGAGACTCGCCTGCTCTATCCCTGGCCTGGAGCCCTTCCAAGGTCCATCTGCTGCCTGCCACAGAGTGAGGAAGCAGGACCCTGGGTGAAAGGACTCAGCTGAAAGTGCTGGAATTCCCTGGGGCAGGCCCACGGTGCAGAGGTGATGTCTGGCCACGTCCCCTGTGCTCGGGGCAGCCTCTGCCCTTCGGGTCTGGTTCACTCAGAGCCAACCTGGGACTTGTTCCAGTGCCTTCCAACAGCTGCAAATGTGAGCTGTTAGCTTCCCTGCCTTCCCACGTCCCCTCAGGGCAATCATCTCCATTAGTGAGCATCTCCAAAGTGCTTCCAGAGCAGTGTGGAGCCTGCTGCCTCAAAGCTCCCCCGCCCTTGATGCAGAAGTGCTGTTTTCCCAGGGCTGCCCTGTGCCTGATGCAGCCAGCACTGCCTTCTTTCCTGACATTTTGCTCTCCTTCAGTCCCAGAGTGTTGTTATCCCTCACCACCTGACAGCTCCAATGCCTGGCCAAAGGTAACTTCTGGGGGAAGAGGGGTTGAGGTTGGAGTGAATCCATCAAACAGATTTACCAGGGCTGCCTGAGTTCCTGGTGCTCATAAGAGATGCATTTCCCTAATGGACACAGGCATGGATTTCACTGCCAGGCAGCTGCATTAAGGAAATGGATGGCAGGTCCTGGAGACATCTGAGCTCTGGGTGGAGAAGGTTTAATCCAGGGACAGTGTCCGGGCCAATGTGTCACTGTCTGGTCGGAGGATGCAATAATATCTGTCTTAGCTGTTCCCTGCAGGCTCGGCAGCTCCTGATAAGCTGCTCTTATCAGCAGTGGAAGCACAGGGAAGCTGGAACAGTCAGGCAGGAGCAAGGGAGGAGTCCACGAGTTAATCCACAACTGCTTAGGCCAGGCTGCCACACAGCAGTGGCCTCTGAGGGATCCCTGGCAGGCAGCACAGGCAGCCTGTGGACAACTGAATTAGCAAAACATCTGGAATCCTTCCAGAGCAATGAGAGGGAACCACAGGATGCTCAGAGGGTGGTTGATCCCCCCAAAGCAACCCTTGGAGCAGCAGTGGGTCAGGGTTTTGTTCTCTCTTCAAACCTCAGCTGGGTAAAAACCCCACCCTTGGACCTCCCCGGTGCTCAGGTCCCCAGGCCCTTCACTTCCATGATACTTTAGCTGGCTCCCTTTGGACTCCAGGCCCTTTCCCTATTTCTTTCCCAGGTGAATGCAGCCCACAGAGCTGCCTGGCTCCTCCTCAGCACGAGGAGCTGAGGAGGATAAAACAACTCTGAGAAAAATAGAAGGAAAAGGAGAGTCTGTGGGCCACTGACATCTTTCCTTCTATCTCCAAGCATCTTTGAAAGACTTTCCCTTCCTTTGACAGAGCCAGCCAGCCCTTCATCTGGGAACTGCACGAGTCCCAGGCAGCTTCAAAGCTGGCTGGCTACATTCACATTCCCAGCTGCGAGGACTTTTAGAGTCTATATTTAGGCTTTTCCATAGGATAAGGGACAGGCAGCATGGGTTCTGCTGAAGGAAATTATGTTTCTCTGACCCGCTTAAATCCTTTGGATGAGTTAAGAGACCAGTGGATAAAAGGGAATGAGAGAGTATATATACACACACTCCTTCTTTTGAATTTCAAAAGCCTTTTTTGATAAAGACCCTGACAGAGAGCTATCAAGGCATAATGGTGACCAGGGGGTGCAAGTTAAAATCCCTGTGATAGATTAATGCTGGTGGAGAGAATGGGAAGGAATGGGAAATTCTCAGCAGGGGAAATTGTGATTGCCAAGGGGACATTCCGTGGAAATATTGCTTGGTCTGTTTACCCCTGGTTGTGGCCAGGGCTGAGCAGAGGGGTGAGTGTGCTGCTGACACATCTGGTGTTTGTTTGCAGCGACTTCCCCAGTGCTGCCAGCCCTGGTGTCCTGATTTCCACCTCTGACTGACGCTGGCCCGGCTCTGCTGCCAAGAAGTGCCTCTGATTTGCACTCCAGGCCCTTTGGTTCTCAGGCAGTGAGGGAAGCAGGCTGGAGAGGGCTTGTGCCGGGGCTGGAATGCTCATTCCCAGCTGCCCACATTCCCAGCACGCTGGCATATTCTGCTGCCATATGTCCCCAGTCTGGGGCTGCAGCCGCCAGTGCCCATGTCAGGAGAGCTTCCCAGCATGGGAGAGGGGGTTCTAATTAGTCTGCAGCCCTGGCAGGATGTTGGGAGAAGGACATTAATTAGCAGGAAGCGTTTGGACACCTCTGCAGGGAAGGCAGAGTTGGGCTTCACCTTTCACTCTGATTTTCTCCGTTTCCCCTGCCTGCCGTCCCCATGTCTGTGTCTCTCATCGTTGTCCTGCTCTTCTTCTCTTGTTCTGAGACCCTGCTGCTCCTGCCATGGCAGCACACTTGGGATCACACTTTTCCTGCTTCCTAGGCCCCGTGTGCCAGGCCTGAGCGAGCTGTGCTGATGTCGCCTCACGCAGAAAGCTGAGCTCACAAGTCCTGCTGAGACTTCTGTCCCACAGCCTTTCTGCCTTTGCTCCCTTCTCCAGCCCCTCACCCACATTCCCTTCACTGTTCCCCCACTGGAATTGTTATTAAATTGGATTAGAGTAATTAACTTCTGGTCACACTTTTCAGTGAGCAGTCAGGGGAGAGAAAAAAAGAAGGGAAGTTAATTGAGATGAAAGGAGACAACGTCGAGCAAGGAGTTCTGGTTAATTCGTGTTGGTGACGCTCAGGGAAGTGTTGCAGTGTTTGCAGTGGGCACGGAAAAGCTCTGACATCTTCACCACCCTCTGTCATATTGTGCTCTGCTTTTGGGGAAGGGGATTGTTTAGATTGAATGACCTAATTTTTCTTCCCAAATTTCCTTCTCCTCATGTTGATAATGACACAGCTTCAACTACACAGTGTGAATTCTAATTGGACAAATTATTCTGGCTTGGTGGGCTCTAAACCCTGTCATAAACTCCAACATGTGGGTGCTGTCTGCTCTGAGAAGCCCTTGTGGAGATGTTCCCACCCTCTGTAAACAAGGATTTGGTGTCACCTCCCACAGCAGCTCCCGGACCCTGTGACATTTCGATCTGCTCCAGGATTTATGGGAGGATGATCGTGCCTCATCTGTTCAATGAAATGCCTCAGAAAAGGCATTTCCATTTATTAAGGCAGTTATTATATAATAATTAAGCACCAGTTGCTGGCAGAAAACATATTTATGGAGGTTTAACCGTGCAGCCTGAGAGAGATAAATAGAGGCTGTGGAAGTGCCTGGGGTTTCTCTCTCTCAGGGAGAGGCACCTGGAGCTCAGGACACTTCCATGGCTGACAGCTGGGTGGGAACCATTGCAAATGGAATGTTTTTTCAGCAGGGGGAACTGAAGCTTCTCTGCTGAGAAGAAACACTTTCCAAAGCCATGGGAGCCTGGTTTGGGAGGGCTCACACTGCGAGTCAGGCCTGATCACCTTCATCCTCCTGCTGCTGCTGGAAGCTTGGAGGTCCTGGGTGCTGCTGGCAGAAAGCTTCACCTCCCTTTCCAAGAGCCATGACAACAAACTTCTCCTCCTTTTCCACGAATCCTGCTCAGAAATCCCTGGCCTCCTTCAGGGCTGTGCTGGCGTTCACTTCCCTGCTGCAGCAGCCGACAGGGAGGGGGCAAAGGCAGCACGGAGAAATCGGGGGGAATGTGAATAAGAAAGCTCTCTGAAGCTTGGTATTAGGCAGGGATTTGGGAAGGTTGGGAACATATAAAAGGGACTTGAGAGAAGCGTTTTCTCTGGGATTAAGACCACAGAGTGCATCTCCGTGTGGTTTTCAGAGCTGCCTTGAGGCTGTGTAACACGGCAGCTTCAAAGAGGAGCGAGAGGAGCAGAAAATTAATGGGGCTTCTCCCCGTGCCCCGCCTGTCCTGCCGCACTCCACGAGAACTCGGGATGAGCAATTAATTTGGGAGATGTGGGCTGGTCTGGAGGTCACGGGCAGTCCAGGCAGCTTGGCTCCTAACTGGGCACATGTGAGTCCATTTCGTGCTCAACCTGTGGCCAGGGGCTCCCTCCCATCCACATCCCCCAGATGTTCAAAGCAGAGGGTTTAAAACCTCATCCCCCCCAGAGCACCTCGTCTCCTTCTCCCTTCCCCAGCGTGTCACTGCTGCAGCATTTTTTCAGCACGTAGTTAAACCCAATAAAATAATCATTATTGCTGCAATTATTTCCAAACAGATTAAATATCTGCCATGCTCCCAGTTCTGGTGTAAAGCAGGAGGAGCCATAAACCACCTCAGTGCATAAAAGCAGGGAAGGGAGAAGGAAGGGATGACATTTCATCTGGCTTCCTCATGGGCCCGTGTAGTTACTGGGAACATTTGCATATTTTTAATGCAGTGCCTCTTTAATAAATTCCTCCCTCCAGACACATTAAAATGGGGAGCTTGCCTGAGCATCAGGATAGGGAGCAGTGGCAACTCCAGACTCCGGGATGCGCCGCAGAGCAAACAGGCAGGGGGGAGTCTGTGGGATCTGGGAGGGGAGGAGAGCAGGGAAGGGAGAGGACAGCACATCCCATCACTTTTTTTGTGTGTGTACAGCATCAGCGAACGCCATCTGTTTAATTTTTGACCTTTTTGTTGTCTGACCTCCTTTGAACTTCACCAGGGAATTCTCCAGGGTAATATAGTTTCTTTGCATTCAGGGGCAGGATTATTTGCTATTAAATTGGAATTCAGGGAAGAAGGAGACTTAAATTCTTCTCCTGACCTGTTAATCTGCTGAGGAGTAAAAATATTGCCAGTAATTACAGGGTTTTCTCTTTTTTTTTTTTTTTTACTTTTTGGCTTAAGTTCAGGCCAGACCCCAAACTTGCTCTTTAAACCTCTTATGGAGAAAAGACCTCTTTTCTGAGAACAGGCTGTGCTCTTGTGTTCCTCCAGAGCCACCGTGTCCTGGCCACTGTCCCCAGCCCCGCTGCTGCTGAGGGCCTGGAATACTCAGGGAAGGGGGAAACCAACCTGGGTCAATATCTGGGCACAGGAGCTCAACAGTGACTCCCAACAGTCCCAACAAGGCTGGAGTAATCCATGTCCTTCAGGGCACTGCTGGAGGGATTCTCACATGGAACAGGGGTCAGTCAGGTCCCTCACCCTGCCACTGGCTCTCACCTGGAGCTCCAAACAATCTCCTTAGCTCATCTGTCTCCTTGACTCTTTTCTTCTACCCTTTTCCTCTCTTTATCACCTTTTCTCCCCCAGTGGGGTGCCCAGAGAGAGGGTGGGATGAGGGATGTGGTCCCCAGCTGTAACTCCAGCCAGAAGTCATTGCTCTCTGCAGTTCCCAATGGATGAGGATGGTTCTTCTGAAACTTCTGGTGATTTTTCCCTAGAAAATAGTTAATTCCCCGACCACTGCCATCTCTCCACAGAAAAGTCGCTTTCACTTTTCTCCCAGAATCCCTGGAAGGTGGAAGATGTCCAGTCCACAGCTGCTGCAACCCAGGATGGATCAATTCCTGTCTGGGTGAGCTCACCTGATGCTGGGCAAAACCTGTAACTTGGAACAGCTGATCCTCCATGTCCTCTTTGCTCCAGAGGCTCCCAAGTCAATTCTCATCTCCAGGATATCACAACTGCTATTCCTGGCTCCTGAGGAGGGGGGAGCCTGTGGGATATCCCAAGGGAGGATGTCCACAGCGAGCTCCACCTCTCCTGGAGCTTTCCAGCATCCTCAGGAAACTTCAGCACCTTGAGATTGGCTTGGAACCCCAAAGTTCTCACTGAGCTCCTTCCCACTGCCCCCATTCCTGGCCAGCTTCAGTGCCCCTGCCAGGGGGACGTTAATGAGTCACGAGGAGAACATTTTGGGGACCTCTCTGCCTCGTACCCATGTGGGTGTAGCTCTGCCTGGCAGGCTGAAGGCACTGAGGGTGCATCTCAAATCCAGAAGAGTTTTAGTTAACGCACTCCAGAAGTCGCTTCCACGGCACCTCCACTGACTATTTTATCAGCAGAACAGAGCACAGGAGAAATTGTAGATGAAACAAATACAGAAAATACATTAAGAGAGTAAGTAATGAGATCTGGGTGAAATTGCATCTTATGAAAAAGTAATCTGCAGCTTAGTGTGCAAGGAGGAGGAATTTGATGGAATAGAGGGACTCTCAAGAAAGGAATGAAGGAGCACATTACAAACAGACAAAGACAGCCAGGTGTGTTGTGGAACGCAGGGAAGCAGTTAAATTAGGATGTAATGGGAAAGGTTATTTTAATATTCTCTTTTATGGATATCCGTGTCAATATTATCTCAGGGAAGGCAAGAGCCAAGCAGGAGGAAAGGGGTGTGTAGTTGTGGAAAAGGCAAATAAATTGCGGCGTGCACAAATTCCGGGGTCCTTTCGTCAGAAGGAACAGACACACAAGTGGCAGAGCTGGCTGGTGGCACCATGGAGGGATGGCAGCCACAAAGATTTCCCTGCTCACTCCTAATGGGATGGCAGCTCCTGCCTGGGGAGGGACAGCCTGAGCTTCCTGAATCCAGGGCTTGTGTCTGGCTGGGATGGGGGAGAAAGGGATCCCCTCCCCCGATGGGATTGTTTAGAGCAAAACCCTCTCCTTCAGTGTGTAATTCAGGTTTGGAGCCTTTTCCTGCAGTGGGGTTTGGGGTGTTTGTGCCAGTGCCACTGGGGCAGGATGGGGACAGGAGCTGGGGCACAGAGGGACCAACTCTTAAAAAGGATTTTCATACTTGAAGCTGCTGGAAATGCCTTTAATGTAAATTCCAAGGCAGCCCCCTGGGCTCTCCCTCCAGGCTGTGGAGAGGCAGAATCACCTTCTCCAGAGGTTCTGTCACCCCCCCTCAACCACAGCAAATGTCCAGTGCCAGCCCCCTGCTTTAGCTGCAAGGAGGGGTCAAGGATCACAGATTTGGGGTGGGGAGGTGGTTCTGGCCTTAAATGACAGGCACAGGGCAGTTGCTGAGGCACAACAGCCCAAATTCAGCCTTGTGCCCCCCACCTTTCCCTCCTTCTTCCCCCCCAGCCCCTGGCACAGCCTCTCCCATCCTGTGGCCGAGGCCTTCCCCTGGTGGGTGACACTTCACACACCTGGCACTTATTAGCCTCTCCCTGAGCCAGGCCTAATGAAGTATTTGCCTCATTAGACAGAGAGCTGGTGCCCTGTTGGTTTGCAGAGGTCAGTGAGGTGCACCTGTGAGCTGAACCTTCTGTTTATTCCTCCCCTTTTGCAGGAAGCTGGAGGTGCTAAAGCCCAGGAGCTGTTCAGGATGTGAGGCAGTGGGAAAGTGTCACTTGTGTCCCTTGTTAATGAGGAATGGAGCAGAATTTGGGGCACACATCCTGTACTGGAGGGTTTTGCTATTCTTCTGTGTTCTTTCTGTCCCCTCCACCAAAAATCTTGCAGTGGGAGTGTCTCCTGCCACCAGGGATATCTGGAGCAACAAGAAATCTCAATTTCAAGTGTTCCAGGCAGCAGCCAAGGCTCCCTGCACAGAGCTGCTCCTCTCAGAGCTCCCCCTGCTCTTGGCTGGCTACAGGAGTTGAGGCTGGATTCATTTAGTCCAGCACGGAATTTTTGCTAACTAAAGCTTGATGAGCTCATTTCCTACCTGCTTTGCAATCTGAGTCCAACACCTGCCATTCCCAAACAAGCTGGGAAATGAATTCAATTCAGCCCAAGCCAGAGTGGGCAATTTTCTTTTGTAGTTTTGAATTTTTAGTGGAAGGAGAAATCAGCAATGATTTCATTTGGGACTGAAGGAAATGCTTTGTTCGACATCAAATGAGGAGTGGGAGGGTTTTACCCTTTTGAGTATGGTCAGGTGTAATGGGAGCTTGTGTGAGACGAGAATGAGCCCTGTGAGCTGAGAAACTGGAGTGGTTCCTATGAAAAATGCCACACTGAAGTGTTTCAGACTCGTGGTGGAGGGGAATGTTGCTTTCTGCTTTGGCTGTTTCAACTGAATATTGCTGGTGCAGATAAATCTGAGGGGTTTTTATTTTAGCCCAGCCTTTTTGCCAGTGTCACCCAGCTCAGGTGGGGACAAAGACTTGAGGCAAAGGTCCTTGACCCCAAGATTTGGTGCCTAGAGTGGGTTTGTGCTCACTCCTCCTGCTGACAGCACAGCTCTGCCCTGCCTTAGCACCATCTCCAACCCCCCCCCTCCTGAGCCCTTCCAGTTTGTTCCTGGTGTTCACACAGCTCCCTCCTGACAGCTCCCCCTGTTTTGTCCCTGAAATGAACCACGTTGCATCCACTCAACACTGCTGGAGCCAAAAACAAACAAACAAAAAAAGATAGAAATTAAAGGAAGCTTTTTAAAAAAGGCTTCTCACCTGGGCACCTTTGTTCCTGCCTCGGTGAAAAAGAGGACAGTGTTTTCAGAGTCAGGGCTGTTGAAATGAATGCAGATGAAATGGTACAGTGTAATTAATTAAATGATCTCCAGCACCTCAGGAGGATCACCAGCGTGCAGAGGACATAATTGGGTGTACACTGGCTGAATACATCATCACACACACACGTGCAGGCTGTGTGCCAGGGCCAGCCACTCCAATCCTGCAGGATTTACAGTCCTGCAAAGCTGCTGCAGCCACAGTTCGGGAGAGCCCAAGGCAGGGCTGCCTTCCCTGGGACTTCCCCGAGGACTTGTCCTCGTGTAAAACACCACTCATGGAACGGACCTGGAGCTGCCAGGAATCCCAAGATCTGTGCCACGTGGACACACATTTGCTGGGCTGCAGGTGGGGTGTGCAGGAATCACCCGTGCAGCAGCAGCACGAGCAGGGAGTGTGTGCTCCTTTCAGAGCAGTTCCTCTCTGTGGTGCTGATTATTAAATACCAAACCGTGGTATTTGTTATTTTGTTATTTTGCCTTATTTATTCCCTTTTCTAAACCCGTTTTGGGGTGGAAGGAGCTCAGTGCTGGCAGGGCAGCACGGGCAGGAGTGCCATGGCCTGAGCAGCCTCACATCTGCGTGCCCTGCTCTGGGCTGCTCTCAGCTTCTGCCTTCTCCAGGGGCTGACCCAGAACTTGCTGTGACTAAAAGATCCATCAGCTAATTCCACTGAATTTTAGCCTGCACCATGCAGGGTCAAGGCACATCACAGAACAGCAGAGTTGTGAGGGAGGACTCACAAAGGAGAAGTGATTTAAACATTCCAGAAGAAAAGTGGCCGAGGAAAATGATTTTCAAAGGTGCCTCCGTGAAGGCTGAGATGGGGAAGGAGCACAATGCTCGACGTGTGTGGCAGCACAAAAGCTGCTCTGGGAGGAAGCAGAACGAGCTGCCTGGTGATTAAACTTCCCAAATCACTGCTGGAGGAGCAGGAAATAACTGGAAATAAATCTGTATCAAATTTCCTTCTTGCCAAGGAAAGAGGGAAAATCACTTGGAGGGCTCAGCATTGCATTGCTGGGGCATGAGGGGAAGAGAACACCTGAGGCAGAGGTTCAGGCTGGAATGTCCCTGTGAGCCAGCACAGAGCTCCTGAGGCCACCGAAACTCATCTTTGGCAGGCCTGAGCCAGGAAGCTTTGGAAGGACCCCCTCTTCCAACAGATCTCCTGAAAACCAAGTTCACTCCACAGGACAGCCCTCATGGTAACTTCCACTTTGGAAAAATATGGGTTTTCTTCCTCTCCTGCCTGTTCTGTGACTCTCTCCATCCCCTGTCTCCCCCTTTCTCCTTCCATCCAGCAAATCATTTCCTTTGACTCTTTCTCCAAGCTTCTCCCTGCATTTCACAGAATCCACAAGATCTGAAGAGGGGGAGGAAGGGGAAGCACACAGCAGTAAGAACCCGCTTTATTATTTATAATGCTCAGCTGTAAGCAATAAACACAGGCAGGGAATGTAAATTCTGCCACTTCCTTACCCTCTCTCCATAATTCCCTGGTAAATTCACATCATTCTCTGTCGGCCTTAATGTGCCTCTATTTGTCTGAGCTCCCCATTTCTCTGGGATGCTTTTTTTTTTTCTCCTGATGAAATAATATCTCCATGTATAGTTCTCTTCCTCTATCCTTAGACTTGTAAATTAAATTAATTTCAAATTCAAAGGGGTAATATCCTGCTAAAATGATCCGCTGTATCATTGCAGGTCATGGCGTTGAACTGTAAAATAAAAGCCTGTTTATAACTTATCATTTACGAGGCTTTCTTCTCCCACAAACGACCACTGTGATGGAGAGAGCTGCCTGAGGAACAGGGAAAATATCCATTTTCTATAGAACCAGAGGGAGGTGTTCACATATCCTGGGAATGTGGCATCCCAAAGATTACTTAAGTGGACTTGTTCAATCCAATGCTGCTGTTTGAGCATCCCCTTTTCCCAAGGATTTGCTCTTTAGGATTTGCTGCTTTGGGGAGTTGAAGGAAATGCAGCAGTGGGAGTCACTCGCTCCCAGCTCTCTCACTTGAGCACCATGGCCATGAGCAGAGGGAAAAGGAAGAAAGACAGAAGTTCCACATCCCATTTCCATATCAGGGATCTGCTCCTCAATACATTTCAGGAATGCACAACTTGGTTTTTCCAGAAGGGAAGATGAGAAGTTGTTCCAAATTTCCTCATCTCTCAGAAAGAGCAGAAATTTCTGGCAGCATTATCCAAGATAATTTTCTTCGGTATTTCCTTTTTCCTCTTATGTAGGGAATGAAATGGGAAGATTGAGGAGAAGGCTGAGGTCTGTAAAGAGCTGGGAGTGTTACCTCTGTCAAAAAGGGTTCCACTTCTCCCAAACCTGTTCATGCAGTGAAGGAGCCTGAAAAAAAAACCCCATGGCCCCAAAAAAGTGGGAGATGGAAAATCTGCTCCACCTTCCAGGAAGCACCTCCAGACTCCCCCACCCTGAGCAATTTAACAAACCCAAGTGAGAGACACACAGGAGCCCCCTCCTTTTGACAGGGAGATGATGGGAAAAGACTCAATTTGGCCACCCAAGGCCCATTTGGAGGCCCCACTGGTGCAGCTCTTCCCTTCCTGCAGCCCCAAGGAACGGGATTGGCAGCGTCCCTTGGAGAGGCCGGGCCGGTGCCCTCCTGCCTGGCTGGGATGGCAGCAGCACATCTGTGGTGTCAGCGACTCCCAGCTTCCTTCCAAGCCCCTAAATGGTTTCCTTTCAGCCCCTTAATGAAGACGCTTCTCTCGCTCTCCTCGCTCATCACATTCCAAAGATTCCTTCGCTGGGGCTGCTGTTTCACCGGTAGCTCTGTAATTTATGAGCCTCTGAGTGGCTTAATTACGCCGTCAGCTCCATCTGTCACTTAAGTGATATGAGGAATGATGGGATGCCATTAGCCAGCTAATAGTCGCTGTAAAGAGTATTGTTTTATGCCATTTAATCCTGGGAACATAAACAGTTTTTGCTCCCCAATATCCACACTTGCTTTCAGAATGATATTTAAGAGGCCACTCTTGACATGTGTCCTTCTGCCTGAAAAAGTGCTGCAGGAAATAAAGGTCCAATTAGATTTACCATCGAGATCATGAGCATTTGACTTCCTCTTTTCCTGTGCTGATGGACTTTTTATTTGAGTCTGGGGGCCTCTCTTGCCTCTCGTTTTGTTCTTTCATGGTGTGGTGTCTTCACCTCCACAAGGGCTTGGAAAATTTGTGTCTGAGCCCCTCAGCTTTGTTAGCACATCTGCCCTCTTTGCATGAATATTGATTTGGTAGCTGGGGAGCTGAGGGCAGGAGACCCTGGACTGGATCTGCTGGAGGATAGAGTCACTTGGTTTCTATCTTAAACGGCAAAATCCAAACTTTAAAGCTTATAAATCCCTCTTGTTTAACCCTAGAGCTACCTGAAATCTAATTTTCAGCATTAAAGTGTTTCAGGTACCAACATTTCCATCTCTGAGCTCGCCAAGGACGGGTTCAGCCCTGGCAGGACTTCGCAGCTCGGAGCCCTGTCTGAACCCCTGACAATTGTTGGCAAAGTCTTTGTTTGCTGTCATTTTGCTGCCTGGCTCGGAGCTGTTGAAGGGTGAGAATTTGTGGAGGTTGAGGGCGTGGTAACTGGGAGGGAACCGGAGCCACGGAAGCGTTTGCACCTTTCCCAGCTCTGCTATTTTAATTCCAGACAGAGCTGTCTCACCCGCCCTTGTTCTCCTGCTCCTGCTCATCCCACGTTGAATTTGATTCCTGCAAACATCGCCTGGCAGGAGAAATCCTCCCGCTTCAGCCATGCAGGGTTTTAGCTTTTCCTTCCCCAAACGTGCATTGCCAGAGGCGTGAAACCCAAACTCGACGGGTTAAGCCGGCAGTGCCCTGCGTGCCCAACATCCTCTTCGCAACAATCCCATTCCCGGGAATAATCAGAGCCTGAAAAGAGGCAAATTGCCGGGAACACGCCGTTCCAGTCCTCCTGGATGGTTCCCAGATTTCCATTAGAGTTCTGTGACTCTTGGATGTGCCCGACATCCCCGTCAGAGAGGGGTTAAGGGACGCGGGCTGCTGGTCACTCTCCTGTCAGATACGAAG
>JACBWW010000032.1:5396465-5432039 GCA_020086605.1 Lanius collurio | reverse complement strand
ATCTGGCACTTCCATGATCAGCCTGGGGTTCTGTGCCCAGATTTGAGGTGGTGCCTGTGGTTCCACTTGTTTGTGCCCCTGCACAGCCACCCAGGAGATCCAGTCCCTAAGAATCCTGGGGGGACTGGGGGGATTGCAATCCCAAAAATCCCAGGTAAAGCCTACTGGAGGCAGCTCAAGAAATAAGCAACACCCAGCAGTGCAGTGAGCACAGCTGGGCTCTCCCAAGGAGTTCAGAGCTAATTCCACCTCTGCACTGAAGGCTTTCGATGACTGTAAATGAATTTAAACGATGGGGATTTTCTTTTCATGCTTCATTGCATTTGCTCCTCACATTAAGATGCTAATTAAGAATCCATCAGCCCAAGCTGGGAATGATGTGGACACTGTGCAAAGTGGAGCTGTGACAGTGGCTTTGGGGCTGCTCAGTGGGACCTTTTATTGAGTCTGATAAATTATTTGTTTCCACAAGACTGCTTGGTACAGATCCCACGGGGAGTTGAGATTTGCTGTGGCTCTCATGTCTTGGTTTGATCCCACTGGGATGTCTGAGGGATGCTTGGGCAGCCTGGGCTCTCTGTGTGTGAGGAAAAGGGGGATTTTTTTTAGGGCACAGAGAACAAATCCCTCAAGGCCCAATGGATACAAACTCACCCTCACTGATGGGGAAAGTCCCTGAGTGAACTGCTGGAGTTTGTGAGATATTCTGGGTAACAGCACCATTTTCTGCTTCTCTGGTGTGTTTTCCACACTTGGACACAGCTGCTCTGGGCAGGTGATGCTGTTGTGGTGTTTTCAGGTGGCTCAAAGCAAGGCCTTAAATCTTTTTGCTGGGTTCTGTCTGCTTTTGGTTCCAAGGATGCTTCCCAGGTGCTGACACATCCCACCTAAAGCATCCTGTTTGTGAGGAGGGCTTGGCACTGGGATGGCAGGGCATTCCAGGTGGGGAATTCCCCCCTCTAATCCACCAGACCCTGTCAGGATATCTGACAGTGGTTGAGAAATCACTTCTAAAACCTGGGCTGAGCCAAAGTCTGCAACTGCTTTTTAAAAGTCAAGGGGAGGGCGAGAGAGAAGAAAAGGTTTATAAATCATGAAACCTATTAATCTAATCCTAGAACAAATTTACCAATTCTAAAATGGATTTTCAGAGATGATGGGAAAAAATGGGTTTTGCAAATCTGAACAATTAGTCCTTCTTAAAGAGCTTCTTGCTTCCCTGAGCAGCTTTGTGCTCGGGACAGTTTGGTGAGAGATTGTTCCCGGCTGCCTGTGGCCTCTCATTATGAGAGGGATTGCAAATGCTAATTCTGGGGCTGGAAGTCTGCTCAGTCCTCCAAGAACTGTCAGCAGTGTGAGGAAATGAATTCTTTCCTTTAACCACTTCACAGCTGCTCAGCTTTCTGTAGCTGCAGATGATTTTTGAAGCAGTGGTGACATGGCTGGGATCTCAGATTTGATCCTAGGGATCCCCAAACCTTAGGAAGACACCAGAAGAAAACACCTCCCTCCCCAATTCTATCTCAATTTTGGGTAGAGTTACAGCTCCTCTTCACTCCTGGCTAAGAGCAAAGCTTTGGTGCTGGTGCGGTCACTTCAGAGCAGCTCCTTAAAGGTTTTCACAACACCATCACTATTTTTGTGCCATCCATCCAAAAACTACAAGAGCAGGGGCAAAACTAAAGGGCCAGCCTGAGGAGCTCGGAGCTCGTTTTGCAGCAGAGTCTCTTGGCTTATTAAGCTCAGCAAAACAGAAGATGAGTGGGCACAGGATCACCCCCTCCGTGTACCTCACGCCGGGAGGGGAGAAGGACGCAGACACTTCCAGAGAAAATCGGCATGGGGGGAAAACCAGGCAGGGATCCATTTCAGATGGCAATTTAGAGAAGGCTCTGCTGGCAGAGGATGGGAGGTGGCTGTCGTGGGTCGTGCTGGCCCATGAGAGAGCTGCAATATCAGTTCTGGGCTCCCGAGCAACGCGTGGCACCACGCGGTGCCAGAGGCGGCGGATGCGGATGGAAGCAAAGGCGGGACACAATCTCAGCTGCTGCTGGGAGCTTGTTTATCTCGGTGCTGATGGAATATCCAGGGCCCAGTTGGTGGGGGAATTATGGAGAGGCTGTCCGCCGTGTCTGACAAATCGAATGGGACGCGAGAAATTAGGGAAGGGAAACGTTTATTTTCTGGCTTTTGAATGCGTGTCGCACCCAGTTGAGAACAAAATTAATTCATTCATTAAAGGCACTCGCCGTGGCAGATGAAGTGGCAGAGCCAGATTGGGAGTGGCTGCTGCCTCACCAGGGGAGGCTGAGGGCACTGATGGCACAGCAGGCACCAGAGCAGGCCCTGATGCTGGGACAACTGGGGATGGAAGCTCAGCCAGGAGCTGCTCCCAGCCAAGGAATCCCAAGGGGGAATTTTGTCTCAGTCAAGTTTACACAAGAGGTTTTTGCTGCCTTTGCTGCACAACTGCTCGTGGTGTCTCAGATATTTGCCTCCTGGGATGGCTGTAGAAGCTCCCACATTTTCCTTTCCTGTTTTCAGTCTCGTAGAGAGATGGTGCCGGATGCTCCTGGGGGTTATTCCCTCTTCAAGGGAAATTCTCCTCATGCCAGCACAGCAAAGAGAACCTTCCCAGGGCTTTAGGGAGAGCAGAGGTGCAAACTGGAGTTCTGCCAGCTCCCCAGGCTCAGAACAGGCCCCATCCCACCAGGAGAGCAGGGCAGGCACCGTGCCCTGCACAGCCCCTCTTCCATCAGAGATCCCTGGTGCTCGGCAGCCCTGATGCCTTCTGCACATCCCTCCTGCATCCCTCCCAGCACAGGCAGGTCCCACATCCCTGGCCAAGCCCCCCAGAGCTGTGATCTTGGGGCAATGCAAGCTGAGGAGTGGATCCTGACACCCTCCTGGTTTTCTCAGCTCTCTGGAGGAGGTGATGGGGATTTAGGGGCGCCCAGCTGGGGTGTGACACCTCTTGTGTTCCTTTGGGAAGTCAAGAATTGTGTAGAGGCCCGGAATCCAGGGTCTCAAATGTCATTTAAAGGCCAGCTACAACCTCACCTGACTGGAGGCAATGTCCCAGCCCTCCTGGCAGCTGGATCCACACCAGAGCAGGAGTGAAGCTGAGTGCCACTGGCAGATCCTCTCCCTCTTCCTGGCACTCCCTGTGTCCTTCTGGAGTGGGCAGGGTGGTGCTGCCTCACCTGGGAGTGAGGCCAGGGCAGCACACTGGGCAGGGCCAGCTCTCTGTGGGACACAAATGTTCCCAAGTCCATCCTCACAGCTGGAGACTGCCCCTGGAGCCCCCAGGCCCAGCTCTCCAGCAGCACAGCCCTGGGGTTAGGGGGATGCAGCACAGCTCCCAGGCAGCCAGAAACACCCACTCCTGGCTGGATGACAGCTCCATGGAGCCAAGCAGGGCAGCAGAGGAGCACAATGCAGGGAAAAGAGCATTTTGGAGAGTTTGCAGCTTCCCCCAAGAGAAGCTTCTTGTGGGTCAGAAGTTCACGGCTACAAAGGACGGCCCGGTTCGAGCCGCGCTTCTGGATTCCTCTCACACAGCGAGGGCTGTGAATGATGTCTTCTGTCAGCCCCAGCTGGCAAGGAGATTCTGCCTCATCCTGGCAGACACTGACCTGGCTGAAGTTCCTCATGACTTCATCAGCCCTTGGCCAGACTGCAGCCCTGCCACGCTGTGCCAGCGCTGAGCCTCAGCTGCTCCTGCCCTTCAGGTGTCCAGATCCACACAGGGTATCCCAGCTCTGTGTCCTGTGTGGTGCCATGAGGGGACAGCCCCTGTGCTGGATGGGAACTGGGCCAAAGACTGAAAATAAAGGGTTTGTAGTCACTGAGAGCAGCGTGGAGGTTCTGGTTGTGAAGCTGATCTTGAGTTTTCCCGTAAGGAGAGTCCAGGACCTGCGTGTGGATGCACAAAACCTTTCTCCTCTGTGTTGTAGCCACTGCAGCCAGCCAGGACCTCCAGGATCTTCACTCCAATCCTGCTGCCACTGCTCTTTTGTGAGCCTCCGTGCTCTGCCCCCAGGCATTCATCGCTGCCAGCAGGCTGGGAGGTGGGAGCAGAAAGCAGGGAACGGAGCTCTCCTGCTCAGCACCACTTGTTTATTCATCGCTGCCTCTCCCTCAGCTCCACAGGACTTTTCATCTTGGAGGCAGGAGAGTTCTTGCACACTCCAGCCTCCAAAGGATCCTCAGGCACACTGGGAAGAAGCCACCTCTGGCTGTTTTGTTCCCAGCTCTGAATGTGTGCTCGGAGAGAGAGAGAATGTGTGATCTGAGATGAGAAGGGAGCTGTGATTCTCCCGCTCCTCCTTTGGTGCTCTGCACACAATGTGCAAGGGAAAAACAATTTGTGTAGAAAAAACAGGAGTAAGGAGCTCCGTGGCACTTGCAGGGAACAAAACACACGGGGGAAAAGGCTTTTGAGGAAGTATCAAGTTGGGAAGAGTGAGAAGAGGGGGCAGAGCTGATAATGCACGGAGCTGGAGCCTGCAGAAGGGAGATGGGCCCAGCTGGGAGGGCAGTTCAGGAGCTGTGTTTAATCCCGTGGGTGCAGGAGGTTCCTTGAGCAAGGAGAGGGAAGTGTGAATGGGTTGACAGCTGGGAGCAGAGAGGATTCTCCTCTCACAGGGCAGTCTGGCACTGCTGAGGGTGGTCCATGCACCTCCTTGGGTGCCAAGGGACAGCAAAAGGGACAGCAAAAGGGACAGCAAAAGGGACAATTTCCTTTCCTGCCCTCAAGGAAACTGCTCTGATCAGGGCCCTGCTGCTGCCACAGGAGCAGTCATCACATTTTGGGGGATAAAAGCAGAGCCACGCTTCCTTTTGTTCTCCATCGAGGTCCAGGAGCAAGGCACGGCACACAGGGGTCCCTGGGGAGGGGACAGGAGTGTCCCCTGCAGTGACTGACACCTGACCGTGCCTCATTGAGTAACCATCGATCAGCTGGCCCTGCCCACGGTAATGAGAATGGGCTCGATGCTAATTAGTCCATTTGCATCCAGAGCTGGATGCCTGTGCGTGTGAGGGGACGTCAACGAGGCTCATTTGGGCTGAGAAATGGAGCTTTAATTCAGCCTCTGCATTCCCCTGCACTCCTTGGACACCTCAGCATCACCCCCAGAGCTTCCCCTGTCCCCAGCTCCCTTGGTTAGAGGAGAAGTGAAGGCCTGGAAAAGGATGAAGATTTGAACTCCCAGATTTTGCCTCATTTGTAGCCCAGATTTGGTGCCTTAGCTCCAAGCAGTGTTTCCTGGTCCTGCAAGCAGAGAGCCCCCGGCCCTGCCTGGAGGAATAGAAACAAAATCTGTGCCCCTTGGCCACTGAGAGTTCCATTCAGTGCTTCTCCTTCTCTGTCCCCACCCACAATTTGATTCAGATGCTCTCAGGGGAAGCAGCCCTTCTCCCTGCCATCCTGCAGGGATGCCTGGCCCTCTCTGAGACCCTGGCATGACCTTCCGTGGGTGAGTTCTGCCTTTCTGCAGTCGTGGTGCTCACACGTGGCCCAAAGAGCTCCTCTGAGCTCCCCGCAATGGCTCTCTGTTATCAGCAGCCTCTATCTGCAAAGCAATTGATAACAACAAATAATTAAAAATGCATTTCTCTTTCAGCAGCCTCTGGGTGCTCTCTGTAGCAAAAACGAGCTCATCAGTGTGGAGGCCCAAAGGAAAACTTGTTTTTCCCAGCTGTGAAGTGTTGCTCCTGAGCCCTTTTATGCCCTGGTCCGTGTCCATCTCATCTGCAGCTGTAGCTCAGGTCAGAGGCTGCATCTTCTCTGGTTCTGCACTGTGGTTGCCAAATGCAGGCAGTTTGTTGTTATTTTTCCATGCTGTTTGCTTGCTTGCTTGATTTCGGAGCTGAAATGACATGTGGAGGGAATGGAAAGGCTCTGCTGCTGCTCTTAAATAATTCCCTGTGTAGATGGGCTTCTTCTGGAATGGGAATGGGGCTTTCCTGGTTTAGCTAAATTCACTTCCAGCTCCAACCTGCTGCTTTGCCTGGAGCCAGAATGTTTGTGAAGGGAGGTACCTCAGGACAGCTCACACGGGAGCTCCATCCCAAAATTCCAGCCTCCATCGCTGCAGTGTTTGTGGTCAGAGCTGACATGGGGCACCTGGGGAGCAGCCCCAGAACATCTCAGAGGACCCTGACCCCAATCTCTGTCCTCCTGCCACCCTCCAGCATTTCTGTGGCAGTTTAGGGCATTTATCGATCAGCTTTTAGAACAAAATAATGCCATTAGCAGAGGCAGATGTGCTGTGCCGGGGGTGACAACATCTCCCACGCTCTCTCCCCACACCAGGCAGACCCTGTTGGCCTAAACACGGATCCACCACCCTCCGGAATGTCCCTGCTCCTCCCTCGAGTCCCATTTCCCACCCTGGTGCTGCCAGGGATGTCACTGCTGGCACTGGGCTCCGAGCGCTCCCTCGGCAGAGGAGTCCCCAAAGGGGCCGGGGCACAGCGGGGCTGGGGCACGTCCCAACGGGGCTGGGGCACGTCCCCTGCCCCAGCCCGGGGTGCAGTCCCCGTCTGCAGGATGCTGGGAGCCACTGGGTGTCAGTAGCATCCCACTTCCCGGCCGTGGAGCCGGGAGCCTGGGTTTTCCTTCACGGAGAGCAGCTCCAGCCCTCGGGAGAGCGGCTCCAGCCCGGAGGGTGCAGGGCAGGGTGGCACCGGCCCTGTCACTGGAGCTGCTGGGCTTTCCCAGCCCGTGGAGCTCCAGGGAGGGATGGCACCAGTGCAGTGGGATACCCCGTGGAGCCTCAAATCCTTGCCAAGGATTGAGTGCTTGTCCTGCCTGCTTTGGCCCAGGTGGCTCCTTCTCACAAGTGCTCCCAGAACATGGGATTTTCTCCAAGCCACCTCTCTTCCTCCAGCCCTGGCTCGGCCCTGAGCCCGTCCCTGCACTGTTTGTGTCACCCCTGCCACCCTGTGCCCTCCCCACCCACTGCTGTGCCCACAGGTGAGCACCTGTGAGGTGCTGCTGATTTCCTGATTTCCTGATCATGTCACGGTTTTCCCCCCATCCTTTAAAAGTTACTAAAATGAAGATTCCTGCAGGGATGTATCACCTGTGGGTGACATTTGTGGCTCAAACCAGACAGAATGCAAGGTCCTGTGCCCCAGGACAGCCAGAGAACCCACAATCCCAGCACCCATGGAGAGTGTGGAGCTGCCAGCCCATCCTCATTCACAGTCTGGATCTGACCCCCTGTGTGCAAACCTGACTGAAGAGCTGCTCCTGTTGCAGGTAGAGTCCTTCAGTTCCTCCTGGCAAAGATTTCCATCTGCTGTTAATAATTCACCTTCTCTGGGCTCAAGTGAGGCTGTCTCCAAACCTGCAGCTCTGTCTTTCATCACCAAGATCAGATCTGCTCGTTCCTGTTCTCCCTGTCTCCCCACACAGCCCCATGACTCTCCCACATCCACCAGGCTGTCCAGGGATGAGGGATCTCTCTCCTGGGTGCACAAAATCCTGGAAGTTCTTTAACAGAGTGGGAAATGTCCGAGGTTTTCAAAATAATGCTGGTCCCTGCTCCTGGCCAAGTTCCTGGCTGCAGATTGTGCAGCCTTTGGGGTCTCTTGACTCGTCTGGCTGTGGATGGTGGGATTTCCCCCAGCCCATTCCCGCCCTGGGATGCATTTCCTTCATCACAGCTGCACAGGCTGTACTCACCCAAAGTCAGGAGGGAAAGGGGAGTTCAAACCCAGCCCTCCACCCACACACAGAGAGCAAGGAACCCCCATCTCCTGCTCCTGTCAGCAGGTCCCTGCTTTTCCCAGAGCTCCTGGGGATGGAAATGCCCATTTCTACACCCACTGCTTCCCAGTAATTGCTGTGTAATGCAGTTTCCAGGGCCATTATTCCTTGGCTGCCGATCCCGGCCGGCACTCAGCTCAAGGAGTTAATGGAGCAATGGGGGCTGTGGTGTGAGGGGGACAAGCCCCATCAATCCTTTTCCGTGTACACAAGCCCTTGATTAAAGGGTACGGGGTTAACTCACGGGTGAGGGGAAGGGAAGGGCTAAAAGCCCTGCTTGGAGCTGGGCTGGAGCACTCAGGCCTCACACTCAGCTGTTCTCCCACAGCCAAATCCTCTTCACCAAACCAGAGCTGTTTGTGCCTCTCCGTGCTGGGAGGAAAAGAGCTCGGTGAGAAGCTGGGATGGCAGAGGAGGCCTCGCAGCTCCATTGGCAGAGCTGAGACCCATCAGCTGTGGGGGATGAACTCCCCCTGGGAGATGAGTGCCCTGCTGTGTCCCAGGGTGGATGGAGGAAAGGCAGAGATGTCCATTGTGTGAGATGTCCCTTGCTGATGCTGCCCTGCACGGGGCAGGCAGAGGGTGATGCCAAACCCCGGGCACACACGGAGTGATCCCAAGCTCCCACCCATGCCCTCCCTGATGCCTTGGGTTTTAACTCTTATATTGTTCAAATCCTGCACTGCTGGTGTGTAACTGAAGTTTCATGTGGCCTGTTAGCTGCTGTCCTCTCATGCTGGTCAGACATAAACCCTCTCTAGGTTTGCTCTCCAAGGACACCTCGATTGTCTCAGGCCTCAAAATGTGTAAACTAAAGCCTTGAAAGGAGGGGCAAACTTGGGGTAATTACATCATTAACTGAAGTTATAACTGGAGAATTAACCCTGATATGCAAATGGACCAAACCTATAAAAGTGTGAAGAACCCGTGACCCAGGGTCCATCTTGGGTGGAGGCTTTGGAGTGCCCAGGGTGTACCTTTGAAGGCCCTTCAAATAAATACCTATTTTTATTCTCTTATTCTTGTCTACTCTTTGTTTTTAGGTGGCCACCTCAAGGCATCATCCCTCCCTTTGCTGTGTGCAGTAACAGAGCCTGGGCTGGTGGATTTGTGCCCTGCAAAGCCCAGAGGGACAAACACAAACCCTCTGCCAGGGCCTGCCAGTCCCCGAGTGCAGAGCAGAGCTCCCACCTTGTTCAACACCAGGCAGCAATCGAGGCTTTCCCTGCCCAGATGAGGAGAGATTTGCCTTCACTTCGGCTCGATTGCAGCTGTCAGCAAGGAGAGCTGGCAGCCCACCCGAGGGACACTGTCACTCCAGGACATGAGAGAGAACACACACGAGAGATTCCAGAAGGGCTAAAAGGCACCTATGTTTATTAACTTCCAAATTTATAGATTTCTTAACCAGGACAAGGATTGGGTGAACAAGGTCATTTCCTCTACAAACACATTGGCTACAAGAGATGCCCATCAGGGTGTTTTTATCACAGTGCAGGTATGTAAACATTCTTACAGTTAGGAAAATATAGCTTATTGTTTACATGAAACACTGTGAGAACTCTGACCCCAAAAGTAGAACATCAGAAAGCTGAGAGAACCAGGCAACAGGACACGGCTTTTGCAGCTGCAGGGCTGGATTTAGGATGGACACGGCTGAGCTGCAGCACCTCAAAGTGCTGGAGGCAGCTCCCAGCCTGGTGCTGACACCCACGTGTGGTTTCACCCCTTCCTGCACCTATCCCTCCTCATCTGGACATGAGTAGCCCATTTTCCTGCTGCTCCAGGAGAACCTGGGGCTGCCTGGAGCCTGGCAAATGCAATGCCTTGGCCTGCTGGGAGCTCACATCCCTGCCTGGCCCTGCCTTCCTGCCTGCCAGGGCAGTGGGGAAAAGGAAGTGGGAGAGGAGAAACCAGCACAGTGACTTGGGACAGAGAAAACTTTTTGCTCTTTCTTCTCAGAGACTTTCCCTTTCCCCAGGAGGACTGAATTCCACACAAGTATTTTCAAATTTGGGTTTACTTCGCAGCAGCAGAGGGGTTTTAAGTTTAGATAGGACTGAAACCTTCCAGTTCTGCCCAAGGGCTCGTGGATCTGTGGCCTGGAGCAAATTTGGTGCGTGCTGAGACTGCACAGTGTCAGTTCCTGTGCTGAACTTGGAGTGATCTCTGTTCAGAGATGCAGAGCTGTGGTTTGATGCCCTCACCCCAGGCCAGCCTGGTGGAGAACAGCACAGGGCACGAGCTGCTGCTGAAGGAAGAGCTCCCTGCATCCCTCAGCTCCTCCCTTCTGGGCTGTGTATTTCCCTTTTCTGTTTGCTTCACTTAAGCAGCTTCAACAACCAAGACTGTAAACTCTTGGTGCACTTCTTTTTTTCCTCCTGGCTTGGAATGTTTCAAACTTCATTGTTTTTCTGGAAATAAGTATTTATTTTTTCTGTGCTGTTGCTTTCTGCTTTCATCTCTTCCCTGTTCAATTCAGCAGTCCCTTTTCTTGTGAATCTGGTTTCCCTTGAGACATTGCTGATTTTTGATCCCCTTTTCCACACTGTCATCCTGGCAGCTCGATAGTTTTCCAGCCTTCCTTTCCTCATTCCCAGCCCTTCACATTCATTTTCTCTGGCACCTCTGGGTGAGGTGCTGCCTCCCTTAGCCCACCCTTATCTTGGCACAGAGATTGGGAACAAGAGAAGTTTCATCCATGAGCCCTCTGGGATGGAGGGATGCAGTCCCAGGCTCTCAAGGAGGATGTGCCCTCCTGGAATTAAATCCCTGAGTGGTGGAGCCTTTTTTAAGTGTTTGCTTTCTCTTTTTCTTGTCCCTCCCTTGATTTTTATTTGTGGACCTCGTTTCTCCGATTAACCCTGGGGCCAGTGCAGCTCCTAAGAAAGATGCTCTCACTTCATTAAGAGATAATGGAAGCTGTCAGAGGTTTGAAGGATTGCACTCGTGATGGGAGCAGGAGGGGGAAGAAATATATTCACAGCAAAGTTACATTTTCATGTAAATTGTTTAAAGATTTAAATGGTTTCTATTAGGAAGGGTCACCGGGGCTGTGCAGAGGCCTAAATTAGTCCTTCTGTGCAGAACTAGAATATTGTCCATAAATGAAAAGGAATAAAGGAAGCCATTATTTTTTTCCCCATTTCAGCTCACATCTTTCTCCCTCTGCCTTCCCAGCAGCCTTCCCCTGATCTTCTCTCCTTCTTGGCTCTTCCTGTTCTCATCTTCAGACTGGACTTGGCAATTTTGCTGTGACCTGGCCCTGCCTGGAGCCGAGTTCTGCCCAAACAGCCGCTGCTCTGGCGGTGTCTGGCGGTCCCCAAGCACCTCCTCACAGATGCAGACTCGCTGCTTTGGGTTTCCAGGCACACAGCTGCCCCACAGGGAGCGGGAGGCTCGGGTGATCAGTTAATTCGTTAATGACTATCCCAAGTGGCTTGTTGGTTCGCCTGCTGACATGTTAGGTGGAGTCACTGCTCCGATCCTTCGCTCCGGGCTGGTTGGTAATTCATCCACAAACACATCTTCCTATAAATAATCACAAGACAGCAATTTGCTCGGGAACTCGCAGCTGAGCGTGTTTCTGCACACACCAGCGCCCCGCTAAATGTGATGGCACCTGTGGGGATGGGCCTGTCCCCCTCCCCGTTTGGATCCCAGCCCTGCTCCAATCCTGCCCGCGTCCAGAGGGATGCTGCTGTGTGGGGAGAAGGGCGTTTGCCTTCCCCTGGGAGCGCTGGCTCTTAGAAATGGGCATTTGTGCCATCTCTGCTGGCTGTGGTTTGGCCTCGAAGTGCTCCTTCAGAGGTGGTTTCGCCTACAAACACACCAGGCAGAAATCTGAAGGTGCCTTCCCTCAGCAGTGCCCCCGTGCTCCGTTCAGTCCCGAAATTTGGTGTCTCTCTGTTCCCAGCTCCCTGCGTGCCCTGCAGCAGCAGTGGAAGGGTTAAACCACCTGCTCCTCGCTGCATTCCCACCAGGGCCACAGGCCAGAGGAATAAAAGAGCTTTTGGGCAATCAGTGATTTAATTTACAAGGAGCTGGGCAGACTTTTCCCCTCGGAGGGCAGGAGCAGAGCACCGAGGCACGGAGAGGTGTGTGCCATGTCCTGCAGCAATCCCGGGGAGGGTGCCCTGATCTCTGGGCTGGAAAACCTCCTCAACTCTCCAGCACGCTGCTTGCAGCAGAGTTCAGCCCCTGGCTCATCCCTCCCATGCAGAACAGCAGAGATCAAACTCATCTCTGGGCTCTGGAGGCTCAGCTCCAATTACAGGAGGTGAGGTGCTGATTGCTCTTCACACACGTGCAGGAGACCTCTGGGGGTGGGAGGTCTTTGGGGAATAGCAGGAGGGAGAGAGGTTTGCATGCAGATCACTGGGAAGGCAGCAAAAGCAGAGGCTAAAAAGCTGTGGCTGAGAGGAGGGAGCTCTCTCCGTGCTGGGTTCTGAAGGATTTTGGCAGAGGCAAAGCTAGGCCAGTCTGCTGGTGGGGTAACAGGAAGGAAGGAAGGAAGGATTCCAGGAAGGAAGGATTCCAGGAAGGATTCCAGGAAGGATTCCAGGAAGGAAGGAAGGTCGCTCAGTTGCAGGCCTGCCTTTCAGGAAGAGGAAATCCAGAATCCTGAGCCAATTTCAAGCTGGTCATAGAACACAGAGGGAGGCACACCCCAAATATCTACCCCAAATGACAGCATTACCCTCAAAAAGGTAGCTTGCAGCTGCTGTTTCTGGGGTAGAGAGACTGCTCAGGATCTCCTGGTCATCAGCCTGAAACTCCCCTCAGTGAGACAAAACATCCTCCCCTTCAGGAACAGATCTGGCCTCTTGCTCAGTTCCTCTCCCCTGCTCCTCTGAACTGCAGGATGTCCAAGCTGCTCTTTCCGTGGTGAAGGATCCTCTAATTCCAGCTGAAGGCTGTCCTTGGGCTTTTTATCTCCATCTCTTCAACTGCCAGGCTCAAAGAACTCTTCTCCCTGTTTCCCCGTGCGATCCTCTCTCAGCTCTCAGTTCAGGCAGCAGCTCCAGCCCTTCCCTTTGCTCTCCCCCTTTGGCCAAACCCTTGCAGGTCCTCAAGGAAGGATCTTCACCCCACCATTGTCCCAGCTGTTCTGGTTCCAGTCAATCTCTGGTGAGCGTGGTTGGTCCAGGACCCCAAACACGGCTTTTCTCTAAAGGGAACATTTCCTCTGACACTGTGTGCTCCAGAATTTGCCTTTTCCAGAGCCACATTACAGCAGAGATTTATGGGAGGCAGGTCCATCTGCCTTTCCCTTCTCTGCTTCCACCATCTGAGCTCCCAGCTCCGAGCAGAAGCTCCTTTCACAGGAGATTCTCTGCAGCTGCTGCTCCTCAAGGTCACCCAGTTTCTCCCACAGGAGAAACAGATTCCCCTTCAGCTTTGGGGAATCAGCAATCTTCCTAAACCCAACCTGTCCTTCCATGCCAAATCCATCAACAGAGATGCCAAGGAGATGAGTCCCTGGGCCATTGCTGGAGGAACTCCATTTGTTCTGGTGGAATCCATCTCCTGTGCTGCCCCATGGATTGGCTGTCCCAGGTTTTCATGGCTGGAAGAGCCGGTCCCCTTTTCCCACAATGGTGCCAGTCAGTGTCACTGGGCTTGCTCTGATGTCCTCCCAGGTGAGTTCAAGGCCTACCAGAGAAATCTCATGTCCACCCCAGCAGCCCTGAGCTCCTGCCACCAACTCTCCCAAGGTGGTTTTTACTCCTGGGCTTCTCAGGGGAGGAAATTTTGGCAGTTCCTTCAGGCCCTACCTGGTTTTTGGCTTGTCACCGCAGAGTGTGGCCTTGTGGCCATTGGGGGATGTGTTTGAGCAGCACGTGACTCATCCTCAAGAAAAGCTCATTATTTTAGACTCTGTTCCATGCTCTCCTCCAAAAGTGGCTGGAAAGAGAAGCAAACTCCTGAGGTCAGAAGAAAGGCTCTTGAGCTGTCACGATGACTCTGCCCCATTTCCCCAAACGTGGGAGCTGTGTTTGGTAAACTCCAGCCATATGGTCCCACTCCCCATTTGTTGCACGCAGGAAAAGTCCTCGTTGCCACCCTGGTAATTCCATGTGTTAATTCATCCCAAATAACCCCAGCCACTGACCTGCTTTAATTCCTCCTTTCATCTCACTGAAATGCCACCAACTTCTGATCGCTGGCCCCACATTTATTTTCTAGGTCAACCTCTTCCATAACATCTCCACATTCCCTGGAATCCTACTAAAATAGCCTCGTGTCGTCCTGGATCAGTAACCATTTGGAGACAAAGTCTGTTTATTATCGTGCTCTGGGATAAGTGGTGCCTGCAATAAGCAACATTTGCTCTGCAATCTGTGCCTCAAAAATTAAAGCCTCCATGATGACTCAGTCCCAGTCTGACTGGGAAGATCTAAACTCAGCCTCCAGCACGACCTACAAACTCCTTGCAGAGCTCTTTCCCCAGATAACTGTTATTTTCACCAGCCTTACCCACCCTTTTCCTCTGGTCTGCCCTTGCCAGCGTCTGATTCCAATAATGTGATCCCACTCTCTGTGTGTGGAGGCAGGAATGGTGATTATGGGATATCTCCAGGTCCCTCTCAGAGCTCTCCTGAGATTTGTCAGCTCTAAAGTCAGCACTCAACACCCAAACCTAACCAGAGGGGAATTTGCTCTCTGGAAATAGCTCAGCATCCTCAAACCTTTCTCATGGATCAGGCCTTGATGGGCCTGTTGGATTGCAGGAGCAGCCTCTGACAATCACTCAGACCTCCCTCAGAACTCCCTCCAGCCTGGGCTGGCCCCTGCAATCAATTCCTGTGGGATTCTGTCCCTGTTACTGTCCTAAAGTAAAGCACAATCAGCAGCTTTTAGCTTAAATTCTTCTTTTTTCTTCTGTTTTTCCTTGCAGACTCCACAGCCTTCTGCTCTTTGGTCCCAAATAAGCAGCAGGCTCAGCATTTCTTCCCCACTGATGCTTGCCTGTTCCCAAGGTTCTGCAGGACCGCTTCCCCCCAGCCCCATCTGGTTCTCCTCCTGTTTTCTGGTTGTCCCATTTTCCCTAAGCATCATCCCATCCCTCTTTGGCTTCAAACCACTGCATTCTCCACTGTCTCTTCCTCTTTTCTGCTGAGCTGCTTTCACACTCCCATTCAGCAGATCCTGCCAGGCTGGGGCTGGGATCTTTGGATGTAAATACTTCCTTCCAGGAACACATCTAAGAGCCACACAAATGCCAAGCCCCCAGAATCCTATTTATTCCTAATTTCTTTGGGAGAATTTCTTCTCATTGTCACCATTTTTCCAGTCTTAAGCAGCAAATCTCCCAGATTCCCTCCCAGGTGAGACATCTCCTGTTTGCTTTTTCCCCCCTTTCACATTTTCTATTTCCCCACTTGCACTTGCTGCTTTTTCCAACACATTTTCCTCCAGCTCAGCAGCTGGAGAGGATGCTCAGAGAAGGGGCTGTGGGTGGCAGCCCAGGGTATGGAGGAGGAAGTTTTCCTTTATTCCTGGCCTGCTGAGGGGGCTGAGTGAGAGGGATGGAGCTGGATGGACGAGCTGATTTGACTGGCGATGTGCCGCAGCACCCCGAGAGCGGCAGGGACACCCCAAACAGCCAACACCACCCCGTTCCTTCCTCCCCTTCCCCCATCCCTCGGCTGCCAGCACCTCCAAGCTCACACCACTGACCCCGTGTCATGGAAGGACACCATCAATATTATATTTTTTTGCAGACATTATCTCAGAGTCAGTTCATGCCTTGTTGCAGGCCGGGCACCGCCAGAGCGCCAGGAAACTTTTTCAGCTCCTCCACGGCCTCTCCACAGAGCTGGCGGAACACTGGCAGCCTTCTCTTGGAGTCAGGGGAGCTTCTCACATCCATGGCTTCCATCTCCACGTGCGTGGAGAAGGTGAGGAAGGTGGGGAGGTGCTGAGGAAGAGAGGAATGGCAGTCTCCATCTGTGCTGAGGTAGTGCCGGGCTGTAGGGCGGTGGGACACGGGGCCTCCGGGGACATTGCTGGCTCCTGCCCCATGCAGGGGGTGGGGTGCAGGGATGTTCCTGCAGCGCTCCAGGAAGATGTAGCTGATGTCCCTGGAGGTGTGGTAGGGGGTGCATTCCGGCAGGGACAGCCTCGGGGCTTCACACTGGAAAGCTGGTGCCGACATTGGTGCTGGTCTTGGGTGGGGATAAATCACAGGGGTGGGGTTAAACATCTGGGCAGGAATTTGCACAAAACAACCCCACATCTTTTACTCCTGCAGGAAAAATATCAGATTGTCAGAATCCTCTCTCCCCCTCCTTTCTCTAAACCGACTGAGTTGCCTCCAGAACTGGAACACAACTCCATCATGAACTTTCACAGCAAAACCAGGAGATATCCACCAAAATCAAGGCTTTGCTGTGTCTGTGCAGAAGGGGCCTGAATCCCAAGCTCCAGTTCATAGCTGAGTACAGCTGCCACCAGCCCGGGTGTGGGAGGGTGCTGTCAGATGCAGACAGGCTGTCTCCTGCCTCCCTGGAGCTCCCAAGAGGAATGAGTAACCACCAAATGGATTTAGGATCTGAAACTGCCTCTTTGGGGAAAGGCCAACCCTGTGCACTCCCAGCCAGCCTTCTGTGTTCTTCCATCATGACCCACTGGATATTTCAGCTCTTTCCCAAGTTTTGTACATTTGTGAAATGGAGATTCTTGGGATGGGGGGGTGGAAATCTCAGCCTACTCCATGCTTTGATACCTGGCTGGAACCTCCAGAGTTGACAAAGAGAGAAGGCGACCAACCTGGTTCATGGTTAATTCATCTCATGCATAACTCATGCCCACACATTTCATGGATAATTTAGGATAAGGGCTTGCAGGATCAGGATCTCACATGGAAGTGAAGGGTCTCTCCTGAACAAAGCTGGTGGGACATAGAGTTTCTGCCAATGGCAGCGTGCCAGTGGCTGGGAGAGCAGGGATGGTGTGGTTCCTTGGATGTTGGCATCTCCCAACCTGGCCAGACTCAAAATGTGTTTGGCAGAGTGTCCTGTCTCTGACAATGGCCAAAATCGGGTCAGTCAGAGGAGGTTCAAGCATCCCAACTCCACCAGGAGGTCTTAAATCCTGGGGCATGCCCAAAAATCCACAAAAAGCACCGTCCCCTGCAGCTGTGGCAAACAGAGGGATGGTGCTGCCAGAGGGGCTGGGCCTTCTCCCAGCAGATTGAGGCAGCAGCTGGGATGTCCCCTCAGATGGGTTCAGGACCATCCAGTGACCACTCAGGACTGGTCCAGAGCTCTGGGACAGGGCAGTGGCCTCAGCTCCCACGGGGTTTGGCTGCTGGAAATCCACCCAAGCCACCCAACGTGCTCACATTGGTGCCTGGCTCCATCCCCTTTCCTGCAGCTCTGGTTGGTGTCTCTAACAGGAGCAGGATGTAATTAAATATTTCCCTCCTCATTTGTTATTCCTGCTCTTTTCTCCTCTCCCAAGCACTGTCCAGAATGGGGTGGTCAATATTTTCCTGTGTGAGAACAGCAGAATTTCACCCAACAAAGGAAGAAATTCGTGCTCTCAGTCCCGGCCATGCCACGGGAAGTTGTTTAAACCACCAGCAGAGAAAGCACACGGCACCCAACCGGAGCCCAAACCCTGAGACTCACAGGAGGTCAGACCCTAAAGCTCAACTCCCAGGCATCAAACATTTAAAGGCACCAGTGGAGGGCTGAATTATTCAAATCACTCGACGTGAAACGTTTCCCTGCGAGGAGAGGAGCGCTCTCCTTCCCTGGTTCATTGTCTCTGCGGGGTGTCAGAAGTGCTAAGGCTCATCCTGCCTTCCCCATCCCCCCTGAGATCCTTGGAACAAGTGAAGCACTCCCAGCTGCCAAGAAACATTGAATATTTATGAATTCCCTTAATCACAGAGGCAGGGACCATTCCAACCAGCCGAGTTTGGTGATGGTTTGGCCTTGCCTCCTGGAGAGGATCAGGACTTGCTCCCACAGGTCTTTGTCACCACCCTGGAGCTGCTCAAAGGTGGCCAGGGCAGGTGGCAAAGCCCAGCAGCAGCTCCAAGGATGGAGAAATTTCATTCCTGCTCCTGCACTGCCTTCTGGGGTAAGAAATACAAATTAATTTGCTTTGGGAGCAAAGAAGCAGCAAGTCCTGGGGAAAGTGTCCTGACTTCCCTTCTGTTTTCTCACAGTCGTTATCCCATTTATTTCCCTGCACATGGTGTTTGTTTCAACCTCCACAAGAGGAGTGAGCCCAACACAGGCACCAAACCAGTGATTTTTCCCTCTGTTTCTTCATTTTTTCCAGTTTCTTCTTTTCCCTTACCCCAGCTTACAGTAACAGAGGGAACTGGGAGAATTATTTGTGAGAAAGAATTTGTTCTTTGGTCAAAATGAAATCCAAGTGGGAAGAGCAGGGGTTTCACTTTTATCTTCTTGTGTTCCAGCGTGCACGGAAATACATTTTTTAATTCCTCATAAGCATCTGGCATGAAAGAAAAAGTTCTTGGGGTTTTTTAATTTTGGAGTTCTGGGTCTTTTGGGGGGGTACTGTATTATTCTTTTGTTACTTATTGCCTTCTGTTAACTGACTCTATCAGGGAGTGTTCAGTGACTCTGGCTGAGAAGGGTTGTGAAACTGGGTGTCTTTAACTGGTGTAATCCCTTTGTGGGTGCTCACAGCCTCCCCAGAGAAGGGATTTGTCAAAGGCAACTTCCAGTTGAGTTCACTGAGCAAACATCTGGCTTTTAAATGGATTTCCAGGGAGGAAACAAGGTGAGAGGCTGCTGCTGAGGCAGAAAGCTTGGGCTGGGAATAAACCCGAGGTCTTCAAAATCCTCAGGTTTTTTAAGAAAAGCTGCAGTGAGGGCGATTCCAGCCTGGAAAACTCTCCACAAGGAATGTGTGTGCAGAAACCAGGATGACTTGCATGAGTCAGCTTTCTCCCTGCTCCCACTCCCGGGGCCCTGTGGTTTGCTGGAGACTTCTCTGCTCTCAGCTCTTCCCTCCCTGGAGCCACAGGAGTGGGGAAGCTGCTCAAATATTTATTTAAAAAACCGATGTTCTTACAAGACTCACCGAAATCCAGGATACTTCTCTGTTGGGTCCTGACAGGCGATTAATGTCTTCAGAACACTTCCAGGAGGAGCTGGATGGTATCCACCCTGGCTTTGGGGATTCTGGCAGGGGTTGTGCACTGATGTTTGGAGTGTGCCGTTGTCACACCGACGGCGGAATTCTGGGCTCGTGTCACAAAGGAGAGAGGCCTGACCTCGTGTGGCACCAGTGCAAGGCTCTGTCTCTGCTGGGAGGTTGGGCACGGCCAGCATGGGAGGGATCAGAGGACCAGAGCTATCCTGGGATTTCCAGGTGGCTGGAGGTGTCACTGTCCCTGATTAAGGACTGGCAGGTCCCTTGGAGAGCAGTTGTCCCATGGGATGCAGCGCTGTGGTCTGGTCACACCAAAGTGGTCACAGCTGCTGCCCACACGTGCCCCAGTCCCCTCTACCCCTCAGCCACCCCCAAAGGGACACCTGGCCACTGGTGACACCATCAAAGTGCCCACACACTGCTGTGGGATCCTCGCAGATGTGGGATTTGGGGATGTTTTGGTCACTCCCTTCATTTCAAAGTTCCCCTGGGTGGAGGTTGCTTGTCCTGGATAACTCCTGAGTGAGCAAAGATCCTTGCACACGTCGTGCTGGTGCTGCTCCCAGGCTGAGTGACAAAACCCTGGTCCCTCCTGCCAGCACAGAGCTCCAGGACTCTCCTGGCTCTGAAGGGCTCCGGCTCCCTGTCCTGAAACATTCCTGCAGCTGCAGAACAGTTGCTGCATTAAAAGCCATGAATGGAGCGGAGTTGGAGTTGTAAGGAAATGGGTTGTGGGATTTTTAGCACTCTGGGAATCGGGAGCAACGCTGCTTTGTAAATTAGATCTGTTAAATACTTAGTGATATCAAAATTTCATGCAGTGCTTTCCTTCAAAGAGATCCGAGCTGGCTCTGCTCATCAAGCACTTCTCCCTTAGACTGACCTGGCCTTCCAGAATCACTTGAGAGGTCCTGTTTGATCCCAAGTTAATTCCTAATAAGATTTCCTACTTCCCCAAGGTGCTCTGCTGACGTATCCAGGCCGGACCAGAGCCTTTTATGCAGACACTTCTCAGCTTTGAAGTTGTTTTTTCCAGTGCCAAGCATGGCCACAACAGTCCTGGTCCTTGGGAAGAACGAGCCTGCATGTGAGGGAGATGGCTCCTTCCTGCAGTGGGTGATGGATTTTATTGAGAGGGAGGCTGGGATGGCCCTGCTGAGTTTTGGCTGTGTGAGGGTGGTGGTTGCAGCCCTGCAGCTGTGCCTGGCAGGCACCGGATTCCCCAAACAGCAGCGGGAAATGGGAATGGTGCAATCAGCACATCCCTGTCACACACGATCCCGAGAATGGGAGCGTTCCTGGTGTTTGCTGGGATTATCAGCTCATCCCAGGGCTGCCTGGAGCTCCAGAGCTCCTGTGGTGCAGCACAGATCACCCCAGCCCTGGAAAAGTCGGCTGCTGTGGGATGGAGCCTTGGGAAGTGTTTAGAATGCAGAGCAGATTTGTGGAACACCAGCCCAGGTTCCGGACTGGAGACTCGCTTTCAGCACCTCTCCAAGCTGGAAATGGGTGAGTGGAGAGGGAGACCCTCCCACCTGGGGCTCCCCAGGCCCAGAGCTGCCAAAAGAGCCCTCCTCCCCCAGCCACATCCCTTGGTGAGGTTCCCTGATCCCTCTGTGTGCATCCCTCGGGTTTATCCCTGCCGTGCCTTGGGTCAGGAGCCGGCAAGAGGCTGCCAGAGATAACACACACCCTGTCATGGGAACAAGATCATCAGAAGGGGAACTGGAGAGATAACAAACCAGGCAGGAAAGCTGCAGAGTAAGAAACAAAAGAGGAACAGAGAAGAAGTGACAATGTTATCTTTGTTTAGCTCCTCTGAGTCACCATTAGTTATTTAAAATACTCATCTGTCAGCTCCCAGCCCCTCAAATTAAGAGATCCAACGGGTGCTGGGGTTGTTTTTTTTCTTCATTGCCAAACAAGTTGCTTTGGTCCGAAGGGAGAGGGCTTTTCCATGAGTGGTGGATGCACTGTGGAAGGCAGGAGGAGGCAGTGCCACAGGAAGCACCCACGGGATTTCTCCCGGGCCTGATACTTTCCCTGGTGGTTGTTTCGCAGGGGCTGTGACACAGGGAGGATAAGGACAGCCCTAGGGATCAGGGCAGCAGCAACAGCCCCTTCCCTCAGCTGGAATCCAGATGCTGAATGGACAAGGCACAGGGCTGGGAGCATCCTCTGGATTCTGCCCTTTGGAAAGAGGGGGACAGCAGCTCAGATGAGCTGCAGCTCCCCAAGAAGAGCAGGAGTAGGTGCATTATAGGGTAACCCAGGAGAGATGGTGCTGCAGGAACCCAGGGAGTGGCCAAGATGTTGTCACAGAGAGCATCAAACCCCATGCCCAGCCCCTCACACCCCTCAGAGCCATCCTTTGTGCCATCCCACTTTTCCTGCATGCCCAGACACAGCTCTCCAAGCCAAGTGGAGGCAGCCAGGTGTGCAGGACCACGTGTGCACCCCCCGTGTGCGTGTTTGGCAAGGCCTCCTCCCTCTGCCTTTTGCTCCTGCCAATTAACCCGCGATCCAGGAGAGCAGCAAGAACATTAATTTAACATACGGCCTCAAAATAGTCCAGACAGCGTTTCCCTCAGGGCTTTGCAGGGAGAGAGGAGGCACCTGGCAGGGAGAGGTGGTGAGGAGGGAGGAAAGAAAGGAGTCATGACTGTCCAGCTTGCCTTGGTTCATGTCTGTGGCCGAGGAGGGGGTGAAAAAGGGTGACAGGAGGGGCAGAGAGGCCTGGCTGGGTGAGTTTTCCCCTTGCAGAGGGACAGCATTCAGAGCAGCCTCTCCCTCCCGGGGAACCAGAGGGCTGCAAACTGGCGAGGCGTGGGATTAAATAAATTAATGAGCTGAGGAAGGTGGATAGGAACAGACATCTGGCCAGTTAAAAAACCCCCAACCCACGAGAACTGAGGATTTATGGCAGGGGTCAAAGGCTCCCTGTCCTTTCTGGATCCAAGCTGAAAGCTCCTCAGGGTCCCTCATTCCTGAGCGGCAGCACATCCATGGCCAGCGTGAAGGAGCAGAACACAAATGATCCCAACCAAATAATTAGCAGCTCAGCAGCCAGGAGGGCTGCACACACAGATAGCGTTGCAAAAAACACGAAAAAGCAGCTTCAGCATTGTCAGGGGCTTCTGCTGGAGCCAAAACAGAGCAGGGGAAGATCTGAAGCATCAGAAGTCTCCATAAAACCCAGTTGCCAGTGGCTGATTTGGGCCCTGTGGAACTCCTGATGGATAATCTGCTGGATGGGGCCATTTTGGCACGAGCTGTTCCAGCGGGAGCTTCCCTACCCTGATGAAGGAGGCTCAAACCCAGCGCTGTCCCTGCAGCAGCCTGGGCTGAGCAGTTGCCTTGGGCTGAGCCGAGCTTGAGATGTGCCCCCAAAACAACAAAGCCTCCAGTGGCACCTCCTTCTTGGCTGGGAAAAGCCCTGAAGGCCTAAGCAGCCCTCCTGCAGAGAGGATTTCAGCCTGGCCAGAGCAGACCCCGCTGCTGTCCCCGCTGTGGGCTCACAGCGGTGCCTCTGCCCGCTTGGCATTGACAGGGTCTTCCTGCTTTGCCCCACGGCCCCCCCAGCCCATCCCACACAGGCTGCCAAACATCTGCTCGGCCCTAATGACTCTGCTCGGCCCTAATGACTCTGCTCGGCCCTAATGAGTCCGCCAGGGCCACACTGGAGGTGGTGACCTCGGGCTGGAAGACACGGGAGCCCATTGCCAATCTGCCAACCCAGCTGTCACCCCCGGGCACAGCCTGGCCACCAGAGCCTTCCTGCCACCACACAGCTGCCAACACCTCCAGGAGGAGCCAGCAGCTCCCCTGGGGATGTCTTTAGAAAAGGTTTGGGAGGCCTCACTTGGCAAAGTCCCAGCCTTGCGCACGGTGGAGAGAACCAGACATAAAAACCATGATGTCCCCTCCTTTTATTTTATGTGTTCTTTTTATTTGGGGTGTTTATTTTCGAGGAGATTACCAGTAAATTTCATGTCAATACAGTTAATCCCCATAGATATTTACTGAGGGCAATTAGCTGCCGTTTCTATTAAAAATACACAACGGAGAGGTGGATATACAGTTTATACAGTATAATTAGATATATACACACACATAAATAGATGCATAACTCTGTCTGCAGTGTGTGTTGGTGAGGAAGGACCAGGGTAATGTGCCATGACAATATTTATCTCACTCCATATTTATACCCTGAGAGCTGGAGAGGCACAGAGGGGCTCCAGGGAAACAGCCACGAGCAGAGTGGGCGTGCAAGAGAGATGGGGGCAGTGCCAGGGAGGTTTTGGGGGAAGAAAAGGGGTTTGGGACCTGGAGAATCCATTAGAGGATCCAGGGCAGAGGGAAGCAGCTGCTGACCCAGGAGCTGCCCTGGAGCAAGGGGCACGGGAGGTGGTTTGGGTGCATTTCCCCACTTTGCTCTTGGTGGTTCCGTGCATTTTGGTGTGGTGGATAAATTCCCATTGCTGTGGTGGAAAAATTCCTGTTGGAGATCCTGTAAATCCCAAGTGTGAGCAAGCACAGAGTGGAGGAACCCTCCTGCTCTGGGCCTGCAACACCAGCCCTTTGTGATGAGCAGGAAAACCTGGTTCCTCTCAGCACAGCCCCAGCCCGGTCTGGGCCCAGCTGTGGGAGCAGATGTTGGAGGGGAAGGCAGCCTCTGAAAGGCAGAAGCTGCCAATCTCCCTTGGCTTTTTCTCCAGTATTCCTTCCTGGGGTGGAGCCCTGCCTTTTTCCAGCTGGAGTCTCAATGCTTGGGGAAGTGTAGTGGGGGAGGAATTGGATGATTTTCTCTCCCAGCCTGGCAGCTGCCCTCTGTTTGAAGGTCCACCAGCCTCTGCAGAGCAGAGAGGCTGGGAGAGTCGGCATTCCATGGTCCTGCAGCTCTCAGGTCCTCTGGAAGCACAGGACAGCAGCTGAGGGGGCAGCTGGGTCAGAGAGCTGAGGAGAATTTCCTTCATTTCCCAGCCCTCCTTGAGAAGCACCATGAGATCTGGAGTCAGCACCTCTAGAGCTCATCCTACTGGGAAGAGAAGGCACTTTGGAGATGGTTTGAGTCAGATTTTTAAACCCAGACAGGTCTGACCCCCATGGAAATTTTCACACCCTTACCCCAGCTTTGGAGTAGGTGCAAGTGTTTGACCAACGTGCCTCCCCCAAAAGGCCATCCCTTACCTGGGCACGGCCAGGCCTGGCACTCTGCCAGCTCACAGGAGCCTGCAGCATTTGCTAAACATGCAAATTATAGTTTATCACTCGTTTATCACTAGCAGGAATAAAATCTACCACTGTCATTTCCCCTGCTCAGTCTCTCCTGCAGTCGTTCCCACTCCTGCTGGAGCTGCTCAGCTGAGCAATGGGAGCTGCTCATGCGTGAGCCTCCAACTCCATCATCCCAAACCCCTGGGAGGGCAAAGAGCCTCCTTCTCTCTGCATCCCAAACCTGTGGCCCATCCCAGAGTCAGCCCCAAGGGCCAACCCTTTTTTTGCTTTCAAAACAAAGTCAATTTATTCCTTTTTGTCCTCCTTCCACCTGTTCTTTCTGGGCTGCCACCAGCCTGGTTTTCATCGTGCAGAGCTCTCACTGTGGATTGTATAGGCAGTGTTAAAATCCTGCCTGCAGCTACTTGTGGTGTGAAGCTGCCTCCAGAAGACTCCCAGAGTCCTCAACATTCCTCCTTCCCTATGAGCTTCTCCAGCATTGTCCCAAATATAAAAGACTGCCTGGATCCTGGCAGGTTTCTCCTGCCTCCCCTCAGCTCCATGTCCTGCTCCTCCAGGGCAAAGAGAGCCTGGCCCTGCTGGAATGAAACCTCCTCCTCCTCCTCCCTTCGAGTTCTGCTCAGGGAATTTGATTCTCAACCACTGTTCATGGCTATCGATCCCTGCACTCCTCGCTGGGGTGGGAAGTGACCTGGAACCAGAGCAGCAGTGGTGGGTTTATCAATCTCCTTAAGATAATTAGCAACACGGGAAGCTGGAGAAGGCAATGAATGGTGTGAGTGAGAAGAGTTTGTTTACCAGCCCGGGGGGAAAGCCAGAGCCAGGCAGGGCAGCCCCACATTTCATCGTGCCCAGCCTGGAGGAGCTGGCTTTGGATACTCGGTCAGCATTTGGGAATATCTGTCCTGAACTCTTGTCCCATTGGGAACAGATGCCAACTCCTGCCTTACAGAGGTCTCCTTGCCTTGGAGAAGCCGTGGGAGCCCAGCCTGGGGATGGAAGGGTTGGATACAAATCTTTGTGACCATTAATGATCCAAACCACAATCTCCTTTTCCAGGCAGATGCCATCCCTGCAGCCCAAACCAGCCCCTCTCCCAGTGCCCTGCTGAGGAAAGCACTGCTTGGCACACTCAGAAGCAGCCCCAGAGGAATAATTATCATTTTGGCCTCTCTCCCACTGAAATGCTGCCTGCAATTAACTCCCACCCCGGGAGGCAGACGGAGCCCGGCCCTTCCTGCGAGCAGGGCTGGCTCCAGGACTGGCTGGGACCAGCCAGGAGCGAGTGCCTGCTGCGGTTCCACGGATAGCCCCCGATTCGTGGTTCAATTGCTGTGAGCAAACTCAGCCATGTGAGGGTGATTGAGCGACCCAGCGCTGCCAGAACCAACCCCGAGCCCCCATTAGCAGGCTGGGGGCAGCAGGTTATCTGCAGGCGTGCTCAAAGCCCTCGTGGTGCCCCTGCACCAGCACATTCCGAGGGTGCAGGAGGTGGCTGGCGACGGAGAGTTAAAAATGAGAATTAAACCCACATCTCCTCGAGGCTGGGACAGGGCCTTACCCCCAAATAATCACTTTGCTGCTCCTCGCTGACCTCTCCGCGATGCAAATAGCTTTGTGGTGGAAGGGCTAATTCATTCTCACAGCTCCAAACGATCATTGCTGCGAGGAAGTGTTCTGGGCGTGAATCTTTGTGCAGCAAATAGCAGCATTAACGGGTTCATTTTCTCCCAGCAAATGCTATCAAAATGTCTTTAAGCGGCTTCCAGCGCACGGCAGAGGCGCAGCAGCCTGCAGAAGGGGTGGGAGTGCAGGCAGACCTCCCGCCTCAGCCTGCAAAGCCAGCTGAGAACATCCAGCCCCATGGCCAGGAGAGTCCCTGTCCCCTCCTGAGGTGGCCCTGTCTTAGGGTGGCTCCACTTCTGAGCAGATATTTGGGTAATTTCTGCTTTTCTGGGGATGGACAGGCAGTGCTGGGAAGGGAGTGGTTTGCCTGGACAGGACAGCTCCATGTCCTCCTCCCACGGCTGACTTTGAGATTGTTGGGCATCGTGGTTTGCCTGCACTCAGTGATTACCTGCTGCTAATTGGTGCAGCTAATTGGTGTGGTCCCAGCTCTAAACCTGACATCTCGCCTCGGTGTCTCCAAGCTCTGGATGGAGGCCACGTGTAAATCTTTATCTCCTGCACTTTTCCCACAAAATGAAGGATAAGTCGTTGAATCCCTGAAATTATTGGATGGATCATTGCCAAAAACCGGGAAACACGAGCTGCTGATCCCGTGTTTATCCAGCAAGCAAAGCACAGGTACAGCTACAGGTGCTGTCACTCAGATGTGGCCGTGGTGCTGCAGCTCAGTGGGTTTAGGAATTGTGTGATAGACTCGATTTGGGGCTAATTCCAGCTGCTTTTGACACATCATCCCAGGGACTCCGTGACTTTTGTGCAAGGGCAAGCTCCTGAGCATCAGAGAAGCACAGAATGTTTGCCATGGATGGGATCTTTAAAGGTGCTCGAGTCCAACCCTTCAGGACTGAGCAGGGACATCTTCACCAAAATCAGGTTGCTCAGAGCCCCATCCAGCATGGCCTTGAATGTTCTCAGGGATGGAGCTTCCACCACCTCTCTGGGCAACCTCATTTAAAAAAATCGCCTTCCTTAGATCTAATCTCGACCTTCCCTGGTTGGTTTAAAGCCGTTTCCCCTTGGAAGGGTGCATTCCACTGCAGGATGGCACCTTTGGGGTTTGAGGTGCCCGGGTGCCGCTCTGGTGGGGTTTGCAGCAGGAAGGGGGACAGGGCTGAGCAGCCTCTCCCCCAGGAGCAGTGACAGCTCCGGGCTGTGGATTCCCAGAGCCCAGGGATGTGCAGAAAGCAGCAGCTGGCTCGGAGCAAACGCTCTCCAAGGGTCAGCAGCGCTGCTCCCTTCGTGGGAAAGCCCACACGCCTTCCCCATGACAACCTGTTACACGCTCCAAGGAAAACAGGATTGCTCTTTTTCTTGATTAGCTCCCGGGCTGCCTCCTGCGCTCAGCAGAGCGGCTGCTTCTGCCTCCTCAAATCCGAATCATCGGGGTGATGGGAGTCAGTCCTTCCACGGGAATCTGTGCTGGCAAATCCTGGGGAGAGCTGCCTGAGTTTCCTGGGCATTGCCAGGCAAGAGCAGCAGTGGGGAGAATGGAAAAGCTGGGAGCAGATAAATCCCTTGTTGTGATTTCACATCCCAGTGATGCAACCCTGGAGTGACCCGGCAAGGAAGCAGGAGCTGCAATTCCCTGGGGAAAAGGGGGAAACAACAATTACAGAGAATTACAGCACGAAGATTCGGAAGAGGACTGGGATAGAGATGTCCCTCTGTCCTCCACAGCGACCACCTGGCACAAGGAGATGCTCCAAGGCAGGGATTGGAGCACCAGCACCATCCCAGTGCTTCCTGTGGCACAGCCAGTGCCCAAACCCATCCCAGTGCTTCCCATGGCACAGCCAGTGCCCAAATCCATCCTGGTGCTTCCCATGGCACAGCCAGTGCCCAAATCCATCCTGGTGCTCTCCATGGCACAGCCAGTGCCCAAACCCATCCGTGTGCTCTCTGTGGCACAGCCAGTGCCCAAACCCATCCCAGTTCTTCCTGTGGCACAGCCAGTGCCCAAACCCATCCTGGTGCTTCCCATGGCACAGCCAGTGCCCAAACCCATCCCGGTGCTTCCCATGGCACAGCCAGTGCCCAAATCCATCCTGGTGCTTCCCATGGCACAGCCAGTGCCCAAATCCATCCCAGTGCTTCCCATGGCACAGCCAGTGCCCAAACCCATCCTGGTGCTTCCCATGGCACAGCCAGTGCCCAAATCCATCCTGGTGCTCTCCATGGCACAGCCAGTGCCCAAACCCATCCTGGTGTTTCCTGTGGCACAGCCAGTGCCCAAACCCATCCCGGTGCTTCCCATGGCACAGCCAGTGCCCAAACCCATCCTGGTGCTTCCCATGCACAGCCAGTGCCCAAACCCATCCTGGTGCTTCCCATGGCACAGCCAGTGCCCAAACCCAGCCAGCCCTGAAGCCCTGGCTCCAGGGGACGTTTATTTGCCCCTTATCTCAGGGACAGCCTGACCCCAGAGGGTCCCAAGGAAAGGCTGAACTCAAACCGCAGGCTCCACTCCTGGATCCATCACACGCCCCCTCAGCACCTTGGGCAAACTGCTGGGGCTCTGTGGCACAGCAGCTTTAACAGGCCTGGCCTACTTTGCAGGGACGTTTTGAAGACAAATTTGTGTTTCCCTGGGGAAAAGGGACTCGTGGAAAACCTGTTCAGCAACCAAAACAGGGCTCAGGCTCCCCGTTTGTAAATGATGTGCTAAAGAGCCGTCTCCAGGGAGAAACTTGATTTTTCTTCCTATTTTTTCCCCTTTTTTTTTCTCTCATGGAGATTAAAAAAAAAAAAAAAAACAAGAAACAAACCCCATCAGGATCAAATTCCTGGCTATCAAATCAAAAGATCTTTGGTAACCTCGTCAGCTATTAAAGTCAAATAACACTCGTAATGAGCGCTGCCGTTTCACTCATCTCAGAAGATAAAATAAAACAAGCCAGGCCTATTTCTTTGTGCTCGCCAGCAGATAAGAGCCTGACCCAGATTGGCAGAGCTCAGCTGCCTCCACAGCTCTGATTTTTCTTGGGGAGAAGCTCAGTTCTGGCTGTGGGACCCCTCAGCCCCGAGGTTTCAAACCTGGTGGAGGCCGCCCAGATGTGATGGGCAGCGCCAGCTTTGCTCTCTTTGCTGCTTCCTGCACACAAAATCAGTTAAAAGACTAAAGAAAAGGGGGAAATAAACCCCTGCTCCTCGCTGTGAGCGCTGATCCCTTGGGAATTGCAGCCTTAGGTGGAGAGAAGCAGCAATTAATGCTTTGGAGGGGAGAGGTTTGTGCTGCCCCTGTGATGCCTTTGCATTAATTGTATTTAAAAGTACTTTCTGCCAAGCCTGACACTTCAGTAGCATAAAAAGTTCCTCTTGTCACTGTTTCCCCTTCTTTTTGGCATCCTTGGGAACGGGCAGGAGAGATGGAATTGGCTAAAATAATGCGCTCTGATTGAGTAATGAATAAAGATTAATGAATTTTTGCTACCGTCAATGATTCTATGGTAATTGCTTTAATAATATAAAATTATTTTCTGCTCCAAACTATGATTAATGATACCAGTGGAGCATTTGAATCATAGGCCTTGGTTTGTTTTTTTTTGTGAATTCACTGATTAAGTAACTAATACAATAGTTTACTCTTGTTTTTTCCATAGGCAACAATCACCCACTAATTAATTGGGGCACCAGGGTTGAGCAAAGCTGTTGTTTTGGGTACCAAAACTCTCCCTCATCTCTTGACTCCTCACCAACACAAATTAAAGGAGCAACAGCTTCTTTTCCACTTTTTTTTTTTTTTTTTTTTTTAGTTTTCCACACCAGGAACACGTTCATTAATTATATTTTCGGGGTAATGGGTTGTTGGTGGGATGAGAAACAGGGGACAGGTGCAGGGACCTCATTTTAGGGCCAGATGGAGACAGAGTGAGCAGGACCCTGTCCCAAAGCCAAGGGGGGAAGAAGAAAATAAAGCATTTTTCACTCCATTTTGGGGAGAAACCATCCTAATTTGTAAATGTTTCCTATTCCCTAGACCTTCCCGGACAAGGGGGTCTCATTTGCACCCCGAAATTTCCACACCTCTGAACTCTTTTTGCCTCTTTGGCGCCAGAGATAAATCAGCCGTGGCCTCCCCGCCTCTGCGGGGTGTTAATGAAGCATTTAATCATTTGCTGTTTCTCTTGCTCTGCCTCCTTTTTATTTCGGTTTGCAGGAATCAGAGAAACACTGGAGCGTGGCAAAAGGCAGCTATTGAACGTCTGCGTGTTATTTGCCCCCATGATGGGGAATTAATTGCCTTTTGATTAATGAGCCCTTCAGAGCTGGGCCTGAGCTGGGACTGAGGGGAAGGAGGAGAGAGAAGGGGAAGGGAATCAGCTGCTCTGCTCCAGCCTTGGTGTTTTCTGCGCTGCCAAGAAGGGGTTAAAGAGCCAAAAGCTGGATGGGGAGCCATGGGGGGAAGGCAGGGAAGGCAGAGAGAGAAATCTTAGTCCTGGCATGTGTCAGAGGAGACAGAGAGAGAGAGAAATTGAAGCAGCAGTTTAATTCTGTGAGTGCTTTCCCGCCCCTTGAATGGAGAAGGGGAAAATTATTTAATTAAAAATATATTTACTTTTAATGCAAGCATCAATATTTCCATCCGTGCTGATTGTGGAGAGGGGCTGTGTGTTTGCATCTTTAAACACGTGGGAGCTCTGCCTCTCACTGACTCCTGCTCCTGCAGCAGCCGGTGAGCACACCCAGATCCCTGAGCACACCCAGATCCTGTGCACAACATCCCAAATCCTGAGCACACCCAGATCCTGTGCACAGCATCCCAAATCCTGAGCACACCCAGATCCTGTGCACAGCATCCCAAATCCTGAGCACACCCAGATCCCTGAGCACACCCAGATCCCTGAGCACACCCAGATCCTGTGCACAGCATCCCAAATCCTGAGCACACCCAAATCCCTGAGCACACCCAAATCCTGAGCACACCCAGATCCTGTGCACAGCATCCCAAATCCTGAGCACACCCAAATCCTGTGCACAACATCCCAAATTCTGAGCACACCCAAATCCCTGAGCACACCCAGATCCTGTGCACAACATCCCAAATTCTGAGCACACCCAAATCCTGAGCACACCCAGATCCCTGAGCACATTCCCCCAGATCCTTGGACTCACCCAAATCCCTGTGCACACTCACCCAGATCCCTGTGCACACTCACCCAGATCCCTGTGCACGCTCAGATCCTGAGCACAGTCCCCCAAATCCCTGTGCACACCTACCCAGTCCCCTGTGCACAGTCAGATCCCAGCTCAGACTCGATGACATTCCCTCAGATCCCTGTGCACACTCACCTGGATCCCCACTCAGATCTCTGCTCACACCCAGATCCCTGTGCACACCCACCCAGCTCTCCCTGACTTCCCAGCTTTGGGGCCTGGACACTTTTTGGCAATTCCCAAAGAGGATTCTCATTAACAGCTCCCACCCTCTGGACCCAGCCCTGGCACCTCTGGATTTCAGGTTCCCCATGCGTGCTTTGCTGTCAAGACCTTGCTGGGTTTCTTTTGTGGCACCAACCAACCCTGGGGGCCCAGTGCACCCCAAAACCCATCCCTGCTGTGCTCCAGGGCTGGCTGGGATGTCTGGGTGCTGCTGACTGAAGGTGCTCCAGGAGCGAGGCTGCATCCCCTAAACACAGGAGTTGCCCCTGCTGCTGCTGTTCCCTGAACAATTTAGACAATGGAAAATGGCAGGATTCAGGAATTCAGCAACAACCCACCAAGAGTTGTACAGCAAAGCTCCTGCAGCCCTTGGGACCTGTATCCATTCCCAGTGCCCAAGCACTTCCCAGTTCCCCATTTGCTCTCTTGTTCCTACCCTACACGAATGGATTTAAAGGATTTCTCCACAATAACCTCTAAATCCCCTGGCTGGGGCTGGGAGTGGTGGCACACTCTGATGAGGCTCTGCTGGCTGGGCTGACCACGGGGGGACAGAGGCTTTGTGTGAAATACGACTCCACAAAGGGGAAACAAAAAGTTTGGCTTGTGCTGGAAACAAATTGCCTTTGTCAGCCTGACCTTGCAGCTCAGCCACCAGCCCAGAAGGAGCAGCAGTTCCTGCTCGGATCTCATCCCTCTTCCCCTCTCCAAAGCACTCCCATCTCCCAGGACTGGCAGCATCATTCCTTATTTCCAAGGTCTGTGCTGTGTAGGTTGGGTCAGTCTGATTTTGTTCCCAGTATCTTCGAGCCCTGCTTCCCCCAGCATTGCTCTGCCGATTCCCAGCCCCAGCCTCGCCTTCCCGAGGCTCTCGGGGATGTGGAGCTGGGTGGGAATCCCAGCTGTGGCCATGCCAGGAGTTCCCAACTCCCGTCCAGCAGCTCTGCCTCTCCTCACGGATGCAACTCACGGCTCCCTTTCTGCTCTCACATTTCAAGTGGAAAATTTGGTGAAAACAAAAAATTAGCAGGACATTCTTAGCGCAGCAGCAACAAGCAGCACAATCTATTAGCAACAGGGCTTTTTTTTTTTTGGGTTCAAGCTCGGCACATGTTGCCAGCAGAGCTGCTGAGGGATGGAGCCGTCACTGGGAGCTGAGAGCCCCTGAATCTCCTTCTCCTGGCAGCTCCCCACTCTCAGCCCACCAGACTGATCCCATCACTCCACATCTCCCTGAAGGAAAAGGTCACTCCAGAGCCTCTGATGAGATGCAAAAGAATTTGCTGATTTTCATGAAAATGCAGTGGAAATGATATTAATCCCTGGCTCCACGGGAAAGATCAAAAGAGCCAGGGAGGCAGTGTTGGACATGGAATGGAAATCGTGCTCTGCAGAGAGGAGAAAGGGAACTGGAAACTTCCTGGTGGAAGCAGACAGGTGTTTAAATAAACCCCGGGGGCAGCCAAAGTTGCCTTTGCTGGACCCAACCCACTGAGCAGAAATGAGGACAGAGTGATGCCTCAGGTTTTAACTTTTCTATTTTACAAATCCTGCAGTGCCCAGAGTGTAACTCTGAAGTTTCTCGTAGCCTGGTAACTTCTGCCAGGCAGACAAAACAAAGCCTCTTGGGCCTGCTCTCCAAGGACACCCAGACTGTCCTAGGCCCAGAAAGTATCAACCAAGAGGGGAAATTACATCATTAACTGAAGATTTAATTGGAGAATTAACCCTGATAGGCAAATGAACCAAGCCTATAAAAGTGTGAAGAACTTGTGATCTGTTGTCCATCTTGGGGTCTGTCTTGGCAACAGCCTCTGGCTCCCCAGGGGTACTTTGAAGGCCTTTCAAATAAATACCTACATTTATTCCCTTACTCCTGTCCAGTCTCTGTTTCTAGGTGGCCTCTCAAGGCATCAAGAGAGCCCCAGGGGATTCCTGTATTTCACTCTCTGTCCGGAGCAGGCTCTTCCTAAGCCGTTTTTGAGACAACACAGCAATGCTTTGCCTTTTATTGCCACAGTCTGTTCCACTTCTCATCCAATCCATCCCTGGATCTTTTTCCCAGCCTGTTGAGGCCCATCTGGTGTTTGTGTTGAGCTGTGCTCTGGCCCTGCCTGAATTTCACCAGCTTTGTAGGATATCTCAGGCCCTTTCTCCCGTTTCCCACCACTGGCTCTCAGCTCTGATTTTGGGTTTTTGTCCTCCCAAGTGCCACTGGCCTTTGCTGGGGTGAGCCCTCTGTAGATCCAATAAACGTCTCCTCTCTTCCATCACTGGGGAGGTTAATTGGAATATTGAATCCCAGCAGATGAAGAGAGACTCCTGCCCTCCTTTCTGACAGGGAGCCATTGATAATCCCTCTCTGGGTATGGCCAAAGTGCCAGATAAAGCTGTGCTGAGGAGAATGTCATGGGGGACAGCCTGGAGAGCCTCCCTGAAGTAAAGACAGATGACATCTCCTGCGTCCTCCCCCAGCACTGTCCCTGCCACCCTGTCACTGTGGGAAATCAGATTGGTTTGACCCAATTTGGTCTTTACAAATTCATGCTGGCTGGGCCTCATTTTTCCTCTGTTCTTCCAGGTGCTCACCTTGATTCAGGCCAACTCCTGCTCCTCCCTGCCCTCTCCCAAAGGCAGGTGTTGCCTCTGCCCTGCTCCACGGGGTTTTTTTTGCACAGTCATCTTTTCAAATATCACTGTGTTGGCTCCAAAATCGTGCTCAGAGGCTCTCAGCATGCCTGGGGGTGGAGCTGGGAAATGCCTGAGCTCCAAATTCCCCTGTCCCTTCCCAGCCTGCTCCTTCTCAGTATTAATTGTGTCAGACACCAACTCACGGCTGATCTGTTTAGTAAAGACTAAACTGAAAGAGGCTTTAGCCATCTCAGCATCATCTGGCACAGCCTTCCCTCTTCAGCCACACTGACATTTCCAAATGGGTTTTGATTTTTTTTTTTTTTTTTTTTGCAAATTCAAACTGACTTCTTCAGCTGTTTCAAAATGTAAATTAATTTCTGCTTTAGAAAAAAAAGAAAGCAAGTGTTTTAATAGCATGACTGCAATTGCTGGAGTAAAATGCTTTGAAAGAGCAAAATGTTTCTTTCTACAGTTTTCTTTGGAATGATTACTAATGGTGGGGCCAAAAATTGAGGGGTTTTTGAAAGGGGAAAAGACTCAACCCCCTCCCAGATTTTTGTCATTTTGTTTCCCAGGGATCAGGAGCACCACGCTCGCCCTGCCAGGTGTTGGCTCAACCAGAGCTGCAGTTATTTCCCTGCAAGATTTCCCTGGGCCAGGAAACTCTGGATTCACAGGCAACTCCATCTGCATTGACAGCAGTCCGTGCCACCAGCCTGAATCCCCAGCAGGCAGAATTGGACGGGTATTGAGCAGAGATGTGTCTTGTCCCACGCACAGTGGCTGAGAGCTGGCTTTAAATGCAAATGGGATGGGGAAGACGAAGGAATTCAATAAGGAATGCTCTTTGGGGCTCTTTCCATCCAGCACGGATCGCTGGGAAGAGCTCTGGCTGCCCAGAGACCTCTGGCATGAAACAGAAATGTGAGATCAGATCTTCTGCTCAGTTCAGGTGGAAATCAGAGGCATCGTGTGCTGCTGTGTGAACTCACTCACCTGTCTCAGCTCTGATGCCCTGATCCCACCAGGAGATCATCCCAGGAAACCTCTGCTCCGGGTCAAACCTTCTCCTGCCTTTCAGTGGGGATTGATTTGTGGCCCAGCTCCTTTTATGCAAACATTGTCCTTTGAGGGAAGCAGCCCTGCCTTGCCCATGCCCGGGTGATGGATGGAGCAGGAGCCTGTTTTTGCTGCAGCTGTCTCCCACAGCAGCTGCTGCTTCAGCGGGGAGAGGGATGGTGGTGAGCTGGGTAAACAGCTTTCCCCAAAAAAAGGGATTATTTCCAAAAAGCAGCCATCAACTTTCGAAAATAACACCCAAGTGCTTTTTAGTGGATCGGGGATTCAGTGGGGAATGGAGTCAGGGGGTTCCTGTGAACTAAATGGTGACTTTTTGCCCAGAAGGTAAAGTTTCCATCTTTTTCACTCTAATTTTGGCTGAGCAGCCATTTGAAACAGAAAAAAAGGAATTGTTTCAGAGGATAAATCTCCCAGCAGTGCAGCCTAGCTGGGACAGAAGTGTGACATTCAGGGGCCCAGTGGATTCCTGCATCCACCACTGGTGACAATGGATGAGTCTGAGCCGGTCCTTTGCTCCCTGTCCTCATCCCCCATCTGTAAAGCAGGAAAAGGGAACTCACCCCATGCAGGGGAAAGGTGTCAGAAGTGTCTGTGGGGCTGTCTGAGCTGCACTCAGGGACACAAAGAGGTGG
>JACBWW010000032.1:5260765-5296532 GCA_020086605.1 Lanius collurio | reverse complement strand
TGGGGGACACTTCTGGATGGAGCAGCTCACAAGGGACATCCTCTCCCTCACGATGACCTTCACCACCTCCCTGAAGGCAGAGGGCCTCTCCCAACCCCTCATCCCAGCAGGATGGAGTGTCCAGACTCTCTGTGGTGCACGGAGAGGCTGCAGCAGCCGGGGGTGCAGGGGGAGCGGCCGCACAGCTGTTGTTTGTAGACACTGAGCAGAATAAAAGGTGATTCCCACATGCAAACATCTGTCTGTGCGAGTCTCTCGGGAGTGGGCAGGTCCTGCTGTCGGCTTTCCTGCCCAGGTGCTGGGATCAGCGAGGAGCCAGGAAGAGCTGGAACCTCAGCCAGGTCTCTGTGAGGACATCCAGGGGTGAACAGGGCCAAACCACGTCCCTGAGGGCTTTGGGGAAGCACCAGAAGGACAACATGGCTGGGAGGAGGGGGCTTTCCGTGCTCCTCACCCACCACCCTAATTAACAGCCCAAACTCTATCAGAGGGCGACCCTGGGGATGCCTGAGACAGCCCAAACCCCCAGGGTGCCACCAGGAAATGTGACAGGTGCTGTGACAGTGGCAGAGCCACCTCGATGAGCAGCCAGCAATGGGTGATGGAGAAACATCCGGGGACGAACCCGGCCACCACCCAGCCACCCACCCCAGAGCAAAACTGCCAGAAGAGGCCTCACAGCCAATGGCAGAGGGGTGATCTTTGCACAGAAACTCGCACAGGACTTTGGCAAGTGTGAGCATCATCCTGTGTGGTTTGCTGGTGGCCACAACCCAACCCAAAATAGACTCAGCCCCAGCATCACCAGTGCTCCCACACTTTCCAGCAGCCCTCGGGTGTCATGGTGGCCAAAGGGGTTGCAAGGAGGAATTTCCCTTCACCACTCTCCCCTTATGGAGAGATCCCAGCGGTTCTTTCCGCGGGGAAGGTCCAGAGCTGTCATGGAAAGCCTGGCAGGGGTTATATATCACCCAGGGGTGTGGGCAGGAGGGCAGCGAGCTCTTGGGGGCTGGAGCAGAGCCAGAGCTGCTGGTGCTGACAGAGCCTCAGGTGGGACATGAAGATCTCCTTGGTCCTGCTCGTCCTGCTGCTAGCAGCTGCCTGGGCTGGGAGGCAGGGGGTGTCCTGTAAGTATCAACAGGGAGATCTTCCCCTCTGAGCTGTCCCAGCTCCTCCTCTGATGGGATTTGGGGCTGGGAAGGGGAGGAGAGTTCAGCTCCTGAGGGGGTTGTGGGGCTGTGGGGCATCACCAGCTGCCCCCAGCCCCATGGGGCTGTCCTGGATTTGTTCAAAATGAGCAAAAATAGGGTTGGGTTCAGCCCCAGCCCCAGCTGGGGAGATCTATGGGCAGGGAAATGGGGGGCTCCTACCCCGGGGCAGAACATCACCAGCAGAGCTGCAAATGTGGGGTCAGGGAGCAGGAGCAGCACCCCCAACCCTCGTGGCAGGAGTGGGAGAGCACTAAATCCTCTCTCCTGCTCTCAGTCCGCAGCTCCAAAGTCACGTGCTGCCCCAAGGAAAAGTTCTTCCAGCACAAAATCCCCGAGGCCAAAATCCTGGAATACCAGTACACGTCTTCCACCTGCACCCACAAAGCTGTTCTGTGAGTAACCCCAGTCCCACCCAGCCTTCCTCCCGGCCACCCCACTCCTCACCTCGCCCACCCACCTTTCCCTGCAGCTGCTCCGCTTTGGGGGAGTCCCCCAAACCCCCTGGGAAGGGTGCTTGGGGTGGGTCTGCCCTTACCTGGCTCTTCCCACTCTCCCACTTAACCCAAACAGCCCCAAACCCCCCCATTTCTGCTGTCAGCAGGGAAATGGGGAGGAAGCAAAAAACTGCAGAGGTGGCCAAGAGTCAGCACTTCCAGGGCAAGTGGGGGGCAGGATGCTGCAGGAATCCCTGGTGGGATGCTCCACTCCCAGGCTGACTGTGGGTATTCTTTCCCCCTAAAGCGTGACACTGCCAGGGGGGATGGTCTGTGTGGACCCAGGGAAGAGATGGTTCCAGAAGTACCTGAGGAAGCAGAAGAATCCAAACAGCACCTCCAAGTGAAGCTGTCTTCCCAAAAAACTCTGTTTATTTGTACCCCATAATCCTCTGTGCCTTTTTGTGGCAGTCATTAATTAATTTATGGAGCTGGCTCCATCCCCTCCCCTGTGGACTCAATAAACCCTCTCATGCTGACCCGCAGCTGCAGTGAGATGTCAGTCCTAAGGGAGCAAACGGGTCACATCCAGGCTCAGCATTCCCAGGAACAGTCCAGGAGCCCCTGGCAGGACAGGGGAACCCAAAAGGCTCAGCTGCCCCCGAAGGTGGAGCAGCCCCCACCCAGCTGTGGGGTTAAGGATGCCCTGGGCAGCTGCCCATGGGATGAGGACTGAGGTAAGGCCCCCTTTGGGGTGTCTGAGGGTGTTTAGGGGTTGGGTTGGCTCTGTCCCTGGGGAACACCACTGGTGACAGCCCTGGCCTGGTGTTCCTCCCTTCCCCACCACTCCCTGGGCCTGGGTTTGTCACCCAAACAGGGCACCCATCCAAGCCATGGGCAGCCGGTTTCTCCAGAGAAATGTTGAATTATCCACTTCCCTGTTCATTTGTGACTCACTTGAATCATCTTTTTGATGAGCTGGGACTCTTTTTTTGATGGCCTCACTCCTACAGATACCTTTATTCACACTGCCATACTTGTTGCCATTTATCTGCCCCCTTTTAGGGCATTTTTTGTACAAATCAATGACCTCGGGCCAATTGATCTGCCACGATCCCCACAGGATTCTACAGCGCCTGGAATTGGTCTGGAATTGGAAGTCTTGCCTTGTTTGACTGCAATTCTCAGTCAAAATGAGAGTTAACAAGAGTTCTCTTGTTGCTCTTTGGGGCTGGAAATCCAAGGATCCAGCAGAACACTGGGAGGTGTGAAGGACAGGGCTGGAATTGCTTCTCCAAATCATAGGAGCATTAAGGACAAGCAGCAAATTGTGCCCACAGGTGACACATCTTGGGAACACTTCCAGGGGTGGGGATCCCACTCCAAATGCCAAATTCACCCAGAGCCCTCTGACCCAGAGCCCACACAGAGGTGCCAGGTGAGGACAGCATGGCACAACCTGGAGATGGAAGATTATGGTGACAAGCCCTGGGGCAGTGGCCAAGAGGAGGAGAGAAGGCAGGAATGATACTCCAAGAAGAATGAATTTATTAATTAGTTGCCACTATATCATAGACCTTTTCTTCATAAGCTAATTGGTCAAAGACACACCACCCCCTTGGGGTCATTGGCCAAATTCCTAAAATTTTATTTTTCTATTGAACTATAAAGAAAGCTTTACAAGGTCACAGGTGTTAAAACTTACTGACAGCTTCTGTGAGTGAGGAAATAGCAAGGATTTCTCATGCTAGCAGCATTTTTGTGTCCACAGAAGATTGCCAGGAGTGGGGCTGAGGGCCACCAGCTCGGTGTCCCTGTGGCTTTGGCAGTGCTGTGTGGCAGGAGGGTGGCTGCAGTGCCAAATCCCCCCCCTTTTCCCGGGGGGAATCCCTCACTAATCCCTTTGGGATTTACTGGAATGCCAGGTGTGCTGCAGCCTCCTGCCTGGGAGAGGTTGTTCTTTTCCTGCCCATTTTTGCTCTCAGCCTGGTGCAAAAGTCCCTCTGCCTTTGATGCAGGAGCACAGAAAACCTGCCCTGTGTTGTGGGCCTTCCCACAGGACCCTCATAGAGGGAAGGAACATTTGGGGACTGGAATTACGAATCCATGTCTGCTTTGAATGCAGAATTGCTGTCATAAAGCCACGCACAGGAGGGTCAGGGACAGCTCATGAGGCTGGGCCTTGTTCAGAACCTCGAGCCACGGGACCCCTTTGCATAATTTTTATCAATGAGTGTCACTTCCCAGAGGGAAGTTGCACAACCCCAGTGGTTTCCTCTGCACTTGCACGGGATCAGAGCGCTGCCAGTGCCTTTCATTTCTTCCTGCTGTGGGCTCCTGCCTTGGGCTGGAGCCTGGGGAAGGCAGAGGTTGCTTTGATCCCTTTGGTGCTGCATAATGTGGGGTCCTCTTCTCTTCTGCATCCCCCTGCCCCACGGGGAGCAGTTGGACTTCATTACCCTCATGGATGCCTTGAAACTCAGAATATTCTGTGATTCTCCTCTTACCCTTTATTTCTGGGAATGTGCAGCCCTAAAGGGCAGGTTTCTCACCTCGGGACTGAGCAAATTTTGGGTCTGCTCTGGCTCCACACTGTCCCAGCTGCTCCCCCTTGTCCTGCCCTCAGTCAGGGATGGTCCCTCTGCACAGCCCCAGGGGGTGAGGGGGGTTTTAGACTTAATTCCCTCCTTTTCTTCTGGATTCTCATGCAAGGCAGTGACACAATCATCAGATTGGGCCAGACCAGTGCCACCTTTGCTCACCTGCGGGACCTCTCCCACTCCAAATGAGTCTGTCCTGGTGGTGAGGTGGCCACAGCTGGGCTCAGGAGGAATTTATGGGACCCTTTAGGGCCTTTTTGTTTGACTGCACCTGCCCCACCTGCCTCTTCCTTCCTCATTTGCTCTTTTTTCCTTTTCTCTCCTTGGTGCGTGAAATTTTGATGGTGTTGAGAGCTTGCCTGTAACCAGACAAGCCAAAAACAAGGGGCAGCTTTGGCTCTTTACTCCCCTCCCTAACAAAAATGGGATTTTTCTCTCTTCAGTTCTTCAAATTTGCATTTGTAAAGCTGAAATTTCTCTTTCCCTGCCTTTCCTCCTCCCCAAATTCGTGTTTCTCTGCTGGATCCGAATATCATCTGCTCACAGATGAGGTCTTCCATGGCAGGAGAAATAAAACCACAAAGCCATTTCTTTACTCTCCCTTTAGATCAGTTCCCTGTATCTAATTCCTCAAACAGAATTAAACACAAACTCAGCCTTTGCTGAGCTACACTTTTGTGCAATTCACCATAATACCCTCGATTCCAGTTACAATGGAAAATATTTCATCAGCATCCAGTAAGAAGTCTGAATGGAGAACCGAAAGCTTGGCCAGTCACTTCTGCAGCAAAGAGGAAATGTTTCTGCCTTTTCCACCAGAAAGAATCTATTAATTGTGAGATTCTCTGTGGTTCCTGCCGGATGATAAGTCATCCTCTGTCATCCTCTGGAAACTGCAGTGCCCACAGTGCTCTGATCTCAGTTTCCAGGGTTTTCTGGCTGTGGGATGTTCCTCACCACCCTCCTGGTGTTTGTTGTCCCCCAGTGCTGCTCTCTTGTCCATCCTGCCCCTTTTCCCTCTGTTTGGGCTCCCACCAAGCCAATGGCACCCAAGTCCAGCTCATCCCTGGCTCAGGGCTGTCCTCTCCATAAAAAAAACCCATCCCAGGGTTTGGATAGCTCAGGGTCTTGTTCCTGTGGTTGAGCCAGACAGCAATTCCTGGTTTCCTTCACCCTAACAGCCTGTCTGTCCCCACTCCCACTTCCCCCCCATGCACAGAGCAAAGCTGGCCCTGCTAAGGGCAGGAGAGGTGCCAGAATTCCAGGGGTGGCTGGAGGGCAGAGGTGCGGGGAAATCTCTGTGGGACATGTGGGGTTTACAGGCAGAGAGGTTCAGGAAAGCACAAAAAACTTCTGCTGGCTCACCCTGAACTTGGGATTCCTCTGCACAGAGGGGGTGCTTTGAGTTTTAGAGAAACCTCTGGGTGTCTCTGCAATCAGCAGAGCAGAAAAGCAGAATAAACTCGCTCAGATCTGCATTCCCCCGAGGAGCTGAGTCCCTTCCTTCTGCCTTTGTGTACCCAGGGACATGTGACAAGCAGCAGGTGAATTCTCCAAGCCTTTCTGCTAGAGAGCCTGGTTACTGTTAAATCCAAAGGATTTATTGATTCCTTTGCAGCCCCATGCACAGAGTGGCTGGAACAGAAATAGCTGAAAACTGGGAGTTGGAGAAAGAGCTGGAACAGCTGGACCTGTTCCTCCATCACCCCAAGACCAGCTTAGCACTACCCAGCTCCTCCTGAGCAACTCCAGGAGATGATTTCCAGCCATTCCCACCTCAGAGAATGGCAGGACCTGGTGGCTGGGGAAGGTTTGCTGGCCCAGAGGCAGCTGCTGTGAGCTGGGATGGGAGCACAGGCACTGCCATGGCTCAGCATTTTGGGCAGTCGGACTCTTCCCTTGAATCAGTCAGGAATTAGTCATGCCCGAGGCAGGGTCAGCAGGAAGGCCAGGGGAAGCTGGGGGGTTGCATGGTGACTGCAAACCCTCTGTGGCAGCATCAGGGAAAGGCTGGAAAAAGCTAAAAATTAAAGGATGGAGTGATTTTGGCAGCTCACTCTGGGTGTGCAGCAGAGGGGGGGGTGTTTGGGAATTACCCTCTGGCATTGCAAATGCTGCCCTTTTTCACTCACTCTCCAGGTTCCTGGAGGTTTCATCTGCAGTGAGCTGATCCCAGTGGGCACCAGCAGGATCCTCTCCTCCCTCTGGCTTCTGCCCTTCATGCTGTCCCTGATAGAGGGGCTTTGCATTTTGAGGCTAAATCAGGAGTGATAATTTGGATTAATGACTCTGCTTGGGAAGAAGTGGGCAAGCAGTAATTGCAACAATTTGAGCGTTGAGAGGCTGCAGCCACAACTGAAACCCTTAAGAGGTGTGAACTCAGCCAGGGATGGGGAAGGTGGCAGGGCAGGCTGCAGACCTGGATCAGAGCACCAGAATCCAGGCCCTGCCCCTGCACAGACCCCGTGTCTTTGCAATCTTCCCAGTGAGGAAATTGATCTTTTGACCACATCACAGCAAAAAGGGACAAATGTGAGCCCCACAGTGACTTCCAGCTCAACACAACCCTGTCCCTTCACAATCTTTCCTGTCCAAGCAGGAGCTGGGGTTATCAGTGCAGAGGAATGTGTGTGCAGTGGTTTTGGCCCTCGCTCTGGATCCCTGTGGTGGAGCAGGGGGAAGAAGTGGCATTTGTGGCAAACCCAGGCAGAAGTTGGGATCTGACTGCTGGCAGTGGTTCCCTGCCAGCAGCAGCAGCTGGGGGGGTCCATGCCAGGGCACCTGAGCTGGGCTATTCCACCCCCAGAGCTGCTCCAGAGCCCTGCCCCAGTTTGGGACCACCAGGCACCCAAAGAGCACCCTGAAAGCTGCAGCCTCGTGGCCGGAGCTTCCCCTTCTGCGGTTTCTTCGCCTTCTCCAGCTCAGCGAAACTGGGTGATCCTGACATAATTTCCCTGGTATGATGCCCTCACTTTCTTTCCTTGAAACCCTGCACCCGCCCTCTGAGGAGGATAAAAGGGGAGCACAGCCCCAGGGGCCACAGACAGAGCCCTGCAGCCTCCCCAGCTTCAGCTCCAGCTCCGCTCAAAGAGCCCTCAGCCCACAGCACCATGAAGGTCCTGGCAGCTACCCTGGTCACTCTGCTTGTCCTGGCCGCCTGCTCCCCATCTGAGGGTCACCTTGGTGAGTCCAGCATCACTGCATCCTCCCTGGGAGCTGCTGGAGAGTCCCAGCCCTGGCAAGGGGACGCTGGTGGCTGTGGGGAGGCCTGGGGGGGTCTGTCACACTGTGGGATGAAGGTTTGGAGCTGGGGGTCCCCTGGAGGGGGTTCTGCCAGGGATGGTGGCATGAGGTGGCAAATTCCTGGTGGGGGGCAGAGGCTGTGCTGTGGCATCACCAGGGCTGTGTGTCTGTCCCTTCACAGATGGTGTCCCCAGCAGCTGCTGCTTCAGCTACCAGAAAAAGCCCATCCCTCAGCGCTTCGTCAGCTCCATCTTCATCACCAGCAGCTCCTGCACCCAGCCAGGCGTGATGTGAGTACCCAGCACTGCCCAGTGCTCAGGGCAGTGCCCAGGGGCACCAGGGGGGAGTTGGGGGCACTCATGGGACACTCAGGGTGCTGCTGGTGGGACTCAGATGCCACTGCCCCAGCCCAGCACCTCAAGGCAGGTTTTGTTCTGGCAGTGTGGTCACCAAGAAGAAGAAGGAGGTGTGTGCAGATCCACAGGCAGCCTGGGTGAAGGAGCTCCAGAAGAAATTCCTGAGCCCAGAAAACTGAGCCTTCCCTGCTGACATCCACAATCCCACCCCTGCATGGCTTCCAGCCTTGGGCACACCGGAGAGGATTTGACCTGCAACCTTCTTTGACTGGGAAAATTATTTTATTTAACTTATTTAAGTTAAACTAAGTATTCTTTTTCTAAGCACAAAAATTATTTAAACTATGTCAGAATAATACACTAAAATAAAGATCATTTCAATCACATCAATGTGTCTGGTCATGAAAAGTCAGCTTTGATGCCTCCTTGCACCAAGGTGGGAGAAGGGGCCGACAGGGACCCCCTTGCCCTCCCCATGTCCTGGGTTTGCTGTTTCCCAGCCTGGGTCCAGCTCTGGTGCCACCCAGCCTGTCCCTACAGGTGACACCAGTGGTGGCTCTTGTTTAGGGAATGTCCTGGAAGCACCATGGTGCCACAGGAGAATTGGGATATGATGTTCCATGGGATGGAATATCCTTCGGCCATCTGGGATCACCTGTCCCCACTCTGCCCCCTCACAGCAGCTCCTCAAGTCTCTGATGAAGGAAAACAACATTTTGGAACAATTAAAACATCAGTGTATTATCAACATTATTCTCATGCTGGATCCATCAGCAAATATCTAAAAAATGACAATAAAATTGAGCAGCAGGTCCTTCCCCAGCTCCGCTGTCCCACACCACTGGTGACACCACCAGCCAGGACAGGGGCAGCTCCATGCCCAGACACAGGACATGGGCACAGCAGAGGGGACACTGTGCCCCAAACCCAAATTTCTGTGCCACTCAACTCTTTGTTAACAGGCAGACTGATAAAGTGGAAACTATTTTGGTTTGAACTTAAATATCCTGACATATTTTAAATACCACACCTTGTAGCTGCCTCTTGTCTGCTCAGAGATATTTGTGGTGAGGGAAATGCAGTGGATCTTGCTCATCTGGGCTTCAGGAAGACACTTGAATTAAGGCCAGAGAGTAAATTATGAGCAAAGGCAGAGAAGATGTGACTGGCATATGAAAAGTAAATTTGGTCAAGAGCTGCCTGAAAGGGACACGGTAATTGCTTCAGCTGAAAGGGGCTGTGTCACTCTGAGAGGGGGTTACCCACACAGTTCCTTGGGTTTCTGCCTCAAAAAATATCCTGCTTGACATTTGCATTAATGACCTTGGCACACAAAGCAGGGGAAGGCAGAGGAAATGTGCTGATGAGGCAAAACGAGATGGGATCATCAATCTGGAGCAGGCCAGGATATCACACAAAAGGATTCTACTGACCTTGAGGGATGGAGAAAGGATCTGAGGCAGCAGTAAAGAGTAGGATCCTGCTGGTGGGGGACAGGGATAACAGGAACAGCCACTCCAGTCTGGGATCCTTTGAGCTGGGAATGTCTGGGGCAGGGAAAGACCCACGGCACACGGCACAAGGCTGATGTTAAACACTGTGAAAAGAGTTAAATGGAAAAAAAGCTTGGGCTGAAAAATGAGGGACTGGTCCATGTGAAGGCACCAGAGGTTGGAAGGAGCTGCAGGGGGCACAGCTGGTGTGAGGACAGGCTGGAAACTGCCTGGGAATACCAACAAAGGGGAAATCAGCCTTCCACAGGGGAGTTGTGAGGATCTCATGCAGGTTTCTGACTTGAGATAAAAACCAAGCACTGCTCCTATGGACACCAGTCCTACCAGCAAATTCCACAAGCCATCCAGTCTGGAGCTGGGATTTCCTTCCCAGTGTGAACTGGCTTGTCTTTACATGGGTCACAGAGGCCTGTTAGAGCCCTGCTTTCCAAGGAGTCCCTAAAAGCAGCTTTTGTTGTGGAATCCAGCACTCTCCAAGGCTGTCCAGCCACCACCAGCAGCCTGCTCTCATTCCCAGGGAAAGCACCAGATTCATTCATTCCCCTGGTGGTGTTGTTGGTGCTTGTGGGGTTTTGGTGTGAGCTGCCTCACTCTGAAACCAGCTCAGCCCAAGCCTTCAGTCTGGAACCAGGAAATAACAGCACTTCTGCCCAGTAACCTCCAGAATACCCTTTTTGGGCACTCCCATCTCTACCAGCCCCTCTTCCTGTGCCCTGAAGGAGCAGAGCTGAGTCTGGTTGTGCACACCCCATTTCCTAAGGTGACCTCTTGCTGTTTCAGCTCCCCAGGGCTGAATTAATTTTGTAATTCCAACCTTTTACTCTCCACCTTCCCTGTGTGTGCCCATCCCAGCTCGCTGGCCTTGCTGCCACGTCCCCAGGGATGTGGCACCATCCCTGCAGTACTCAAGCACAACAAATCTCCTCTGGGATCATCAGGGGTTTCTATTTCTTTATTTCTCTCCTTTCAGTTTCTTCCACATCCTTGACTCTGATCAAGTCCCTCAGAGCTTCCTGGGCCACCTCACTGCTCAGCTGAAAGGTTTTTATAGCACTACTTTAAATTTTCAGGCTCTTTCTATGGACTTCCTCTTTCTCCAGAATTTCTCTTTCAAATTTACTGGGACAAGACTAATTCTGGGGTCTGTTTGGATCCCTTTCCTGTTCAACCACAGGATGTGGCACTGACTCACATTGTAAGAAGAATTACTTAATGGTCCCTAATTTCTGTCCCCCCCAATCTGTGAATCCCAGCACCCACAGCATCCCTCCACTCCCAATTTCCAGCCAAAGCTCTCTCTGGACCCTCTCTCCTGCTTTTCTCCTGATTTTTCCCCCTGTGACCTCCCCAGCACAGGAGGCCCCAGCAGGACACTCTGTCAAACCTTTGCTTTGCTTTTAGGACCCAGTCAGGAGTAATGACAACCATCAGCCCTTTCCCATCCTTTTAAGAGCCAGGTTTTTTCCCTGCTGGGTGTAATTCAGCATGACAAAGCCTCCTCCTCCCAGGAGAGGCATCACTCCTGACTCAGAGTGCTTTTTGGTGTGAAAACTGCTTTTTACCCTGGGCTATATGCCTCAGTGCAGCCCCAGGGTTGGCTCTCCTGTGTGCCCAGGGCCTCTCCAAAGAGCTGACCCTGCTACCCCCCAAAAATGCCTGGCAGGAAGGTGGGAAAGAGTGCAGACAGTGCAGAGAACCAGAAATAACAAAATATAACCAGGTTTTGCATCTGGGCCCGGCTTTTGCCCACAGAGCTGAGTGAAGAAACAGTGATTTTGTAACCAAGAGCTCACGACAGCTGTCCCCACACCAGAACTGTGCCCCCACCACCAGGAGCAGCAGGCTGGGAGCTCAGGTGACAATGACAAATTCCAGGTGCCAGCCTAGAGCTCCATGCACACTCCTGAGGTTGTGCCACAAGTGCCAGGGATGCTCTGGGAGGGACACAGCAAATACCCTGGGCACAAGAAGCAGCAGACCTTGGGGACAAGCAGAGCAACAACACAGACACAGGGATGGCTGCAAGGAGAATGAGGAAGGAGTTTGCTCTGTGTGTGATTCTGCAAGATGTAAACTCATCCTGCTGCTGGTAAATGGGCTCCAGAGCAGCAGCATGGGCAGGAAAGGATCTGGATGATTCAGGGGTCAGCCACATGTGTGGTGGTGCTCAAATTCCAGGGTCAAGTCAACCCTGGATCACCCAGGAGAGGTGAAAATGAACTGGGTTTGGAGAGGTCCCAGCTGAGGATGTGCTGTCTCCAAGGGCTGAAGAGCATTTGCTGCCTTCCACAGCTCAGGAGCACCCTGAGGAGCTTCCCATTGACACAGTTCCCCATCCAAGGGTTTCACTAAGAAGGGAGAGGCCCTTGGGGTCACAGCAAGTGGTTTTTCAGAGAAACAGAGAAAGAAGGGCTGGGGAGAGTCAACTTCCACTCACTGTGTCACTCTAGGAACAGATTTTCTCTCTCTCTCCAGGTGATCTCCCAGCACTTTTCCTCACTGCTGCAGGATTCTTTCTCCCATTTTTTTTTTTTTTTTTTGCTGTTTGAGATCAGAACATCATCTCCTTTCCAGCAGGAAAACAAAGGATGAAACTGTGTGGTGACCCCTGTGGACTGTTCTCAGGGCTCTCTCACCCTCTTTGCACTGCACACCATGATTCTTCCACGCTCTGCAAATTTAACAAATCCGTGCTTGTTTTGAGCAGCATTAATAAAAATATCACATAGCACCAGAGCTGTGGGGTCCCACATGCTCCTGGCAGCCAGGGGTGAAATCCACCCAGGCCATTTCCACCAGCTGACAATGCCAATGAGGTGTCAGAAGCATTAGGGGATTTTTTTTGCCATTTGGGGAGCTGGCTCATCCCCACGGGACTGAGCTGCTCATGCAATAATCACTTCCCAGAGCACACTGCTCGCAGATTTTGAATCCCTGTCAAAAATGATGTCAGGTTAAACTCCAGGAAAGAACAGGAGCGAGTCCCTGCTAGTGTGGGAACACAGGACTTGGCAGAGATTCCCAAGGAGGGTTTCCCAGCCAGGTCTTCCCGAGCTGTTGCAGAGCAGCATTGCAGCACCATCTGCTGCCTGCTGCTCCCCAGCTCCTCAGCAGGCAGCTGATAAATACACCTCACTCCTCAGGGTGACAAATCCTGCAGTCACTGATTAGACAATGGATCTGTCCTCTCTCCTCGGGAGAATCCAGGGCTCAGGCTCCTCAGGCTTTCCTCAGCTCAAGGGCAGCCTCAGAGCCTGTGGTCAGTACTGCAGCAGAAGCACCAACTCACAGAGTTTGCTGCAAATATTTACTCAGGGTTTAAGCAAATTAACACTTCTCTTTGTGGTGGCCTCCCAGCAGGGGCACAGCACATCTGACTCCATGTGTGGTTGTGCATTTCTCTCCTGCCCCATCTGAAAGGTTCACAGGAGATTCCAGCTCCTCCTGCCCCAATTGAAAGGCTCACAAGAAATTCCAGCTCCTCTTGCCCCATCCCAATGGTTCACAGCAGATCCCAGCTCCTCTTTTCCCATCTAAAAGGCTCACAGGAGATTCCAGCTCCTCCTGCCCCAGCTCAAAGGCTCAAACACCCACCCCAGGCTGCAGGATCGTGGTGCTGCACAGGAACAATGCACAGCCAGGACACAGAACAGCTTGTAAAGGCAGGTTCTGTATTTGAGCTGGCAGGGGGGGTGACCCTGTCCTTTCTTCACTGGGATTTACAGGACTAAGTCCAAAGACATAAATCAGTGGTGCACATGGAGCAGCTCTCCTCCTCTGGGCCCTACTCCATGGTGCAGCTCAGACACAAGAGCAGAAGGAAGCCCCAGCACGTGTGAAGGCTGAGGGCACAAGCCCAGTTAGCTGTGGCAAGACACATGCCAAGAAAAAAGAGGGAACAGGAAAAGAAGAACCAGGGGAATCCCAGTATTTCCACTCACCCTCAAATCCGAGAATGCCACATTCAAAGTTGTGCTGGAGCATTGTCCAGCTGATAGAGGAGCTGGTTCACCATCCCAAGTCCTGGCCCATGCCCCCTTCTCCAGCCTTGGGACCATGACAGCAGCTGCCTCATCATTCTGGCATCTCCAACAGCTTCTCCCTCTCAGACAGCTCAGAAATTGTGTGTAACAGCCAATATTCTGCAAACATCTCGTGCCAGATTGAGCTGGGAGAGAATTAACACAGCCCAACCCACTCAGCCAAGGGCTCCCAGGGCTGTCTCCTGTCCCTCTCCACAGGCAGCTGCCATCCCCCTCTGTGCTCAGCCTGCTGCAGATGTGTACAGAGGAGATTTGGGTGTTTGTTCTCCAAACCTGCCTTGTTAATGCTGGAGGAATATTGACACAGCGTTCCCTTCAAAGCAAATGGAAATTGAAGCTTTTTATTGAACCTGGGTTTTTTTTTAATCTTAGCTTTTAGAACAAGATATTTAACAACATTACCATTCATTTTTACATCACATGTAACAAGTTCAGCTGGGCTCCTGCTTTAGCTGCAGCTGAATGTTGTCTGCTTCCCCAGAAGTCTTCAGAGTGAAGATTGAGGGAGAAGCAGATACTTAAACATACAAAACAGGGAAATGCAAGTGGGTTTTACTAATGAGGCAGGCATTTTGCTGCATGCACCTCTCCACCAGAAACAAGTCCCACTTTAGCAGACACCAACAGCATCTTTTGTCTTTGTCTAATTTGGGAGCTGTGTTGCACAGAAGTGGGAAGCCAGTTAATGTATGCAAAGTTTGCTCGAGCAGAAAGTGCTTGATCTAGTCAGGGACTGGAAGAACAGAAGCTTTGCATTCCAAACAAAGGATTCCCCCAGGAATGGGAGGTATTTGAAGATGTCCACTTCTGCATCTGGAATTAAAAAGCTGAGATTTCTCACAGAGAAATGCAAATCAATTAAGTGAACCAAGAAATGTTTGGGGAGGAGAAGGGAAATATTTGGCAGGCAAACACTAAAACATCGAGCAGCTCTGTGGGAGTCATGTCCCAGGGACTGGACCAAAAACATAATTAGTCTGTTGTGGAGATAAACAGCAAGCTTGTGCTCTGTTTTCTCATCCCAAACACCTCCTGGGCACTTGCTGCCTCACATCCTTCCCCCAGCAGCAGAGCTGTGAGTGTGTGAAACACCTGGGAGAGGAAGGGTTAGCAAAGTGTGAAAAGTTCCTTCCAAAGGGCACCAGTAGCAAACAACATTTCCTCTGGGTTTGCACTGCTCCCAGGCACACCGGGGACCACTTGTGGCATTCCCAGCTGATGTCACCTGCCTGGGAGTTGGATGGCAGCTCTGGATCCACAGTGCCTTGTCTCTCACACCTGGCAGCAGCCAGAGCTGCCCACGTGTCCCCACAGAGGTAAAAAGGCCACCAGTCCCACCAGGCTGGCAAGGAAACGAGGGGTTCAAATGTAGATCACATCTGAGTCGTGCTGCTGAACCTGCAGGCAAATCAAAGAGGGAGAATTAGTGCTGGCTTAAAGTAACTCCCTTTGGTGTGGGTCTCCCTTTGCCTCCAACTCTGGAGCCTTTTGCAAGATGTTCTGCAATAGCTTTTTCTTCTTTCTTTAAACAAATTCTTCACCTCACCCCTGAGTTGAAAGCTGCTTCTGTTACTTGCCTCAGAAAGAGCTGATCCCTCAGCTGTTGCTGCACTCAGCTGTGTCCTTTAGTTCTAAGCACCCAAACCCTGAAGGAAGTGTTGGATGTTATATTCTGGAGCTTTTTGTTGATCTTAACCCCCCCACCCCAGTTTTGTTCGGATAAACCACAGCAAATCCATCAGGCTTTCTTCATCCCCAACACCTTGCCCAATTAGCATTGCCTACAGACAGCCGATTTCCTTCCCACTGTTCCAGACCACATTTCCTCACAGCTCTTCTTGATTTCTCCAGTCCAGTGACATTTCAAAGCAGGTTGTTTTTTCCTGACACCCAGCTCGTTGCTCTTCAGGCCTCTTTGACAGGGAGCACATGGAAGAGAACTGAACTGTTGGGAGCCTGGGTTATTTATTGGTCTCTTCCTCCCTGCCTTTTAAAACCACAAGGCAGGCACAGTATGTTTTAAGCTCTCTGTACCTGGGAGCACATTTCTCATTTCCAAGTCTGGCTGGTACTAATAAAATTTAACACAGATCCTCCTACTGTGTACAGACATCTCTGCTTCATTTACCCAGGCTTACAGCTTTGCACTCCAGCTTAGATCAGAAGTGAGAAAAAAACAGGCAGCCTCGAGTTATAAACATTCCCAAATGATGTGCCAGCACCAGGGGCTCCAAAATCCTGCAAAAGCCTTGTCATCTGTGAGGCTGGGACAGAGCAGGACAATCCAGGTCCCTACAGGCAGCCACCATCTCTGAATTCTAAACTTTGAGTCAACATTTAAGAATTTACTCACAAATCAGATTACCTTTATCATCTGTTTTCTGGTTCCCATGCCCAGGCTGTTGGCAGCCAAGGAATTTCCTTGGGAAGATGACTCTTCCACTGGCATCGTGTGTTGAATTTTGTTGGTACAGGGCCAGCTGCTTGCAGTGTTTAACAAGTAAGCAGGGAAAGGTCTTGGAAGATTTACATCCAATGAATCCCCAGTTTCGAAGGTTTTCATCCATGATGGGGCCTTTAAAAGAAAAGAGCACATGGAAATTTAATGCCCTCCCTGTACCAACACTCATCAAGCCAAAAAGAACATCAGATGAGTAGTCAGAAAATAAAGGCCATCTTTCTTCATCATTTTTCAAGCCTCCCTTCTGTCTCTAAAACCATTGACTCAGAGCCATTTTTGCTGCATGAGCAACAACCTGCAGACAAAGCCAGCCCCACTCTTGCCCTGCTCCAGGAAGAAGTTGAAGAGTTTATTTAAATAACAAGCAACTTATGACAAAAATCTGGGTCTAGTTCCTCATTGTCTTCAAAAAAAAAAATACACCAAGGCTTTTATGACTTTCAGCAACCACAAAGCACATGAATGAGAATGTGATGCAAACTAAGAAACCACAGTTAAACGTGTCAGTTACGACATTTTCCTTTGCTCCAAGACCTTAAACCCCTGATTGTGATTTCATAATCATAAAATGATTCTTTTTTTGCTTATGGGCCTGGTGTTCAGCCCAGGAAAAAGGCCTTAAGATATTGTTTTGACATGAATTTTCCTCCTCCATGCTCCTGCTTCTAATATTTTATCATCAAGGGTAGTGAAGGCTTGGACTGAAATACAGCAGCTCCCTCTGGCACACCCACACTTTTCCATTTTAGGGTTCATGCTGGAGAAAGGGGCAGGGATTTGGGGTACTTACAGTTCCTAAGGAGCGATCCAAAGAGCCCAGGACTTCATTCCAGTGACAGTAAAGCCCAGCCTGTTTTTCCTCCAGTTTCAGAGCATGAATTTCAGACTTCAGTTCTTTCAGTCGATCTTCGAATTTCCTGCTCTTTTCTAAGTAATCCAGCCTGGGTCCACACATTGGAGACAAAAAGCTTAGGGTGGCACAATTTAACTCCAGAACAGGTGTTTGTGGAAGGAGGAGAGGTTTTTTTTTTCATTTCATTTTATGTTTTATAGGTAAAATGAACTCTGGCAATGCCAGCCTGGCTCCCCTGACCCAGTGACAAGGGGGTTCACGTCTTTCTTTTGAATTCCTAACTTTTCACCAAGCATTTCCTTCCAGACTAAGGGATGCCCGATGGATTAGCTCCCAGTAATTCCACACTTTAGCACTAGAGGGAAACTTCTGCCCTCTCACACGCTGCTAGTTCAGCAAAGGGCTTTGTCCCTCCCCAAGACAGAAGGTTCTGGATTTATCACATCTTGATCCCACCAAAAAACCTTTCCTCTGTGTGAACAGCCAGTCTGACACACAATCACCCACACCAGCTCAGTAAAAGGCCTCTAGCCACGTGCATATCCCAAGTTAACAAAAGATGAACTGTGATTCCCAAAGATTTCAATTCCTTTCTCCTTCATTTGCACCCCAAACATACTGATACCTCTCTCTCTCTATCTCAAAGGAGAGTCTCTTGAGGTCAATGTCCTTCAAATCCAGCTTTATGGATCCTTTGTCAAAGTTGGTATCTCTGCTGTCACCTGGGGAGTACTGGGGGTACTTGGCCACGTGCTGGAAGAGGCAACACATCACTGTCAGTCAGATCTGATGGTCTCATCTGGGGTTTATCTCCCCAGAATGCCATGCTGAGCCATTTTCTGAGACACACAGATGCTCCTGCAGCCCTTCCCCTGCACCCAGCTGAAATCCACAACCCACAGATCCAAGAGCAGAGATTTATCCTGGCTGCAGTGTTTCTGTTTCAGCAGAGAATAGCAATCCATCCTCAGCAGGGCTGGAGCAGAGGAGGGAGTTGGGGCACAGAACTTTAGCAGTGCTTTCTTGCTGGGGACAACTTCACTCCTTTGCCTGAAGACACTCATGGATGTGGCCAGGATGACAGAGCTGGCTCAGCACAACCAGCTCCACAAAAAACCTGCCTGGCTGCAATGGCACCATGAGTTAGGCATGAAGGCAAGACAGCCTCTGCTCCCTAAGTCCATCACCAGTTCTTGTTTTAACTTTGGTCTTGCCTTTCTTATCATCCTGAGCAAACACAACTCCCATACACTGTTTTTACACACCAGTTTGTCCCACAGGTGTTTGTCCCCAGCTGGATGCAGCCATGCCACTACTCAGCTTGCTGGGGGCTACAAAAATGTCATCAACACCCAACTATCCCTGAAGAGGAAGTGGTTCCCAGAGGAGCAGAACTTACAGGATAATTAAGCCTGGTTATGTCCAAGAGCTTCTGCTTCGCTTTGCGTTCGGCCTCTCGGGCTTCGTGCAGGTCTTGTTTGAGGTGCTCTGCTTCCTTGGCTCTGGAAAATAAACATCCTGAGGGGAATGGCTGATGGTTTCCAACTAACACATGGATTTCAGAGCTCACTAACTTCCACAGAACAAGACCACTACCATATTATCTTTACACCAAGACACTCGTGGAAGGATGCTCACATGGAGAACTCACAGGACACAGCAGGGCAGAGACATTCCTGCACAAAGTGGCTGAATTAATATGATTTTCCTACACCTAATTTCCATGGCCTCAGTTACAACCTCCTCATACAGATTCTCTCCAGGCCATCAGAGATCCTCCCTGAGGTGGGGAGAGGTTGCTCTTTACTTTGGCAAGCTTCTTGGCAGTATCCTAAAACAAGTAGAAGGATTTCTTAATAGCAGGGTTAAAAATCCTCTGTTAAAAATCCTCGGCCTGCTCAGCATCTTCAGGGAACATGCAAACAGAGTGATTTATATTTCACATTAATTTACCTGTTTTTACACTTCTGGAAGATCTGAAAGGGAAACAAGAGGCCATTCACTTGGTACTAATGAATGAGAACAGCCTATTATCTCACAGAGGATAAAGACTGGTAAATTCAGTTAGGTAGCCAGTGCTTGTTTGATAACACTAAATAGAAAATGCCTCAGCATTCTGGATCTTTCTAGCTCAACATCTCCACACTTTTGCATCTGATCCTCTGCAAACCTGACCTGCAATACAACAACAGCTTCCAGGTGGAACAAAGCAAGCACAAGGAGGCTTTGTCACTCTGAAGTGTCACTTCAGGAGCAGTCCCCCCCTCCTGGGCTCAGCTCTGAGGGAAGCAGCACTCTCTGCACCCCAGCTGAGAGCACGCAGTGCCAGGGAAGCAAACCCAACCTCCTGTCAGACTCCTTCACCAGCTTCACCGCGATCAGCTCCGCCTCCCGCATCTTCTGCTCCATCAGCCGCTTCTCCTCCTTGCTTTTCAGAGCTGTGATCTCCAGCCTCTGGCGCTCCTGCTCAGCTTCTGCAGCGTTCTGGGCCAGCAGTTTGGCCTCTTCTTCTGCAATCTGAGCCTTCTCAGCCAGCAGCTCTGCTGCTTCCTGGGATCGGAGCTGAAGAGAAAGAATTTTTCTTAATTCTTTGTCTAGAGCCTGCAAAATCCCCCCTGCAGGCAGGCAGAAGACATCTTTTACCAAGAGATCAAGTGATAAAATATTGTTTCTTAAATAAAAAACAGACACAATTTCAAGGTCTAATGTTCCCTCTCTGCTCCAGAATTTCCAGTGTCTCACCTCTACAAAGCAAGGAGAAAAATCTTAGAGCTGGACAAAGTTGAAGTCAGCCCCTTCCTCTCAATTTCAGCTCCAAGGTTGCTTCCTTTCCCCCACTCTTTGCCTGAAGAGAGCACTGTGAGCCAAATCCAGGGAGGAATGGTTCATAGATTATGGCAGATCAGGGTCTTCCCAGGTATTCCTGGGAAAATGGGAAATGCCTTTTCCACCAGTGATTGGAAACTCTCCAGCCTTGTCTGAGCTACAATGTCTAGTGTCTCCTGGTGTCAAAAAAATTCTACTTCCAAACCAAGAAAGCCCATCAAGCACAAGAATATTCAGCCACACTCACCAGGGCCTCATTGGCCTGTCTGGCTTCATCTTCCAGCTGGAAAAGGCGCCTTTCCAGCTCTTCTTTGGCTCTCTCAGCTTCTTCTCGGAGCTGCTTCTCCCTGGCCAGCCTCTGGTTCTCCATCTGGAAGTAGGATGAGCAAGAGTTTGTGGGATTGCAGCAGAATCTTACCTGGACCTGAGTGAAATGCATCAAATGAAGGGGCTGCTCTCCAGCTGGGATGGTCACCTGAGAGGCTGGAGCTGCCTGAACTTTGCAGCACTGAGCTCCTCAGGCAGGCACTCCTGGGAGAGTCCTTGGATTGATCCGTTGTGGGCCCCAAATCTTTGGGATCGCCACACAAACACCTCTGATATCTTCAGATGCCACAGAGCTGTTCCCACATCCAATCCTGCTGCACTTCCTCACCTCCCACACAAATATTGATGGAATACAGCAAGGGCACCAACTGGAATAATAATCAGTGTTTTCAACAACAGAGGAGCAGGAAGAATCTACCTTTTTCCTAGCTTTTTCTTCCCTGGCTTGTGCTTTCATTTGCTGGATCTCTATGGAGTCCACTTTTCTCCTCCTCATAAATAGGTCATGGTTTCCAATGCACAGCTGGAAAATCTGGAGAGGAGAGGCAAAGCAGATGTGATTTTGATGGACTTGTGCCCCTGCCAGGGGGACAAAGAGGCCCCCAGTGGCCTCACAGGACAATTCTGACTTCAGCACAAGCACTGGCAGCTGCTTCCCCTTCCAAGGAAATCAGCACCCAGGGAAGGCACACAACAGTTTAGGTAAGTTTGTAACATGGTGAGAGATTCCTTCTGTCCCTCATCTCCCTCTGAACCCACTTTCCTGAATTACACAGGCAACAGATCTGGGCTGAGATCTCAAGATCACGATTTTGTTTACAAACAATGTCTCTCAGTCAGTATCACCAGGCTCAGCTTCACAGAAGGAAAGCAGGGCACTTACCAGTTTATTCACTTTGAGCTGAGAGGAAAAGAACTTGAAGACTTCTGCTTTTTTGTCAAGGGGTTTAATAGTTAACTACAGATGCAAAAGGGAGAAAAAAAAAGAAAGGAAGCACAGTGAGGAGGAAAATAAGTTGAAACTATTAAAATCAATGCAAACTTTAGCTCATCTCCATTTCTCTCTGGGGAAGCAGTGATTTATGCCACAAAGATGGGGACAGTGATATAGAACTGTTTTTCTCCATAGAATCAGGCTGTGTTGGAGGATGAACCCCCAGGCCCACCCCAGTGCCAGTCTGGGTGTCCCCAGAGCTCTGGAACAAGCACTGGTTATCAGGAGAACAGGACACATCAGCAATCCCTAGAAGCAGGCATGGCCCTAAAGTCAGGGAAACGTCAAACACCTCTCAGAACAGCAACCACTGCAGGGATAAATAAATGTATCAAGGGCCTAAGGACCTGTTCTTCAGAGCAGCAGGTGAAAGTCCTGGAGACTTCCTCACTTTCTCCTTTTTCGGTCCACTTCCCAAGCTGTTCCCAGATGCCAGGAAGGGTTTTCCTACTTCACTCCACACCTTGTGCTCTGTTTGGCTGCAGGACAAAATATGGCCCTTTTTTTTTTTTTTTTTAAAGACCCTGTTTTCTGTGCTTCAGGGGTTCCCTGGCACTCAATTCCTGTAATTCCTTTGCAAGGTAATTCCTGTATGATTCCAGGGCATCTGGGTCACCAGGATCATGATGTCCTATAGCTCCTCTCACCCTATAGGTAATGCCTGGCTGCCTTTTGAGGAGCAAGGCTGTGCTGTGGCACTGTATAAAGTGAAGTTTAAACACAGGGCTGCCCAATTTCCCCACAACAGGGAGTTAAAGCAGTTTATCCCCAGATCTCAGGGGAAGTTTGGTGTTACCAGGGACCAAAAATGTTTTGGAGGCAAGCAAATCCTGTAGGCTTGCCTGATTTAATGGGCATGAATCTAAAATCTCATCTTAATGTTTTCCAAAAAGCCCACAGAAAATGGAACAGGCTGTGCTGCCCTTTGGCTGAAAAATTCCAGGTATTCCAGTACCAATGGAGTTTCCCTGGGTTTGTTTTTTTCTGATTAGAGCCTTCCATGCAGCCCATGATTTGTACTGAGAGTAAATTTTCCCTGCTCCTTCTCTTTCTGGAGGCAAAAGCTGGGCTCCCCAGTGAAATTGCAGTGGTGGGGTGGTGCTGAGGAGTGAAATCATGCCCTAGCAAACTGGCAGAGCTGAGGCAGAAAACCATTAATATCTCCCTGCATGAGTCCTCTTGCCACTGGGCTCCAAGCCTCAGCTCCAAGGACAGCTCCTGCATGTGCAAACAGCATTAAGGTTTTATGGATCGTGGAATTCCTGCTGGGATAACTGAGGAAGCCAGACACCGTGGCATTCATAATATCTGTCTTTTTCAGAGATCAACACACTTGTTTTGCAAAGGCCAAGCAGCAGGGAAGGAGCCAGAACAGAGTCAGAGCTCAGAGCAGCCTCGGGGAACCGAGGTTTGGAGCTCATCTGCAAGGCAGGGCTGTTATTTTTAGTTTTGTAACAAAGCTCCCCAGGATTTTCCCCTTCTCCCCCAAAATTATTTCAACAGAGGAAGCTTTCAGCCTGTTCCAAGAATCCCAGTCCACACCCATGCCCATGTAAAAAGAATAATACATCAAAGCCAGCATACCTCTTTCTCACTACAGGAAATGTTTCTGATAGAGCTCCACTCAAAGGACTTATTTGGAGAGAACCTGTTATTAATGCTGTAGATATGAATACCTTTGGCATCAACTCCAAGCAGGAGATCTGTGTGGTTTTTATTTTGCTAAAAAAAAGAGAGATCAGTAAATGGCATTTTTTGGTGACATTAAACAACCACAGACAAGAAGCCCATCTTTTAATATATTGATATTTATCTGTATTTTAGGAAATTGGTGTTTATAAAAAATATTATGAATGCTGTCCCTGTTACTAATAAATGCAGTCCTCTAGGTTGTTTGTAGCACCTCAAACTATTTCTCCTTCCTATTCTAAGGAAGTTGTCAAGTTGTAAAAATATAAATCTTAATTGTTTGATTCACTTGCTCATTTAGAAGGCAAGAAAACCAAGTCAGAACAAAACCAGCAGCAGGGAAAAGCAGAAGTCAGGAGTCCCAGTTCCAAATTCCTGGAGGATTTTAGAAGGACAGCACCATCATCTGCAGCAACTGCAAACTGCTAAAATAAGGCACTTACAGCAATTGGGAAATAATTGACACCATACATTTCCAAGTCTTGGGCAATTTTCAGGTAGTTCATCTCAGCTTCATCCCTGGAGAATAAAGCCATGATTATGAAATTCCTTTCCAGCCTTTCTCTCCTGGCTGACTCTCCATTTCCCACTTAGAAAAGAACAGGTAATCTGGTCCTTTGTACAAACTTACTTTAATTTTGTCATCTTGCTCTCAATAATAGAAAAAAGGATAATGAAAACAGCATCTGGACAGAATAAAGGCAGTAAAGGTGCACCTATTTGAAAAGATGACTCGTGGATAGTGTAATCTTCATTAAAATTCATTAAAAGTCTCATCCTTGTGTTAGTTTTGCCTCTCCCTGTCTTGGAAACCCATCCTCCCATTGTTTTCCATGAATATATCTCCTTCAGGAAACAGAATTCATGGAGAAATGAGTCTTGAACAGAGTTTTTGGCCAAGGCCAAAGAGGGTGAGAATCTCTCCACCCACTTTTCTCCTCCCTTCAAGGTAAATCAGTAAATCTTGAAGAAAATATTCAACAAAAATAATGCTAAGAAACCTCTAGAACAGAGAGAAATGCAACCCAACTCTGAGGAAAAGCTGACTCTGGATGCTAACAGATCTTATTTACTGTTTAATTGGACTTCCAGATAGGCTGAATCACATTGAAAACAACAAATCCAATAAAGAAACGTCTGGGATTTCTAAGAAATGCAAAGGTTTCCTACCTGGCAATCCCCCTGTGCTCAGCATACCAAGCAGTGATCTTCTCCTCCCACATCTCTGCTGTCAGTTGGTACTGCCTGAGGACCTGAAAGGAAGGAGGCTGAGTCCCTTTGAAGATTCAAATCCAAGTGCTGCCTCTCCTAAGCAAAGTGAATGCAGAGGTGCAGTTCACAGCTTGGTCATTTTGCAGAGTTTTTAATGCTCTGGTTAATCCCCAGCAATATCTGCACTGCAAAGGGGAGATTCAAAGATTCTGCACTGCAAAGAGCAGATTCAAAGATTTGGATTTATATGAAATTAAGACTTACCCTTTTAGGTAACAGCTCGTCATGGGCTAGAAAGCCTGGCTCATGGAAATTTGGGTCGTAGTCACCATACTGTCCCAAAAAAGAAAAGTTATTTCAGTTTGTTAGAGGCAGAATGCTGAGGGAGTTTGATGTGAAAACTTGTGGCAGATTTTATTTTGGAAGGAAGTTCCAGCCCTTGTGCCATGCAGGTGGCTCCAACACAGCCACTGAGCCACTTAGACTTTAATCCTAACCTGGAAACCTTCAATCCTAACCTGGAAACTGGAGGAATCTCCCAGGAATTCACCCTCTGGACCAATGGGAGCTGCTGAGAAGTCGTGTTCACCTCCTGCCACTGTGTAAGTTGGGCTCTTGGTGGCAAGAAGGGAACAGAGCTCTAAGAGACACTAAAAAACTTCGTGTCCTCCCATTCTGAGCTCAGTTTCGAGCACCTCTTGCATCCATGATCATTTTTTAAGACAACAGGAAATCCTTCCAGCCTGGAGTAAGAGTATACTAAAATGTTAGGCCCAAATAAATCCCCTAAATTGCAGAAGCACGGTATAGAAAAAAATCCTTGTGGTGGCATTTAATGTTCCTTTTTCTAGCTGTGCCTTCACCTCCCAGGATGATCAACTTCTTTAACAGTGAATTTTAACCCTGATGTGTCTGCACACCACCATGTAGATGTGTTGGTTAAACAAGAAAAAAAAAGTCAGTGAAAAAAGAGATTTTCTATGCACAAACCTTGGCCTGAACAGCATAAGAAGCCAGTAAAACTGTAGCTTCTGGTGAGCAATAGATCTCCTCATCCAGGATTTGTTTCTTAACCTAAGCCAACAGAAAAAGGGAACAAGTGAAAGAAGCTCAAAGTCAGGATTTCTGTCAGGCTTGAAATGAAAGCAGACATGCCCAGACTCTAACTTGGCACCAAATACCACCTTTGTGAGGTAATAACAGCAACAAGAAATGGGCATTCAGGAACACAGGAAGCCTTTAGTTAGCATTGCATTTAATGAGACCAAAAATGGCAGTCAGCTCTCCCTACACAGTTACATAAGGAGTCCCATGAAAGAATATCTTATAAAACTTCAATTTTATTGTCTGCCCTTCATTTCTTTTAGCAATCCTCCTTTCTTTTCTGCCTGCTTTGGAAAAGTCAGCTTTGCATCATGTCAGACATCAAATTTTAGGTTGGAAAGGAGTTCTGGAGGTCAGGTCCAACCAGAGCAGACTTAGGATTGTGCAGCTGCCTGGTGTTGCCATATTAAAAACCCTAAGAGTTCCCCAGCTTTCCAACATGAGAGAAGAAAGGAGACCCCCAAAAGAGAAGCTGAATAATAAAGCACTCAATTTTTCATTTGCAATGGTCTAGGCACAATCACACAATGGGAAAGAGTCTTTCAACATTCTTCTCATTTTAATAACCTGTGGTGCTACCAGGACCGGAGGTGTAAGAGTTTGGAAGGTGTTGTTTGATTTTAAATCAGTTGTGCAATTTCTGTTTGAAAACCTAAAGAAGGAAGGGGAAATCAATCTTCCCAAATTCTTCTCTCAGGTGGGTTTAGCCCAGGAACAAGCACAAGGCAGAATTTTGCATAGCTCACAGTCATAAACATTTCCAAATAGAAAAAAATGACTCGAGCAAGCACAAGTTCTGTTTACAAACACAGCTCTGTAGGTGCTGGGAACTGAAATGAACCACCAAGAAAGCTTTTTCTTTTAAATTTAGTCCCTGGTGAGCACAATCTCTGAACCTGAGTTACAGTACAGGGAACATTCTTTCTAGGCTGTTAAAATGGAAAGAATGAAAAGATTTTTCTTCCAATTTGGAAAGCTCCAGTTTTCATTCTCCACGGTGCAAACCATGCTCCAGAATTTAGAACAATGTGGATAAATCCCCTATAAGTGTCTGGATGTTTTGGGTTTTGGGAGTTTTTTTGTTGTTTTTTTTTTCTGATCAGTTTTTACAAGGACTTTTTGTTAAACTTCATGAAGAAGCAATAAATGACCTCATCTTTCAGCAGACAATATTTAGCTTTAGTCATTGACATTTATTCAGGCATTTTGGAAAAAGCTGTTATGCCACATTAATTTGCAAAGCTCTGAAGAGTCAGGAGAGCTGAAATCTTCAGGCATCCAGATGTCTGTACATGTTTTTCCTATTAGCATCCAGGTGTGAGCTGAAGTTCTTAACAGTCAGGAAACTTTGCAAGTTCCAATTTGTTTCAGCCTTGTTTTCCTACTTTGGAATGAGAAGAATTTGCTAATTGCCTATCTGCTAGTTAAGGCAGGTTCAAACAGAAAAGAAAAAGGAGTGGAAAAATCCAGATTGAAAGAGTAGGAAAAGAGTTCTGCTGCTCTCATTCCTTTCCAAAATTAGCTGAAGAAATAAACTGCCAAGTGGTAAAAGGTTCTGGATGAAGTTCTGGTGGGTTTCTTAACCATTTCTCCATTATTTCATTAGCACACCCTCCTCAGGGCACAGGGGAATTTACTGGGATTATTTCCAGCTGCAAACTGAATTTACCTCATGCACCCCAGCTACCTGCACAGACACATCCTGCTGGAATAAAGGAACACTCCAGAGGCTGAAACTTCCAGAGGGATTCCACAATAACTCAGGAGAGAAGCTGGATGTCCCAGACATTGGAAGTGACCATCCCAAACTCAGTGCTTGAATCCTTTGCTCCAGCTATGGGGTTTTTCCTGGTTGATCCATCTTTATTTTTGATAAGGCTCCAAGAATTTGCTCCTTCATCCACTTTTTTGATGGAGCTCAAATGGTGTTTGCTGCTCTGCTCCTTTTAAACCTTGCCAGGTGAACAAACCTGGATTTCAGAATTCCTGCCAAATTCCAGGATCTTTTACCCCTACAATCCAAAATGAAGGTTTAGGGAGTCCTTGTTTTTGAGAGGGTTTTGCCCTCCATCACAAGATCTCCTCAAAAGCTTCACAGTTCTTCAAACAGTTCCAGCTCTGCTTTTTTTTTTTTTTTTTTAAACACATATTAAGGAGCAAAACAAGTCTGGAATATCCAGATTTATAATCATCACCCAAACTGCTGAGTGGTGTCACAAAAACCTGCAGAAGATGGGACATTCCAGCTTACCTGGACACAAACACACAGCAGGCAGGAGAGATGTTTGTATTTCATAAAAATAATATCTGTAAACTTCTTGATACAGCTGAAACAAGCAAAATTATCCTGGGCTGCCAACAAGATCAAAGACAATGCAAAAGAACTGGGGGAAATACAGAAGGAATTCATGGTTAAAAATTGTTCCTGACCTGAAGGAAGAATAAATGCTGGGTAATTTCCTGTAATAGTTCCTCTTCTACCTTCTCTGGGTAGAATTTAGCCAAAAAATGAAAGCTAATGGGATCTTCTTTGGGGATTTCTTGATCTAAAACCTGTTTAGAGATAAAATCAGCAGCAAGAAGGATACATGAGTGTCTCAAGGTAATACTCCCAAGGAAAAGCAGAAAGCAGCAAATAATCCCCTTAAAGCAGCCTTCCCATATTTTAGAGGCAAGGAAAATTCTGGGCTTTAACATCAATCAGTGGTGATTAGTGTGGGATGCCCCAGGTCAAATGGGATAGAAGCAATCAGAAAAAAGAATCCAATTTTAGCCTTAAAAAAAAGCTACCATGTAAATTCTGAGTTGTCATGGAACACACCCCCTTAGCTCCTGTGCTCCAAAAAGGCAGTATTTATAGAAATAAATAATTGCCACACTACAGAAGTAAATAACTGCCACACAGTTTTGTCTGCTGTACCTTTTTGTCCATCTTTAACCAGGTGCACATTCCCTTAATTGTGTACTGCAAGCCAAAGAACCAAGTCTCCCTTAAACCAAGGGCTCGGCACACCAGGTCAAACAAATCCTTTCCCTTCCACTTCATCTAAAAGAGAGAAAAAACAAGAAAAACATGGATATCCTAAATGAATTTGCTCAATTTTAGCCCTTTCTCCTATGAAATCTTATTTCACTTTTAGGTTTTTAATGAAATAGTCTAAGAGTTGCTGTGTTCCACCTCCTCTCCTTCTCCAGACACATCCAGAGAGCAGCTGGAGTCATTTAATCACTTGAGGAGCACTGGGAATGAGGATTGTACTATTGATTTCCTGGGATGTGGCTTTATAATAAGTCTTTATTAATATTTGCCCAAAATTTGGACTCAATAGTTTATACAAATTGGAGAGACTGAGAGGAAAGCCTTGGGAAATCAAACCAGGACACGGGGTAGGAATGCTGAACAATGAGAGCAGATCACCTTTCCCACCCCTCAGGTATTTCCGTGGCACCAGGCCAAGCCTTTATCCTACTCTCATTTAAATGAGTCTTCTTAAATGTTTTCATTTCAATTTAGCAGCCAGAGAAACCAAACTTTGATTAAAGGTCCCAAATTCACACACATCTGATGCTTTTTTTTTCACCAAAGAGGCTGCTCACCTGTTTCTTCTATTTGACCACATTTTAGAAAGATGATTTTATCTAATTGCTGAAACTAAAAACTGAATGGTAAAAAACAAAAATGAGGTGAACTTTTAGGGAGTATTTGAGTGGAAAGCTGGAAATCATCCCAGCAAAAGAGCAGTGTCTGGGGAAAAGGAGAGGTGGCAAAGGAAGGAATACATGATTTGTTAACAAATCTGATCTCTAAATTGAATTTTCCAAACCCTTTATTTTCACAACTCTGCCTGCAAGTACTCCAGAGCACTAAGTCATACAAGACTAATCTATTCAGTTTCCGCAGGACCTAATAAATGACATTAAATATTTCAGTAAAATTGCCAGTCCCATTGGAACTGAGTTTTCTAACTCCTCAAAATAACTTGTTGTGCTTTTGCTGGATCATTAGGAATTAATTAATCAGGGACAGTTCTGTCCCTTCAATAGTGCAGCCCAAATTACTTAGCAATTGATCATTTATTTTTCTCCAGCCATGATTTCCCTAATCAATTTATCAGACAGCCATAATTAATGGAAGAACTGTCAGCTTCTCCATCAATCCTTTTTTTCTCTTCTGCCCAGAGATCCTAACACACATTGCAGTTAAAGAACTGCAGTTTATAAAGGGCAAATTTAAACAGATTGTCCCAGATCAACTAAAGCACCAGTTTATAAATTATTTTAAAAGCAATATTTTAGCACCAGCTCTGACCAGTTTATCCAAGCTGGAAGTGTCTTAAAGAGTCGTGTCAGTTCCAAAAAAATCAATTTCATGGAGAAGTAGGAGTACTTACAAACAGTTGGAATGCTTATGAAGAAAGCAGGTTCAGTGTTAATTTAGCTGTGTCAGCCAAATGGATTTCATGCAAACAGCTTTAAATTCTGAACAGAGACAAGAATGCACCTGAGATTAAATAATCCATTTTTTATAAAAATAACAGATCAGTTTGAAGGCTATCCATGAGTTGATAATCTGATTTTTTCTAATTTCTTGCCAATACAAAGGTGAGTCCCCAACTCCCCAGCATCTGCTGACACTCTCACCTCACAGCTGAACTCCATCTCAGCATCCACTGTTATAATTTTAACTTTAAAAGTCTTTGGCTGTTTCTTCTTCAGGCCTCGGATGGACATATTTTTCAGTTGATGAGGGCAGCCACACCTGGAATCACACATTGAGGGGTGGAAATTCAGCAGCATTTTCTTGGTTAGATTTCAAAGTAGGAAGAGTGCAAACATGCAGAAAAAAAGTCACCTTTAGAGATGTATTTTTTGTGTCTAAGACAATAAGGATGTTGAAAGAAAAACCTTCAAAATGAGCTTGCTCCTTAAAATAAGCTGCTCATAAAATGTTATTGCTGTCTTTTCTCAGATTTTGGCTATCACAAACAAAATTCTCTTTCTCAAGGGTCTCTGCAGTGTCTCCACTCAGTCAGACAGCAGAAAATGCAGCTAAATTTTATGATGTGAAATCCAACACAATCCTTTTCCATCAGTTATGGCTCCTTCAGCAACTGAACTATTGGATTTCTTTACAACATGAGATCTTAACTCCCTGAAATTATACAAATGCCAAGGAATATATGCAGTGAAATTAAGCTGAATTTACCCCATTTTCTTGTGCTACTCACTGACAATGATAAAAGTTATTTAGAACAGAAATTTTCCCAGTGAAGTTTCTGTGAAATGAGTTTAATTTTACAGAAGCCAACAAAAAATTCCTTCAGAAATCTTCTATTCTAAATGTAATCACCTGCACACCATCCAAAAAATTGAGGACATGCTGCTTCCACAAGGGTTTTGTGGGAACCAAATATTGAAAGCTGGGGTTAAATGACAGTGTGGATCTGCTCCAGGCAGTTCTCAGGCATTTCTTTCTGAGCACAGGAAATCAGCCTGTAAAGGTTTTTGCTTCTTTTTACTTTATAAAATTAACAGGTCAAACTTGTATAATGCAGTGAGTAACTGTGAACTATACAGGGCAAGAACTGAGGCATTCCTGGTTTCCTACACCATAAGATTATTACAGTGTGGCAGAATTTCAATCTGTCCCTGAGGAATTCCAAAGTAAAGCTCAAGTTTAAACTGAAAATTTCCATTTGCCTGCACCTTCCAGGATTTTATAAAGTATCTTGCTCCCCTTTTTTGCTTCTGCTGAGCTCTAAATTGGCTTGGGAATGTATTGATTTTTCCACCCACTTTGTTTGTGCCCCTCACCCACAGATTTTGAGCAGTTAAATAGGAGGTGAAATAGATAGGGAAGTTTTTGTTTTCAGATTATAGGGAAGCTGAGGCAGGGAAGAGATAAAATAAGTTACCAAATCATAGGGACATCAGAGGTACAAGTCATTGAGGCAACTCAGAGCAGGGAAAACAAGCTCAGGAGGAAATTCATCCTTCTGATATCACTGGGACCAGTTGGGGAAGCCTCTCCCTCCAGTTGGCTCTGGTGGATCTCTGGCTGAAGTCTTCTTTGGGTTTGGGGAACCACTTCTGGAGCTGGAAAGGCAACTGGAGAGAGTCCAAAGGAGAGGTCCAAGGGCTAGAAAATCATCTGTGGTAAAATGAAAGCACTGGTTAGAACAGAGAAAGGACAAGTGCTGAGACACTGTAATGGCTGCTCTTCACTACAAGGAATAATGGGCTTAACTAAGCTGCAGGAACGATGCAGACTGAGGGAAATTAAAGAATATTCTGGTGCTGGAAAAGCACAGGGTGACATTTCTCTTTCTGAACTTCCCCACAAAACAATGTGACAGCATATCCTCAAGACTGGAGGGACCTAAACCCTCAAAGGACTCCCCCAAGGTGGTCACCACACCACCAAAAACCAGTGAAATCCAAGGAACAGCATATCCAGAGCCCAAATCCCATCAACCCCAGGGTGCCCCTTTCTCTTCAGGGATTGTTTTTTAAAGGATTGAAAACCAGATCTGTCACAAACTTTCCTCTCAAATTTAGGCAGCTCAGTGCACCCAGCTGAGCTCAGGTCCTTTCTGCTTACCACAGCAAAGTGTTTTCAATTAAAGAAAAAGGGGATATTGAAAACCCCCCAAATTACCACAGCAATATTGACTGGGAGAGCATCATGTGAGGGCATCCAAACCAGCAGTGATTACCCCAGACATTTTTTGATCTCAAATTTGCAAGCTGCAGAGTTAAATTTTAACCTGTTGCATTCCAAAGCTCTTTTCCATCTGGTTTTCTTCCCAACTGTACATAATTGTACCATTGGACACAGCATTTATAGCCTGAGAACTACAGGCTTCTATACAATCCTGGAAATAGTTTTATTCGTTTCTAGAAGAAACATCAATGGCTGAAAACTTGGGAGAAAAAAACTTCATAATTCATTTTTAATATGTAACCTGAAACAGCCAATTGAGTTAAACAGGAACTTGGAGTTAGGGCCAGTACAGAACATTCTCAGAGTTTTCATATGGAAAATTCTGAACAGATAAAATTGAGCAGCTGGAGAAAAATGTACTAATTTTCTCAAAATATGAGGAAAATACCAGAGCTTTTCATTTGGACTTTGAAGTTATTTCTTTTTTCTTATATAACCAGGTTGAAATGACAATATAATTTGTTCAACATTTCCAATAGCTTTTTTTTTTTTTGTTCTTTCCAGAACTTTTATTCCATGGAAAAGCACATTCTGAGTCACAGTGAAAAGACATTTTTGAATATCAAATTTTCCCCAGAAAAGTAAACTGCATTTTAATCAATAGCACTGGTAAAGAAACTGGAAAGGGTTTTCACACTGAATAGCTCAAATGAATGTCAGATCCCAACAACAGAAGCAAAAGCACTTAGCAGACAAGATTTTAGAAAAATAACCCTTTCAAATGAGAGAAATCTTGCTGAAAAAAAGACGATCTGGGTTTGCCATCTCTTGTGTAAATGCAAAAGCAATCTCTTCCCTAGATCCCTGCTAACACCAGCGTTGAACTGGGAATCAAGTGCTCCAAGGCAGAGCTCCTGACACCCAGCTCCGGTGATTTATTCCTGCAGGTGCCACAGGGATCCGGAAGCAGCAGAAAGTGAACCCCAGCAAAGAACACACGAATGCAAAAGAGGGCACAGCGATCAAAGATTCCAGCCCAGCCAGAACCTGGGAACAGAGTTCAGGAGCTGGGAACAAGCACAGGGAGAGGGTAAAAGCTTGGTGTGGTGAGGGGAGCAGAAAGGCAGCAATGGGGGAAAAACCGTGAAGGACCAAAACAGCCCAACTGTCTGTTCACATCCAGGCTGAAAGGAGGGACATCCACCATGAATTAGAGCGTTCTCCCTCTTGGACAATGAGAAACCAGCAGAGCAAAGCGTGGGGGTGCAGCAGAAACTGGGAACGGGGAAGAGCAGGAAGAACTGGCCAGGTGACTCTGGCGGCAGCGATGCCGATCTGTGTCACAGCAGCGGGTGGGCAGCGTGTCACAGCCCAGCTCGGCACTCTGATCCACGCGGGGAGGATCCCACACCTCAGATCCCACACCTCAGATCCCACACCTCAGATCCCACACCTCAGATCCCACACCTCAGATCCCCCTCGCTCACAGCACCCCCCGGCAATCAGGGAGACAAAAGTGAAATCGGCATCACCGCACGCACACAAAGCTCAGTAAATCCACCAGAATTCAGCACCTTGCAGACAAATATCTCCAGGAACAAGCTGCCCAAGAGTGAGGGTGCAATTTATTCCCAGTTTAGCATTTCCAAGGTGAATGGATGGGGTTTTGCAGGGTATAAAAACTTCCCTTCACGTGGCACTGGCTCTCAGTGGCACCTGGGTGTGAGCTGTCACCATCTATCACACTTGGGGCAGCCACACCGGGGTGAAAAATCATCTGTTTTCACACTCACACGGAAACCAGCAGCACTTAAGCTGACAACTCAGGTGCCGATAGTCAAAGAATTAATGGCAATTGAGACCCCTCTCTAACACCCCAGTATTAATCTGCCCTTAAGGATCGGCACATACACAGCAGCAAAGTCCTGACAGGAGCTGGAAGTATAAAACCTTTGGGAGAGCAGTGAGGATTCAAGAGACAAGGCTTGGGAATTACTTTTAAGAGCCACCAAGAGAAGATGCTTGGAGCATCCACTGCGAAAGCACATTAACATAGACACTACTCCAATATGAAAGATTGTCATCGCTGAAATATTTACTGCAACTCGCAGTGGCAAACTCCCCTGACTCATTATGTTTCTCCCAGTTCCTGAATTTCCATACTCCAGCTCAGGAATTAATGCGAGCAATTTGAATGCAGACGACACGGGCGAGCGTCGTGGGCTTTGTACAGTGGTTGACTCACACTCCTGCCTGAGCTCTCTGCCCGAGGAGCAATTTTAGCAAAGAATTCACTGTTTTAAAATGGGTCAGCAAGATAAAGGATTTTCTCTACCCCTCACTCTAAAAAGAAGTTATCTGAAGTCACCAATTGGAACCAAGACTTACCTCACAGATCCTTTTTTTTTTTTGAATGACGATAAGAAGAATAATAAAAAATCCCTTTCAATCCAAAAACTCCGTATTTTCCCCGCGGACATCAATAGCCAGCCCTCACAAGTTCTGCCACTGAGAATAAAATCCAAGAACAACTTTTCTACTTGATCCCCTTCCCTTTGTTTCCATGAACTGCAGCATGTTAGCGCCCTCTGAAAAATCAAAGGATTGCTTTCCCAGGTGATAGGAACGGCTCTTAACCATTTCCTGCCTGCACCAGGGCTCCTCCCCACTTCTCTGCTCTGTAATTCAAGTAACCAGGCACTAAAATAAGAGAAGCCCACGAGTTTTGGCTTGGACATCTGTAAGAATTGATAATGAACTTCCAAATAACTCCCTGGATGTGTATCTGATCAAACTATTTCAACAGCGTCTCCTGTTCTCCACATATCAGCCACCTGAAGAAGGGAAACTGCCCAGAGTTGTGCTGTTAATTAAATATGATTCCCTACCTTCCTCTTCCTGCAGTGAGAGATGATGAGATACCGACACCAAAAGGAGAACAAGCCTCAAAAATGGGCAGCAGCCAAAATACCAGCAGAAAGTGATAAGCGAGCACATTGAAATTAAAGAAGGGGACGCCCTCAGCCTCAAGTCCAGGGAAAAACCAGGAGCACCTTACCTCAAAGCCAAATAACTTTACCATTATTCAGTTTGTAAGTGGTTTGGGGTTTTTTGCTAAACCTTCATTTTACAGACAGATTTACAGAAACTGAATATCTGCCAGGGTAGGGACAGCAAGGACAACAGGCCAGCTCCCACTAAATATCTACTCTAACTATTCCAGATTTACACGGAGAACCTTCACAAGTTGTTTCACATCACTTAACAGCAGGGGGAAGACCACACCACTTGTTGCTGTGCAGAAACCTCAGTGCCACACAAAGAGGCTGCACTGAGAGTCACCTCCATCCCCAAAATTCCATGTAAAGGGGCCCCTCAGCACTTACACCCTGCATTTGCTTGGAAGAGGAGGCTCAGAGAGGAACTTCATCACTCCCCACAATTACCTGAAAGCAGGTTGTGGTGAGGTGAAAGGACAAGAGGAAGTCTTTTCTACTGTGCCTGTAGGGAGAGGGCAAGGAAAAAATAGCCTTAAACTGAGATGGGAGATTCAGATTAGATATTAGAAAAAATGTTTTCGCTGTTTGGGTGGTCAGGCATGGGAATAAGTTGGCCTGGGAGATGGTGGGGTCACCACCCCATAGGTGTTCAAGAGGTGTCTGGATGTGGCGCTGGGTGATGTGGCTGAGGGGTTGCAGTGGCAGTGCTGGGTGCACGATGAGAATTGACATTCAAAGAATCACAGAATATCCCGAGTGGAAAGAGACCCCTCAGGATTATGGAGTCCAACTCCACTCCTGACAGCGCACACAAGAATCCCACCAGGTACCCAAGTTCTTGAGATCTGTCACGTGTGGTGCCATGATCTGCCCTGAGGAGCCTATACCAGCACTTAACTACTCTGGGTAAGAAAACTTTTCCTGATAGCCAACATAAACCTCCCCTGGCTCAGCATCAGCCATTTCCTCGAGCCTTGTCAAACACGAGACAGAAAAGATCGGTACCTGCCCCTCCTCTTTCCCCTCATGAGGATGTTGCAGACCCTCAATCTCTTCCAGGCTGAACAAATCAAGTTACTTCAGCTACTCATCTTAACACTTCCTCTCCACGTCCTTCACCATCCTTAAAGGATTCTTAAGGAGACTTTAGAGCGCTCTTCACTCTTTAACGGGGCTTTCCCCACACCACCCACACCCCTTTTACCCTCCCCGCCTCTGAGGGGGCGGGGGCTCCCGC
>JACBWW010000032.1:5231545-5260695 GCA_020086605.1 Lanius collurio | reverse complement strand
TTGAGGTTCATGCTGAGGGCCCGTCCCTTTAAGGCCCCTGAGGCGCGGCGGCGGCAGCGGCGGTGAGGGGGGAATGGGGTTCTCTGCGCTTGGGGGCTTGGCTGGGAGGGTCTCTCCGTGCTGGGGTTGTGCCCTGGGTGCTGCATGAACTGCCCGGCTGAGCCCCGCTGCCTGCGCGGCCCTGCTGGCACGGAGGCTCCGGGGCAGGGCCCTGCGTGGAGCGCTGTGGGGAGCCGCGGGGGGGGGCCTGAGGGCTCTCTCTGCTTCAATTCCCTTTTTTATCTGTGTTTGCTGGTAGCCGCTGGTGCTCGGTGGGTGTTGCTTGTGCTGCACATGCCTGTCTGTGTGGGGTGTTCAGCCTTGGGGTGCAGGAGGGTTCCCCACACTGACTCCTTCCAGCCCTGAGTGCCCACGGGTGGGAAAAGCAGCCCCCGAGTATTTCCTGAAGCTTTTCATCCTATGGCTGTGTCCCTGTATCCCTAAACTCTTCTTTTGATGTGTTACAACATCAAAGCAAGTCTAGCAAATTGGGTAGATGGAGAATTCACAGGTGTTGGTTGTGCTTAACCAACATCTGAGTGGGAGAGAAAATGGTCCTTAATTTCCATCTGTCTTAATATTGATTCAAGTCTTCTACTGACTTTGCCCCTGACTCTTGCTAGAGCGGTGTAGAAAGCTGTCCCTAATTAAACCAAATAAGGTGATGGAATATAATTACGTGCAGGAAAGGACTCAAAAGCAAATAGATGCACTATAGATCAGACAGCTCTTTGATGTGTCATTTATGGCTTGAGAAGCTCATTACCTTTTTTAGGTTTCATCAGCTCAGCTGATAATGAGAGGCACAGAAACAAATGACTTTGAACAAAAGCTGCAGGCTGCTCCCTTGTTTGGGAGCACTCTGGTCATACATGGACCTGATGAACAGGTTTCCAGCCAAAACAGCTGCTGGAGTGTGAGTTAAATGAACAATTAACACAGCTACACTTTATTGTGTTTGTGACAGTTGGGGTGATTCGAAGGAGTTTTGTGGGATAAATCTCATCCTCATGCTGTTGTGTCCAGTTTTACTGCTGACCTGAAGTAACTTTTACTGATAGCAAGGACACGGTGACATCCCTTCTATATTGTCAAACAAGGCTGAGGTAGTGCAGTAAATGGAGTTTTGAACTGTTCTTCCCCCTTTTCCTAACAAAATGACCTCATGAAGCTGTTAGTCTAAAATAAGGAAAATTTTGGTTTTGATCAGAAGGTGCTTATATTTTTTTGCTTTGTTACAATAACACATCTGCTTTTTTTTTTTGCTGCCAGGCACTGCATGACCATAACTAAACAATGTCTGTCCCACGTGGAGCTGTCCATGCAAAATGGATAGTAGGGAAAGTAATTGGGACCAAGATGCAGAAAACTGCCAAAGTGAGAGTGACAAGGCTTGTGCTGGATCCCTACTTGCTAAAGGTAACACGAGTTAACAGCTTCTCTTGCCTGGTGGGTTTTGTATTGTGTGGAGAAATGTTCTGCTGATTTGACACTTAGAGGTTTTGATGATTCCTTACAAGTCAAACTCCTTAAGGAACTTAAGGTTTTGGCTGTGGGGATGACTGCAGAGGATGAAAAGCAGTGAGTGGTGAGGACTTACAAATTACCTGCTAAATGTATTTCTTTGAAGTGCCTTGTTAATGCACTTCATTTGATCTTTTTGAGAAGGTAAGTTTTTGTTGTTTCACACTTAGATTTAATTTTTCATGTTGATGTGGAGCATCCTTGGAGCCTTGACAGTGTATAAGTCACTTGTAGGATAACTTTTATAGCTGTTGTTTTCTGTATGCATAATTGTAACATTGCTGTGATCTTGGATTTATCCCTTGTCAATGCACTTCAGTCAGGAAGGTTAAAAATTGTATTTTCTCAGTTTTAAATAGGGAAACAGTGGTACACAGAGGTAGAGTAAGTTGCCTTTGGCAACCAGAAGGTTAAGGATAGGATCAGGATGTGGAGCCCCTTTCAATATTTTATCCAGTAGAAGAACCTTTATTTATTTCATAACCTAATGTATTTCTTAAATTCTTCCAATAAGAAAAAAAAAATACTGACTTTTTATATGAAAGAAAATTATTTCAGCAAGAAAACCCTCACATAGAAGACTTCAAAATAGAAGATTTCAAGGCTTTTTCTTCCCCATCTCCTTTCCTGTGGCCTCAGTTGGCAAAACTGTCCTGACAGGAGATTGGGAAGGGTGGTGCTGTGCTTTCTGTGGAGAACCTGTAGAGTGCACAGTTGCATTTCTCTTCATGATCCCAACTGAAACTCACTTTAAAAGATACATAAGACTTTACTTAGTGAAATTTATTTACTTGATATTAACAATATATTTACCCATTGAAATATAATGCCAAGGTTTCTCTTCTTTTTTTTTTTTTTTCTTTTTGTTCCTTTTACAGTTCTTTAACAAAAGAAAAACCTATTTTGCCCATGACCCACTGCAGCAGTGTGTTGTTGGAGACATTGTTCTTCTGAAAGCTCTGCCCGATCGAAGGAGCAAACACGTGAAACACGAACTGGCTGAAATTGTGTTCAAGGTTGGCAATGTCATAGATCCAATCACAGGAAAGCCCTGTGCAGGAACCAGATTCCTGGAAAACCTGTCAGATTCAGAAAATCTGACAGAGGCAGATACTACCTATCTAAGTGAGAAACTTCAGGAACTTAAAGTTTGTTCAACAGACAAATAGCGGGGGAAATACTTTAAGCAGAGGGCTTCCAGCTTTTGTCTCTCTCTGCCAGAGATGTTGGAGGCCCTGCTGGGATATGTTAAATGTTTCAGTGAAATCTGTAGTCAAAATAAATAGTAAATGTAGTTGCTTATGCAAAGAGATGTTGCAGAGTAATGGGCACCTGGAGCTTTGAATGAAAACACAGAGAAAAAAAAGCAAGTTTAGTGTTCCCACTTCATTTTTTTTGCCTGTAGTTTTGGCCCAGTGACAGTTCCCAAAGCCAGCTGCCCTCCCAGAATGACTCCTCCGTGTTAAGACAAGACTACAACTGTGGGATGTTTCATTTTGGTGGGAGGGTCACTACATTATTTGATTGTTCTGTATTTCAGGCAGTCCTCTGTGGTTTGTAGGGTTACTGGAGATGATGCTATTAAAGCTTTTGAAAGGAAGTGTAGAATTTTAAAAGCAGCTGCATGCTTGTGTCCTTATTTCCTCTTGCAGTACCTCCTGACTTCCAAACTGTATAACAAAACACAACCCTTTGCCTTTATAGTAGCAGAAAGGTGAGAATCAAAGCTTTGGGCAGCTTCGTGTGGTTGGCTTTGTAACCTGTCCTAAGGCAGGATTTGCTTGTGGGAGAGCTCAATCCCTTTGAGCTGCCAGCAGCACGGGGGAGCTGATGAGCATACAAAGCCAAAAAGTAAAAGTGAAGGTGATTAGCTTTAGTCTCATCAGAAAAGCTAATTAAAATAACACATTTTGGGGAGATAGAGGTGCTGCTTTGCTGCATGCTTTAATGTGGAGCTAAAGTTCAGAGCAGCTAATGATGAAAGATGACTTTATCCTGGTACAGCTCTGGGGATCTCATGTCCTCTCTTCCAGGACATAAAGCAAGCTGAGAGCCTGCAGCTGTTGCAGCAGCCTCATGTTCCTGACTTTAGAGCTAAAAGGGCATCTGCCTCAAAATTTAGCAGTGTGGGAGGGGGGAGTGGGATATGAGAGCTGTGAGAAAGCCTTTCCAAAGTGTCTCTTGGTCTTTAAGATCAGAAGCAAAACAAGGTGTATCAGACCTAAAATATCTTATCCTCTGACCTAAAATATCTTACTTTTAGCAGCTGAGCTGTATTGCACTGGTAGCTTTCAGTTATAGTCTCTGCTGTTGTCAGAGTATTAAAGATTTGCCCTTTAACTTTCTGCACAAAATCAGTTCTGGCTGCCTAAAAAGCCTGACTGAACTCAGCAAATTGTTTTGGACAGCAGGAATGAGAAACTTAAAATTCCTTCAATGCTTCAAAGCAAAAAACACTGCTCTTTGATTGCCAGTGTTCACGTGGGATGTCAAGAAGTCTTCACTGTATATAAAATAATGTGGGCATGGGCTCTGAGTTTGAGGAGATGCCTTAAGCATGTGGCTGTAGGGTTTTTCTTGTTTCTGGCAGGGGGTTAGGTTTATGTAAATTCCTCAGTAACTGGAGCTGGCTGATGAAAGCAACGGGGAGGAAAAACCTAAGCTCTGACTCCTGCCCAGGTGAATGTAAAATGTGAAACCTCATCCAAGCAGAGATTGGGAGAACTTGAGTACAGGGTAGAATTTGGCCCTGGCCTGTAGGAAATGCACTGAAGTTGTATCCAAGCAGAACCTGACCCTCAATATATGGGATATGAGTGTTCTAATAACTAGATAATTGTAAGAAATAGATAAGGTTTCCTATTTGCTTTGTTGCATCTACATCTAATTAGGAGAGTAAATATTTTCTTGTACTTCCCTTGAGTAGCAGTGAAAATGCCATATTTTTTTTCTCTAAGATTGATTCATCACAGAAGGTTATAATTTTTCCAGTGTAGGCTCTGGGAGGGTTGCTGAAGAATTTGCCATGCTGTCAGATCAAAATGTGACTAAAAACAAATTACATATCAGACTGTTATTTAATAGAGTGATGGCAATTGTAGATTGTACTTTTGTGATGTTAAAGCACATCATATGTGTTATCTTCTGCATTAGTGTCAGTGAGTGCTGATAGAAGAAATCATAAAATGGGAAGGGAAAGTTTATAGGGCCAAGATAGAATCATTATAGGTGTTATGTGAAATGATAGGGATTAGTCATTGACTGCTTTCTGTGTTTATTGGCTTGTTGCTTTTAGAACTGCCCTTTAATTATAACCCTAATTATCACTTTATCCTTAATTTGAAGGTATTTAAGGATTCAATGCCAGCACACACCTCCTCCTCAGCCAAAATACCTCTGGGTGTAGCGGAGCAGCGTGAGGAAAACCCTTCAGCTGCCTGCGAGTGAAAAATGTACTCGGAGAACAGCAAACCGGGGCTGGGGGTCCCCTAAATCCAACTGTGTTCCCCAGAACCAGGGCTAGGATCCCCAAACTTTGGGCTGGGATTCCCCTAAATCTGACCAGGGGCCTCCCAACAGGGGCTGGAGTCCCTCAAACCTGGGGCTTAGGAGTGTGTCCTTCCAAGTGTGTCCTTCCCCAAACTGGGGCTCCTCTAAACCAGGCTGGGGATCCCCCAAAACTGTGGCTGGGGTCGCTCCAAATGCAGCTGGGTCCCCAAACCCGGGGCTAGGGATCCCCAAAGCTACGGCTGGGGCCCCGCTTTGTCTGAGTAGCGGTCCCCAAAGCGACCTGGGTCCCCATAAACCTGACTTGGTCACCCCAAACCAGTGCCGGGGGTACCCAAAACTAGATCTGGAGTCTCCGTATGTTTGAGTAGCGGTCCCCAAACCGGGGCTGGGTCCCCCTAACTCCGACTTGATCCCCCAAAAACCGGGGCCGGGGGGTCCCCCCTCAGCTGAGGGGCCGTGAAGGGGTCCCGGGGCGGCCCCAGCCGCGCATGCGCAGGCGGCGCTGCCCGCCAGGGGGCGTGGCCGCAGCCCCCGGCCCAGGAGGGAGGCGGCGGGAGCAAGATGGCGGCGCGAGTGCTGCTGCGGCGGAGCCTGGCGGGAGCGCCCGCCGTGCCGCGCCTGCCGCCCGGCGCCGGGCTGGCCCTCAGGTGAGCCCTGAGGGGGCGAGGCGGGCGGGACGGGGCCGCCGGGGGAGGCTGCACGCGGAGCCGGCGCCGCCCGAGCCACCCAGCGCCCCGCCGCGCAGAGCGTCCCCTTCCCAGGCTGGAAATGGCGCCCCGCTCGCGGGGCAGCGGCCGGGCCTGGGGCGGGGAGTGCGAGGCGGCGGGGTGTCCCTCAAGGTCACGGGCCGCAAGGCCGGCCCCTTCCTTCCCTCCTCCCCTGGGTGGGAGGGTGGCCGCGCCGCTGACCTGCCAGGACGAGGCGGCCGCCGGTCCTCGGGCTCGGGGGGCACCCCATCCCCACACGCACCCCCCACCCCCGCATGGACACTCCCGCATGGAGCGGGGCACCCCACAGCCACGGCTTTCGGGGTGCCCAGCCGCCCTGCTCACAGGGATTCCTGGCATTTAAATAACCTGGATGCTCCGCACCGCTCTATCCCTCCGGGATCAAGGCGTGCAACAGCTCTGTATCCCAACTCCTCCAAGCAACAGGGCGCACAGCCCAAAATCCGTGTTTCCTCAGGGTCGGGGTGCGTGACTGCACACCCCGACATCTTCCTGCCTTCAGCATGTACAGCCACACATAGAAATCCCTTAGAGTCAGGGCTGGTGTATCCGTGCTTCCCATGGGAGCTGGGATGTGCACGCACCCCTGTCCTGGTGCCAGGGCACAGTGGGGGGCTCATCCATCAGCTTTTGGGGTGCAGAGATTTGCATCTCTCTGTGGAGGGCTGCCCGAGGTGCAGACACACACACAGAGCTCCTGGGGTACCTTCCAGCTGTAGGAAGCTGGCACAAGGTGCTGGAAACACAGGAATTCCCAAGCTGGGATGGATTTACACATTTTTTCCTCCCTTTATTTGAAATGGGGAAAGCTGCTGCCTCAAGCCTCAGAATAGGCAAGACTAAAAGCATCCCTGCAAGCAGCTGTTGAAGGAGTATGTTGAGACATTTTAAGTGCATGTTTTGGGGTTTAGTTTCAAATAAACTTTGTTTAGACCATAGATCAAACACTGTCAAATGATAGACAAGTTGGTTTTTCTTTCTCTTCCAGGCAGACATGGGTTATTAAAAAATTTAAATACTTCACCTGGTGTCTCCCACCCAGTTTATATTTTGGGCTAAAGTAGAAGCTAAGTGAAAAGAAGTATTTTCCGTGACATTTTTAATCTAATCTAAGCAAGCTATTCAGTGTTAGCCTTTTGTGTTCACAGCACAACCTTTGTAGGAAGAAAGCAAAGCCCACAGTTAATATTTGTAGGATGAGAACTTGCAACCAAAGACAAATTGATGCTCCCAGCTGTTTATAGACATGAATTGAATCCCTGCTTCTCCAGAGCTAATTTTGGGTAGAGACTGCCCACAAAATTGAACCAGTGATCAGTTCAGGGCTTCTTGGTTTGTGGGAGTGTGGGATCACAGTGGTATTTTCAGATATGGATTAAAAACCAGGCCCTTGCATCTCTGTTTGGGTGCAGTGAACATCTGCTTTAATAAACTTAGCCTGTTACCTTTATTATAAGTGAGGTGAATATTTAGTTGTGATTTGTTAGTCAGTGCTCATGAGGAGCTTTCCATCTGCTGGGGAAAAGATTTTCCATAAGTGTAAAGTACTATTCATGTCATTGTTTTGAAAATTAGCCATACCTCCACTTTTAGGTGCAGTTTAACATTCAAGGCATGGGATTTTCCTAATAGCAAAGAAATTTGCTTTTCAGAGTTGTCCCCATAGCTCCAGCTTACACCTGCTGCTGCTGAAGTTAACAAAAATGATGATTATGAAATTAATCATGATTATTTTTAATATTCAAAGTTTGCTGCCAACGATGATCCTCGTAGTTTTCTACTACTTTGCTAACTTTGTTTAATAAAGGGCAGGGAATGGTGAGAGTTTACAGGTCTGAGTATTGCAGGGGTGGGGTTGAGTTCTGCCTCCTGGAGCCCAGTGAGGGCTTCATTTGAGGGAGCTTTGTAAAACAAAACTTGGATTTCTGAGGTGAGCTTCACCCCTGTGCTCTGAGCAAGCTCCACCCCAGGCCATTCCAGCAGCAGCCTTATCATGGAATGCCCTTCAAATGCCTGCACTCAGGAATAGCTGCTTGGCTTCCAGCACAGCCACATGTTTGTGTGTGTGCCCAGGGCCAGGGAGGGCACCATTTTCAATAAACACACCACTATTTACAGATTTTTTCTTCATGCTGAAGGTCATCTCAGCTGCAGTTGTTGTTTCTCTGCTGGGAAGTACTTTCCCTCTCCTCCATCCTGCTCCCATGGGCAGAACCAGGTCATTATGTTCTTTTCAGACTAAAAGGTGGATTGTTGTAAAAAACTGCCTTTGTGTAATACAGATGTGTCTAGCGAGGTATTTTTCTCAAAGGAAAATGAGATTTTTCTTTCCCTATTTTTTTTTTCCCGGAAGAAAGCTTTAGGCTGGAGATCCAGCTGTCTTCTGCATCTCCAAGTCAGTAATTAAGGGTGAAAAGTTGATATCTGAGGCAGGAAAAGGCTAAAATTTCCAGCTTATAAGTAAATATATGGGGTATAAATACCACATTTGATATTTTAGTATTTCAGTAGAAGCTTGTGCCAGAATTAATTTTCTTCACAGTGGCTACTGTGGGGCTGTCAAAAAAAGGCAAACTGAAGGAAGTGATGTTAGGAGAAAGAAGCAAAAACATTTGAGCTTGTCAGACATTGTAGAGGATCAGTTAAATGCATCTCACTCCTTGTCCTGGTCACCTGGAAAAGAAGAATAATTCTTTTAACACATCACTTATAAAAATCACAGTTATCACTTGGTTTGTGTGCACTGATGTAAAGGGAGGTGGTACTATTTTGAAAGTGTACTTGGAGAAACTGAATAAAGATTGGATAAGAAAAGATTGTGAAATTCATGTGTTTCAAGGCAAGGGAGACGTGGATGTTGTTCAAAGAGCCTGGATCTGTGTCCCTACATGATGCAGTTGCCAGAATGTGGAATTGAAATATTTCCTGGCTGGTTGTTTCCCACCACTCATCTTTTTTCCCAAATTAGTCTTTCATGCTATTTTTCCTCTTGAAAGACATTTCACTTGAACAGGAACAGGGGGCAGTTCCTTTCCCTTTTATGCTGTGTGCAGTTTTCCTTCTGCACTTTTTTTTCTCTCCTCTTTTTCACTCCTTACTGTTTACACGAGGGCAGACCCAGCCCTGGGCAAAGAAAATGGGCTAAAAAGAGGAAAAATAGGCAGCAAAAGCAGCCACCGCACAGGGAATGGGCTAAAAAGAGGAAAAATAGGCAGCAAAAGCAGCCACTGCACAGGGAATGGGATAAAAAGAAGAAAAATAGGCAGCAAAAGCAGCCACTGCACAGGGAATGGGTCAAAAGGAGGATAAATAGGCAGCAAAAGCAGCCACTGCACAGGGAATGGGCTAAAAAGAAGAAAAATAGGCAGCAAAAGCAGCCAGTGCACAGGGAATGGGCTAAAAAGAGGATAAATAGGCAGCAAAAGCAGCCAGTGCCCAGGGAATGGGCTAAAAAGAAGAAAAATAGGCAGCAAAAGCAGCCACTGCACAGGGAATGGGCTAAAAAGAGGATAAATAGGCAGCAAAAGCAGCCACTGCCCAGGGAATGGGCTAAAAAGAGGAAAAATAGGCAGCAAAAGCAGCCACTGCACAGGGAATGGGCTAAATAGAGGGAAAATAGCAAAAGCAGCCAGTGCCCAGGGAATGCCCATGGATGATGTGTGGTTATCTGTGTCTGGTGAAATGATAAATGTCCCTGAGGAATGAGCCCCCTTTGCCTTGCTGGGAAGGGGCTCAGGGGGAAGTTTCAGCAGCGTGTGACTGGATGTTGTGATACTACAATTCCCATGAAACTCGTGGCTGCCATCCCTGCCCGGTGGGCATTCCTGAGGCTCAGTGCCCTGTCCTTTTTGCCTGCAGGGGGCTGGGCTCCTCTGCCCACAGAGCCCGGGAGGACAGCTGGTTAAAATCCCTCTTCGTGCGCAAAGTGGATCCCAGGAAAGACGCCCACTCCAACCTCCTGGCCAAAAGAGAGACCAGCAGTCTGTACAAACTGCAGTGTGAGTGATGGCTTTGTGCTCAGCAGCACCATTCCTCCCCTGTGTCCCTGCCTGTCTCATGTCCCTGTTGTTGTTGCAGTTCACAATGTCAAACCTGAATGTCTAGAGGCCTACAACAAGCTCTGGTAAGTGTGTGAGTTCTCTTTTCACCTTTTAGGCATGTTGTTTTGGTCTGTAAATTGGTAAATGTTGTAATTGTGAAGAGGGCAGGTGACAAAATTCTGCTTTTTTAGGATTTGGTATCAAATAGATGCTAATGAAAGAGCAAAAAATCCTTTACTCAGTTCACCCCACTTCCCTCTTGGAGGTGGCATTTTCTAAGCTGCAGTTGAAGGTGATTCCTGTTGTGAGAGCTTTGGTGACATTTATTGGAGCAGCTCTCCCCCTTCCCTTGGTGGCCTTAAAGTTCCTGATGGGTGCAGGGAAAGGTGGAATGTTGGCATTCCCCCTGCAGCTGCCAGGCTGAAGGGTGGGTTTTGTCTGTGCACTGGAAGGAAAGAGAGAGCACTGGTAAATAAAGCTACACCAGTGTTAAACTCAGGTAGAACTTGGAGATGTTAAAACCCATGGGGTTGATTTCCTCTCAGCTTTTTTATGTCCCTTTCACAACTCCTGTTGCTGAGCTACTCCTTAGGAGTTACCCAAACCTTTGGATGTGGTCTCTGCTTTGGGGTGATTCCCCCCAAAGAGAACAGTACTGTGACAGCTTTCCCAAAAAGTTCCAGCTTTAGAACACGTAGGAGTTAATCCCTTTTGAAATGGACTGATTTAAGGGTGAAAGTGTAGAAATATTACTCCTTTTCTGCCTACACAATCCCCCCTCTGGAGCCCTGAAAGAATTGTGTGTTTAAATTTGGGGATGGAGTGAGCCTGGCACCCAGCAGTGCTTTTCTCACTGACAGTGCCCAACTTGCCAGTGAAATCAAACATTCTCAGGATAACTACAACCAGCTCTGAAGTGTGAGCACAGAGCTGAGCTGGAGGAGGGGAAGGAGTCCCAGCTCCCAGTTCAGCTCCTCAGCTGTTACTGGGTGGCTGCACAGCTCATCTGTCACCTCTGTGCCTTCTTGTGTTGGGCTGGATAACCCAGAACTGTTCTCCCTGCTGTACAAGTGTAAAAAGCTACTAGAATAACATTCAGTCAAGGGATTTTTAGGGGTTTTTTTTTGTTTAAAAAATACCTATAAAGGACAATTAGCATTCAGCCAGCTTGTTGTTTAAAAGCTGAATATAAACATGTCCAGTTACTCAAGACAGGGAACCACTTCTGTGCAGTATTTCCTGACCTGCCTAAATGTTGAGTGAAAGCAGAGATTTCTATTTTCAAGGAAAGAGACAAACAGCAAAGAAAGAAACTGCTGACAGCAGTCAGATAAAATATGTGTGGTTGGATTGATTCCTTCCAAAGCAAATTGAAGTATTTCAGGGAAGGAGACAACTTGAGTAAAGTAATAAACAAAATCAAGCCTCTCTGAACTTTCCTCTTGCCTCTCCCTAAATAAAAAACAAAAGAACAGGTTAATTCTGTATCAAATCAGAATGAGGATTAGTCATTAGGTATTAATAAATAATGTAATGAAGACAATTACAAGAGTATTTAGTGAATCACTGTGGTTAAGGAGCCCTTCTGAAGAATTAGGGACAGGTGTTTTTAAAAAGGTACTCTGTGGGCATTTTTTCTCTAATTTACAACAATACATGCTGGAATTATGCAATAATTTACCATTCCTCTCAAAGCTGCCTTTCCAGGGTCTTATTCTGCTCTGGAAAAAGGAACTGATGGTGAAACATCCTTGAGAATGTCCTTGGAGAGTCATTTTATCATATTATTTACACTAGTGAGAAAATGTTGAGGTACAAATTGGTAATGAGATTTGCTCAAGGTTGTGTGGAAAGTCAGTGGCAGAATTGAGAGGAAAACTCATCTCTAATGACTCCCAGCCCCAGCTCAGCCTACTTTTTATTACTTGATACTGTGCAGGGACTCGTTGCCTGTGAGCCAAACTGAGGAAGAAGGGTAATTATTCAGGGAAAAATATAAAAGGCAGAGTTCAACCAGACTAATTGACTTATTCATCAAGGCACAGTGCAGGGAGAGCTGTCTTGGCCAAGTCAGCAATCAGCAAAACTTAATTTCCTCCTGCTAATGTTGGCCACTTGTAAAGTTTGAAAGAGTGTTAGAAATCCTGGGACCAGTCAGACAGAAATCGTGTGTTGGAGGTATTTTTAAGGCAGTTTCACTGTTGATTAGTGGGTAAGTTGCCTCAAAGTAAGAGCACTTTCTGAAATTAAAAAGCAATGCTCTGAGGTACAGCCATTATTTCATTTATCACATTATTTTTATGCATTCAGCTCAGCAAGTGTAACTGGTTTAGAAGACTGTGCTTTCTTATTTCTGTGCATTCTCCCCCCCTTGAGGGGAGCTTTTCCTCAAGCAAAGAAAAGCTTTTCCTCAAGCAAAGAAAAGCTTTTCCTCAAGCAAATCACCCCTATAAGCTCAATTTTCTGTGAGATACCCTGATATTTGTTTTCCTGATGTGCTGGATAGCCTTTTAAATAGACATAATTATTTAGATAAACCTAATTTACTGCATCCAAAGAATCCTTTGTTAAAGATTCTAAAAAAATGGTAACACTCACCTTAATTCTCCACGGGGGTGCAGCCCCTTTCCCCCTGCGTAGCAGAAGTTGATATTTCAGCTTTCTCCTGTGCAAAATAAACCTTGTGAATGTTCCTAGCATGATGCTGTGTTATTCATATATCGACTGTGGCCTCCCTGAAGGCAATGCAACCCAGTGTCTGTGTTCCTTGTTTTCAAGTCAAGAGGTGCTGCCAAAGATTCATGAAGAAAAACACTACCCTTGTGCTCTGGTGGGGACTTGGAACACGTGGTACGGAGAGCAAGATCAGGCTGGTAGGAGATAGAAGTACAACCCAATGTAAACCCATGTGCTTGGCAGGTTTCTTCTTTTAAATCATCTCTGTTGACACTCAAAGCCTGTTGGCTGTGTGGCCACTGAGGGGGTGTGTGCATCACTTCTCAGCTGTTTGTCTTGCTTTTGTCGTGCTGGGTTGGACAGCAAAGCGTTCATTTCTTCAGTTTTGTCTCATTTTTAATATATTTTCATGTTTTCCAGGTGGTGATGGTTGTTAAAATTAACAGGGTTTGGGGCAGTGCTTGTAAAATACAGTCCTGTGGGCACAGTTTGTGAATATTTTAGGGTAACTCTTGCAAAGCCAGAGTTTATCCCTCCTTGGGCAGTATAAAAGCTTTGCCCAGGCTTTCAGACTGTAATTGCAGTATGGTAATGAAATACAAATCATTCCAACCCATCTGCATTGTAAACTTAACATTAAACTTTACTGGGGGGAAGTAAAAATATTTCTGTTGGTGTTCCTACGAGGATACTGCCTAACTATGAAAACAAACTGGAACTAGGCATGGCTGAAAAGCTGCTACAGAGGTAACTCCAAAGAGTCCAGTGTAGAGAGAAAACCTGGAAAACACCCTGGGAATTGGAAGGAATGGGAAGCCACAGATCCAAATCCATAAAGGTTCTGTTAGACTTGTGCCAGGATCAGTGCTGTTGCTTCCTAATTAAAAAATAAACTCCTGCACACATTAATTCTCCTTGCACTGCCAGCATATTGCAATATTGACACTGAACAAATGCAGAGAATTAACAGCTGCTAAACCAAACAGTGTCTGAGAGCCAACTCTGCAAGCTGAAGGGGAATTGGGGAACGAGGACAATTGAAATGGGAATTCCTTAGGCAAGCCTCAGTGGCTGCTTTTGTAACAGATGAACACAGGCTGGATCTGTCACTGCATCCCCAGCCTGCCTTGGAAATGTTCTTGCAGCGCTGGAATAAAGCAGATTATGGGGTTTGACTTGTTCAGTGCTGGGTTAATATCAGATGGATCCATCAAATCTGCCCTGGGGTGAGACAGCAGAAGCAGGAGGAGAAATCTGCTCTCACAGGGAAGTGCCTCCCATCAGCCTTGTTTGCTCTCTTGGAAAAGGCACAGAGCTGCTTAAGAGGGGAGAAAATACTTTTTTATAATTCTGTGAGGTGAAATTATTGCCTTGCGGTACTAAATGCTTGTAAATACATCTTTCTGTGATTTATTAAAGGGGTTTATTCTGTTTTTTTACAGAGGGAGTGGTTTGAAAAAAATTTAGATACTAACATAGATACGTGTCCTGAAATTGTTTTTGTGGGGGAAATGCTAGCTAATGTTGAGTTATCTTCTGCTTTTATTAATGTTGAGCTCAGAAATAACATTTGCATCGTTTTTCATGTCCTACAGAAAGTGTCTTGCTTTTGTGCTGGAGTAATTTACTGAGCTGAAAATCTGCCCCTCCACTGCTCTTAGATGAAATTGGTATAAAGCACGTTTTTGGAACTAAGTCATCCTCTTCAACTGAATCTAAATTTCAATAACAGTCACATCAAGTCATCACATCTTACTAGCATGGCAACAAAAAGGCCTTTCAGAAATTTCCCTGTTACCCTCACAGTAAATTGCAAAATTTTCCAAGAGAGCCCCTTTCAAAAAGCAGATGATTCCATTATCCTTAAATTATCCCAATTGTAGTGCTTTCATTAATGAAAATCTTGTTTTCAAACCTGCTGCCTGATTTCTATTTTTTGTATAATTCTGTGGTGTGAAGATCATTTTATAGTGTGATTTTTCCTGAAGATTTACCACTGGTCTGGGATGTCCCTCGAAAAAGTTTTAATTTTCTCTATTTCAGTTCATTTGTGGAGATATGAGGGAGGTTACCCAGCTCTCAATGAGGTCATGAGCAAACTTCGTCAAAATAAGGTAAAAACCACTGATTTTGTTACTCAGAAGAGAGCAAAGAAGGGGCAGAGCAAAGAAAAAAAAATGCAGATTTAGATATTAAAGTGTCTCATCCCTTCCTGTACAAGCCCAGAAACCTCTTTGAGAAAGGATTTATTATCACATTCAGATTTAGTTCCTGAACACTTCACATGTAAATCCTTGGAATTCTCCAATTCACCAAGGAGAATTCAGATTCCTTTAAGGATTTCACTGTCCCACATCCCTGATAGCATTAAGAAACCAAAAATCTAAGCCACCATACGCTGTCCTGCTGTTTGTTGTTGAAGAATTTGACCCAATTCCCACATTATTTTTTTAGGAATTCATAGAATTCCGTAAGGAAAGGGGTAACATGCTCCTGTCCCGTAAGAACCAGCTGCTGCTGGAGTTCAGCTTCTGGAATGAACCTGTTCCCAGAGATGGCCCTAATATTTATGAACTGAGATCTTATCAACTCAGAGTAAGTTTAAATTTTATTTCTTTTATTATTTTTGAAGCTCTGTGCTGTCCTAAAACCTTCAGAGGGTTGTTTATGGCCAACAGAACCTGTCTGAAAAAATCTGCTTCTTATCAAAGCTGATTTCTGAGTCAGTGCTGCTCTCAGAGTGTGGGGTCTGAAGTGAAGGCAGGTTCCAACAAGATCCTGATGTCTGCAGGGCTGGAACCCTGTGGTTGCTTTGAGGGATGCTTCAGAGGTGACTAAGAGGTGGTAAACAGAACAATTAGAGATTATTTTAATATTCTTATCACTCAAAAGGAAGTCATTGTGTTAATGCAGAGTGGTTTCCATCCAGAAATGATGTGAAAATTGTATTTTGGGGTTGGTTTTTTTTTAAACTGCAGTTTTAACAGTGTGTGTTGTTCTTGCAGCCTGGAACAATGATTGAGTGGGGCAATTACTGGTAAGTGTTGCCTTCAGCCCAGGTGAGGGTGTAGAAAAAGCACCAAAGCCACCAAATCCCCCAGAGAAAAGGCTGCTGCTGCACTTGCACCCCTGCTCAGACAGTCCTGTGACCCTCTGAGGAAAGGAAAAGGAATTTTGTGCACAAACAACACCCTGGTTTGGCTTTGCTTCCCAGAACCTTTTTAGTTTGCTGCAAAAAAATGGATTTTCAGCAGAAAGCTGCTTGGGAAGGGTGGCAGTTCCTCTGGGAGACTTGGGTCATCTTTCACAAAACCACTTCTACCTTAAATCTTGGCTCTTCAAGCTTTTAAAGTCAAGTTACTTCTTGAAAAGCTGCTAAGCAGCACATTTGTATTTAATACATAGATTAGAAGTATTTGAGACAAGTTTTCTGTTGATTATATTCTTCTGATTTTGTCTTATTTTTAACTCTATTTCAATTTACACTCACTGCTGTGTGTAAATTCTGCTGGTTGATAGTTAAACAATTTGGAGTATTTTCAATTTTTTGGACAAAGGTGAGGACTTCAATTTTCAGATTTGTCATTGATACAATTTTTTCAATTACAATCATTTAAACAAACCAAATTTAGATCTTTTTATAAAATAGGCACACCTCTACCAGTAAAAAATCTGTTTTATAAGATCCAACAAGAGAAATATTTACCTTATTTAGGCTAAGACCCACATGAATAAAAAATCATATTCCACTACCACAGAATCTGTGGAAAATTAATGTGGCAAAGCTGATATGACTAAAACTTGAGGAAAATTAATGTGGCAAAGCTGATAGGACTAAAACCTGCTATGAAAAGACCACTTTACACTGTTCCAGCAATTATCTTGATCCTGAATCTGGTTGAAAAAGGATTCATGCCAAGTTTAGTAGCCTCCAATTTTAATGCATGCCTAACAAGATGAGGTAAATCTTAATTACTTAGTGCTGAAAACAAGCGTGCTGCAGATTTTTTCTTACCTTTCATTGCTGAAGTGTGCAGCAAATGCAATTTAACATTCCAGCCTCCCTTCCACTCTGTTTTCCTTCCAATTTTCCCTGATTTTCTCCCCAGACCTGCAGGTTCTGATGTCTCTTTGCTCCTCTGCAGGGCTCGTGCAATTCGGTTCCGACAGGACAGTAATGAAGCAGTTGGGGGATTTTTCTCCCAGATTGGACAGCTCTACATGGTCCATCACCTTTGGGGTAAATTCCTGTTCTTTTCTGCTTTTTTCCTGCTTTTTTCTTTCACTGACTCAGCCCAGTCACTTTACCCAGGAGGAAACATTTTTACACAAAGCAAAGGTTTTAATACAAGTTGGGTTTTAATTTTTTTTTTTCCTTTTCCTAATTTGTTGATTTTTTAAAAATTTTGTATAGGCAAATTTATTCTTCACCAAACAAGAAATGAACATTTCATGTTTTCTTCTGTTTCTGCCACAGTTTGTCCTGTCCCTTTCTCTTTGTTTGCTCTCAGTCCCACAACCCTGGCCCTGCCATCCCAATTCATGCTGAAATCAGGTTTTTACAGTTCCATTTCAAGCCTCACATTTACCACAGCTACAGAAAGGAGTCAGAAAAGTCAGGCATTTATTTCCATTCCTGTGTGGAGGTGGTGTGGCTTTCTGTGTGCATTCACGTTCACAAACACCTTAGGATTGTTTCAGCTTGAAAAATGATAATTTAATTTGTTAAAAATCACTTTTTTTTCTAAATATCCCAACAATTCAGAATATTCTACAGAGCTGTACCCCTGCTCTTATCTTACCTGTGCCCAGGAGTTCTCTCTCTTCCCCAGCTCCTTCTGTCTGTGCTGCTCTGGGAGCTTTTCCTTCTGGCAGAGAACTCCTTCCTTTCTTCCTTCCCACTGTTCCCAGCCTCTTAATTCCTCCTTGGAATGCTTTTAAGGGATCTGCTCCTGTTCAGAAGGAAAAGGAGTCACTTTGTGCTTGTTTTCCCAGCTTACAAAGACCTGCAAACCAGGGAAGATATAAGGAATGCAGCGTGGCATAAACCAGGCTGGGATGAACTGGTCTATTACACAGGTAACCCATTAACTCCTCTGGAATGCTGGGGACAGACTTTGGGCTGTGCCATCCTCTCTGCTCCTCAGCACATCCCACAGGGAGAAAAAGTTCTTTATCTCAGGGGGAATCATGTCTGTGTGTCAGTTTTAGTTCTGTGAGGGCACAGAGGGACATTGCACTGAGCTGTAAAGTGAATTTTGCAGCTGTTTGTAGTTGGAAAAGTTGCCCAAGTGCTAAGAAATTGCTGCTTTAATATTACATTTTTATACCAGCACTTCTGTGGAAGAACAGATTTATATAAATGCTTGTCCAAAGATTTTGGGAGCCAAGAGTGAAATTTACCTTTATATTAAATGATTATTTTGAATAGTTCATGAAATACAGGGGCCTTGTTAAATGCATTGCTGGGAAAAGGGAATTCAGACTTTGGAACTAAAAGCCAGGAGATGTTTGAGATCAAAGAAAGCTGTCATAACAAAACTCTCACAAGTGTGCCAAGAATGTCAGCTTTGGGTTCCATGGGGCACATTTCAAAGGAAGTTACACCAGAAAAATGTAGGATCACTTCCATTTTGGTAAAAAACATGGAAATACTTGTCTTTAAATGAGCAGAGAGATGATATTAAAGTCATTTATTCCCAAAACTACCTTGCTACAGGGATGATTACTGAATGTGCTGAACTCTGTCAGTGAAATGAAACCCTCTCTCCATTTTTTTTTCAGTGCCCCTTATTCAGGAGATGGAGTCCAGAATCATGATACCCTTGAAGATTTCTCCACTTCAGTAAAGTCACTGATTTTCTTGTGCCTACATAGATAAAGTGACAAGTATTTGTCTTAATTTATGGTATACACTGTATATCATAGTCTGAAATATAAAAGTACTGTATTGAGCTTATAAAAGAGACCTCTTTTCTTCAGAACCCATGACCTTCTGCTCTGATGGGGGTGGAAAAAAACAATACAAGACTGTGATTAAAAGGTTGGGGAATTGAAAACAAGTCCAGACCTGTGGGACAGCTCCCCAGGAAATGTGTGGCCTACAGGATTTCAAATCTCTTGCCACACAGGCACTGCCCAGAGCTCAGTAACAGCATTGCTGTGAGGCATTTAATGATTGCAGCCTTGAAAAACAAACAAAAAAATGGGAGTGAGATGAGAAGCTCTGGAGAAAGGAGAATTTCATTTCAAATTACGAAACAAGAAGCTCTGGGGTTGCTGTGAAATAACCCTGGTGGAGCAGGCCTGAAATCAGTGTCTCCAGTCATTAATTGGGGATAATCCTGTGTGGCAGGAGATGGGTTATGGCCAGAAAGGGGCATTTGTAGGATTTCTGAGCACACATTTGCCTGGTACCTCCCCCTGGGATTAATCCCACGCAGGGTGACCCACGCTTTCCCCACAGACACTGCCAAGACGTGGTTGGCTGAACACCCTGCAGGGAATCTAGTCACTCCAAAGCATTTCCCTCCCTGAACAGCTCCAAAATCTGGGAAAAGGGGTTGAATTTAATAAGCAGTGCTGATTCAGACTTGGAGGGGGGTTGCACTCCCTGTGGCTGGGTTGGTGTGTGAAGCTGGTGCATGTGGGGGCAGTGGGATTGGCATTTCGTGTACCATGGTGTCCAGTTCTGTTTTGGTTTCACTTCTAGACTAGAATGTATCCACACTTTCTGGTGTCTGCAACGATGTGAACATCCTGTAAGTGACAGTAATATTCTCTCTCTTGTGGCTCCAAGAATCAGTGTAACATACTGAATGTACAAATCACTTCTGAATGTCCAGTTTGTACATTTCAAGAAGTTTTCAGGAAGAACATTATCAGTCAATAAAATCCTTTTAATTTTCACTTTTTGCTGGCACCTCCTATGTATTGCACCATCTGTGTTTTCTCTCCTCTTGGAATGTTTAGTATGGAAAATTTAGACTATTTCAGCAATATCTCTGGTTCAGGGATAGCATTTCCCTTGTTCTGCTCTCCTTCTCCAAAGGGAATTTACAATCTGTCCATCACATCCCATTTTGCTGAGTGCTCTAGAGGTCCTGAGTGCTGTGGTGATAAATAACAAAACACTTTTCCTTTCGATTTTTCTCCACAAATTATGCTGCATTTTTCAGGTGTGGTTTCTGCTTTCATGAAATACACCACGTTTGTGCCTCCCCTTGAATTCCCTCTCGAACAAAGTCAATATTTGATCTGGTTCTTGTCTGGGTTTATATTTTCCTCCTGTTGTCAGGTGATGATGGGATTTTACTGAGTCAAATTCTGTGCTGTATCAGCTTAAAGTTGCTCAGTGGGCCAAGGAAATCATTTGAGCTGATCCTTCTCACAAATCAGCCCTGAGCAGTGAGGTCACCTGGGGCTGCCATTTTTCCAGACTTTTGGGGCCACTTTTCAGCTGCAGAAGGAAAAAAGGGATGCCAATATCAGCTTCCAGTCCTTGTTACCTCTCCCAGCATCCTCCCAGATTTCTTTTCCCTGGAGAATTGTCCTTGTAACTCACACCCAACAATCTCAGGCAGAGACAAACAGCAAAAAGCATTTTTGGAGCTGCAGGATTTTCTGTGTTCTGATGCAATCCGTGGTTTTTACCTTCACCAGGAGTTACATTCTGCCTGGCACAGCTCTTGTGTTCACAGTTTTGCCTGAATAAGGGATCAAAGGAATACCTGGTGGGGAGACATCACAGAGTGCAGATCCCTCACCCACTCCCAGGCTCTGAACTCCCCCTGGAGCTGCCCTGATGTGTTCTGGATGTGCCTCCCCTCATTTTGAGCTTCCTGCTCATGCTCTGGCTGCCTTAAGGGTTAATTCCTGGTATTTTACCTGCAGATTAAATAGTTCCTGTTCTTTCCTTACAGATAGCAATGTAAACTCAAATGGAAACTGGTAATGCCAAGCTTTTCTTGCTTCCCTGTGCCTGAGCTTGGTTTTCCCAGGTTCTGTGAACACTGGTAGGATTTTCCCTCTTAATTCCATGGCTGAGTCTAAGTTTTCCTTGGACAAGCAATCCCTCAGCATTTCTTACAGCAGAAGTAAAGGGTTGAAAAGTGGGGGACAGTGCCTGGAAGGGTTTCTGGCAACTCTCAACTCTTGTTCCACTGCAACAACACAATTAAAACTCAGACTTAGTTGTCCTGGAGAAGGCTGCAAACTGTCCCTCCTGCAAATCTGTAATTTAAAGCACTTCTGCCTTGTTGAATAATCACATTTAAGAAGGCACATTTATATAAAGGCAGGTGGAGAGGAGACCCACCTGGAGCCCAGCTCCTCCCCGTGTGACCTGTGCTGCTCCCCAGACTTTGCCCTGCTGTGCTGGGATGTGTCCAGGCAAATCTGTAACACTGAAACTTCCCTTACCCTGCTTTATTCCCTGCTGGGTTTTTTCCACTATTTCACAGACAAAACAGCTGAGCCTCTCACTGAGCTCAGCAATCCTCCTGCTACCTCCTGGGCTAGAGGTCAGCCTTGATATTTGCCCAGTGGAAGGGGAGGGGGGCATTTTTTTTTCCAAGGCAGTCTGACCTAAAGAGCTGTTGTGAAATCCCTGGCACGGCCCCACAGTTTCCATAGCGCCCCGACTGGCAGAAGCTCCTGCTGTGAATGTTAACATCCCTTCCAGGGCTCCTGGCTGGGGCACTGGGGGACTTTCAGAGCCCTGAGCCATGTCCCAGTGCCTGGAGCTCCAGCTGATCAGCTCCATGTCAGATTTATTTCCTTGGTGGCCTTTGAATTCCATAAAAAACAACAAACAAACTCCTTCCCTTCCTAAAGGTGGGATTGCACAGAGACATGGTGGGAGCAGAAGGACTTCAGGCTTGCCCTGCTAATGCAGCCTTGCCTGAACAAAAGCAGGATTGTCCAGGAGCTGCCCTGGGAGCTGGCTGGGAGTTTTCTCAGGAAGAATTTCAAAGAGCCCATCTTTAATACTCCCAGAAGTTCTGGGGAGCGCTGCCAGCCATTGTCTGCCTTGGCTTTTGTGGGGTTTGCTAAACTCTGACAGATCCTCTGTGGCTCTTACATGTCTGCCTTGCTCCAAAAAGCATCACAAGTTTGGTTCTGGATTTGTTTTCTGGTTCTGGATTTGTTTTTTTTTAACCTTTCTGCTTCTCTGCTGTTAAATGCTGTTGGAGCTGCAAGCCAAACCCTTTTGAGAGCAGCACTGGGAGCTGCACCCCTCACTCTGGGCTGTGTTAACTCCTCTTTCCCCCATATCCTCCCCAACGATGTCACAGAGGGAACAAATCCAATATTTGCTTTAATTGCTGGTGATGCTTTAACAATTGGGCAGCACCTTGCTGTAATCATAATAAATTGAACAAATTCAGGGCTAATTGTGAAAAGCAGTGATTATTATGAGATGATGTGAAATTTGGGAAGGTAAGGTCATCACTTGTTTCTGTTCCACCCAGAAATATGTGGTGGGGGGAAAGAGAATTGCCACACTTCCTTTTCTGGAAAAATACGGGGACTCTTTGTAAGCTCTTAGAAGATAAAAACATCTGCAGATATTTGTTTTCATGTCACATTTACCCATCTTTCTCCTGGGTGTTGTGGGGATGGAAGGAAGTGGAAGGGGGGATGTGTTTTAACATTGGTAAAGATTTTCACATCCTCACAGGTGAGATTCTTACAAGTCAGGGAACTAAAAGTCCCCCAATGTGAAAAACACACTCAGGAGAGTCGTCAGCATTTACCAGATGTGTTCTCTTGGATCAGACACTGAAGAGACTCCTCAAGAAACCAGGATCCAGCAGCAGGAGCTCAGAGGAATTCTCAGAACAGGTCAGGCTTAACTCTAGCAGAGTTTAAGGGTGGTTAATCCACATTGGAGGCAGAGGAAGGGACTGTAGTTTCCCAGAATTTCCTTTAAAGGTTGATGAATTCATTCCCTTCCATTTACAGCTGATGGGGGTGGGTTGGTAAATAAACAAAACAGTTCCACAAACAGTGGGACCACTTCACAAAATCACCAGTTTGGAGGTTGATCAGAATGTTTTAATGAAGGATGAGATTCCCTCACCTGAGGATGTTTCTTGGACAGGGATGAACATTGGATCTGTCTCAGATTTCCAAGCAGCTCCTGTCCCAGACAGGTTGAGCAACTGAGGCAGCTCAGGTTCTCTGTAGCCATAACTTAATGAAATCAGAGATATTTAGTGATGTTTTCTACCTGTTCACTGATTAACCTGCTCCTGAGATTCTGTGCAGTAAAAGGTACTTGCCAAACTGTTCAGCTTTTAGCCTGAATTATTATTTATTATTAATTACATAAAGTTCTTGTTTGTGTCCATGTCCTTTTTTTACCACCCAAAATAAGTAAAGGTGTTACAGATTAAATAACAGATTTGCAATATTGACCAGGAGATAATCCATTAAGGTATTTTTAATTTATTATTTTCTATGTTTGCTCTTCACTTGGAAGTAATTAATCCATTTCCTTCTTCCACCATGGCAAAGCTGTGTAAAAAATCATAACCATTTTCATGACAACTTATTTGAGTAGAACGGCCCCATTTGCCACACGAGCCAGGGTGGAAGGTGCCCAACTGCCAGAATCATCAAAAACTCCAGCCCACAAGTTTGCAAACAAATAAATGTTTAATGGCATTGAATAATGGATTTACAGGTGTTAAATAGATTATTTTACACGAGGATTTATCGCTCTTCCAGTTCCTTTAGCAATTCATCGAAGTGGCTGATGTACCATTTTGCTTTCTCCTTTACTTGCTTTCTGACTACATTGCCTCCAAATCCAATGAAGCAATCCTGGAAAAACACAAGGAATGGCCACATTGATTACTGCAGGCCCATGGAGCTTCTCAGTAATTAAGTTTGCTTTTAAGATTGGATTTTAAAATCACAGCATTCCTCCCTGTTTTCATGTTCCCTTTTCAGATGTATTAACAATTAATTCGGCAGCACCACTAGTTTATTGGGAGTTTTTCTCAGTGCCTTGCAGCTTCCAGATTGTTCAGATGTGAGATTTTGCTGAGAATCTGATGCAAATGTGATGCAATTCCATCCAAGAGCAAGTAAACATTGGATCATGCAGGAGCATCCCACAATTACCCAGCTCCTGTTTATCTTACCTCTGTTTACCTCATCTGAGAGATACCAAAAGCAAACATTAACCCTGTCCTCAATCATTAACCAGAGCAATCATCATTTCTACATCTCACAAAACCCCCTGCAGTGAAAGTGCAGGGTTTAAAATTTCCACTGCCAGCTATTTTTTTTCTTTTTTTTTTTTTTTTTTGCCTTGAGGTGGGAAGCATTAAACAAATCCTGAGCTGCTTTGGGGTATTTGGGGGACTTTTGTTTGGGGAAAGGAGCTGAAGGGGAGATGGAATTAAAATCTCTCCCCTGGAACATTTATAAAAGTTGTCTTTCTGTTAATTTTTTTTATTAAAGAATCCAAACCTCACTCTTGGTTCTCCCCAGAGGATTTGCTCAGAAAGAATTCAGGATTTCTGCAATACTCACTCCAGGGGGGCAGGCTTCCATGTCTGTAGCTCCATCTCCAATCATAACCACTTTCTTGAAATGGAACTGTTCTTTCAGATGACTGATAACCTTTCCTTTCCCCCCTGATTCAGCTGTTGGTTGTGTTTCATCAAATCCTGCATATTCTCCTAGAAAACAATGGAAGGACAAGTTGGAAATACAGATATTTTCTTGTAAATGAAGGAATATCTCTACCTGTGGTCTTCATTGCATGCAGTCCTGTAAACCTCACAGTAGCAGCATCCCAAATAAATAACTCCAAGGTAAGTTTAAGACTGGGATTTCACCCCCAAGTCTTCAGTGGGGGGGGATTTTCAAAGAAAAATTGAGACATTTTCAGAGAAAAACAGAAACCTGTCAGGGCAGTGCTACAAACCCATTCCCAGCCACTCTGGTGTGAACATCCCAAAAGCAGCTCCCAGGATGATGCAGACACAGTGTAGGAAGCCCTGAGTAAGGAACAACCTCAGTAACTACAGCTCTGCTTGGACACTCTAGCTTAAAATCCAGAGCAGCTCTGCTACAAAAAACCACTGAAAGGGAGGTTTGTGAGAGCAGCTCAGTGTAAAGAACTCTTTTAACTTGAAGGAGCAGGAGAAAATGAAACTCTGCTCTCAGCAGCTGTAACAAGTTTTACCTTTGGCACAGCTTGCAGTTGAAAAGTAACTGCAACTCTATTTTTTACATTGAAAATTACCTGAGCTGCTTTTTCACGAGGTTTTGTAATTTCCCTGCTTGCAATTAGCTGGATTAATAACAGGACAGTGCCTGCTACCCAATATCTGACAGTGGGAACCAAAAAAGTGCCATTAATTAGCAGAAAAAGGAGATTTGAGGAGACTCTCACCGTTGAAGTAAAACTTGAGCCTGTTGGCAAAGACGTTTGCTGTGGGAATGTTCAGCTGCAAGGCCACGTGTTCCACAATGCTCTGAAACCCCCCAGAGACCAAGAACACCTGAACTCCTCGTTGGTGGAGTCTGCTCACCAGCTCCCTGAGAAGAGAGAGCACAAAGGTCAAATAAATCCTTCCTAAACCAGGCTTTGTGCTAGTCCAGCTTAGTTTGGGGGTGTGCTGCTTTCCAGCTCCATCCATCTCTGCTGCCCAGAGCTTTTCCTTCCTTCCCTCTGTGCACACACCTGGCTGGAAAGAGCTGGACAAAACCATCATTCCTCAAAAACAAGCACTCCCTAAAAACGTTTTCTTTCCACTTTCACATTAATTCCCTTGAAAAAGCAAGAGCAGATCCAGTTCAGACTTTTTTTTTTTTTCTGAAGTAAAACAACAGCAAGAAAACGAATCTGGAATGCAGCAAAAAGCAGGGAATGTGAGATAAAGCCACTGCTCCAAAATGCAAAAGGTTGGCAGAAAAGGGCAAAGTACAAATGTTTTCTAGCTCAGAGTTGGTTCACCAGATGCTGGACATCGATGCCATCTTTAAAAGAGGGCACCAGCTCCAGAAAAGGAATCAGAGAAGTCTGTGGCCCCAGTTCATGTCAGCAGGACTGGAAGGCAGTGAAAAGTTGGGGGGATTTGGCTCTGAGAGCAGGAAGATCCCTGCAGCAAGGGGAGCAGGGAAGTGGTGGCAGCAACAGCAGAAACACTAAAGACTGGAAAGCAAAGCAGAGGCTCAAAGCAGGACACAGAAAAGGAGGAAGAAAGGGAAGGAATGAAAAGGAGGAAGAAAAGGAAGGACTGAAAAGGAAAATCACGTGATACTGAAGAAGGAAACAATGCTCTCTTTGTCATTACCTCTAGCTCTGTCTTCTACAGAAAAAGGACAAAATACAAGCACAGTATCATCTAAAATTCCTGCTATATACTAAAAATATTTTAGACTTGAAGCTATGGTCAGATTTTGTAGTAAAGAAATTATTTTCAATTGTTGGAAACAATTTGAAGAAAGGGGAAAAAAGCCCCAGAGCTTTTCAATTTAAATACTTAATGGTCATTCCAAACCTCAGGATGAATGAATACACATAGTTATGTGTGTTTGCTTAATACAAGAGTTTTTTAATGTTTTTAGGGACTTCAGAATGGGTAGCTCTGAGCAAAGGATGCCCTAAACTGAGCCAGGGGTGTGACTGCACTGAGGGGAGTCAGAGAGAGGTAACAGAGCTGCAGACTAGACCAAATTTAAGGAGGCATTAAATCTCCTCCCAGTCCCATCACCCCTGAAAAACCAGTGATTGAACAGGTTCTTTTCCATGCCCATTTAATCATCCAGCCAGGATGTCAGCTTGCCAGCCAAGGTGCCAGGGGATAGCTAAGACTTTTCTTTTTCCATGGATTGTTAACCACATGCCATGGAATCAGGCTGCTGATCCAAGCTGGGTACACATCCAGCCTGGAGATGGAGCAGGAAGGCAACTCACACCAGCTCTGTGATCTTACAGCATCACTGATGACACAGAATTTGGTTTATTTATTTTACCTGCTTCCTGAATACTTTAAAATAAAAAAAATTCTTACCTTATTCCTGGAGTTAGCTGAGGTGGGTTGTCAGATATTAATTTCTGCACTTGTTCGTAGGAGGGCCGGATGAGACCTAACCGTGCTGTTAGAGCTGCCTTGAATGTCACAGTGCCACCCATGGCTCTGCGGGTCCTGGGGGACAGCCAAAAACCAAATCAGTGACACTGCACAAGCTGAGGCTTCTCCCAGCAACAGAGCACTAACAAAGAATGCCAAGGAACCAGGTAAGAGAGCAGAGGTTGGAGATTATACTGAACTAAAAGATTGGTGGTGTCCACTGGAAGGAGATCTCCATGGATGGGAGAACCAGGGAGGCAAAGGAAAATGGCTCCATTGCCTCTGGGATGCCATGCTGGGACCATATTCCTGAGCTGCAGCTCAGGTGCCCTTCTCTGAATTTAACAGAGCTTTTGCTACAAGCTTCAACTTTGCTGTTTCCCAGCCTCAGAGATGGCTGGGAGAGCTGTCCCCTCTCCTCCATCTCATGGTAAGGTTTGCCAGTCCATGACAGTGTTTGGTAGTGCTTGGCCAAGTTTAATGATGAAGGCTGCTCTCAGTCCATCAAAACTATCATTAGAGAATTTATGCCAGTACAGTTTTGTTGAGTGGCCTCACAATCCCCAAACAAATTACTTCATCATGCATTAACTCCACTTATTACCTCAACCCCTTTTTCAACTACAACAACCACCTACTCTAGAGTCAAATGACTGGAAATGATAACTCCATTATCACAGATTAATCTTATCCATGGCTATTTCTGCCTGCCCAAGCCCCCCCCAGCCATACATACATCTCTGCCACGGCATCCCCGACCCCACAGAACTTGGCGAGCTCATCGATGCCCTCCTCCCTGATGACAGTGCTGTCCACGTCGAAGCACACGGCATCGGCGCTGCGGAAGATCTCCTTCAGCTCCATGAGGGACGCCATCCTTTTGGGAGCCTTCTTACTGTGAGGGGACAAGATGAAGTCTTTCTCTGAGTGGGAGTAGAGCACTGTTTCCTGAGCCATTGGTGCTGCTGCTCTGATGCGTGCGAGAAGGGACGAGCACAGCCTGGTCATCCCTTTTATCCCGGGGGGAATGGCGGTGGAGGTCTGGCTCAGCTGCTGATTTGCTCCCAGCTGTTGCTGCCTACTGATGGTCACCCTGTGCTCCAGGTGGGCCGTGGAGGCCTGGGCAGCTGCTGATTTGCTCCCTGCTGCCTCAGCCCATTGATGTTCATGGGTTCAAGGTTGTAATCCTTGGCATTGGCTGAGGCACCAGGCTGCCAAGTGCTGTGTGGGATTGCAGGGCTCTGTTTCATCTCAGGTGGGTCTTGATTTCTCATCTCTCCCAGGCTGGGGTGTCACATCAGTTGCTGCAGGACACCCAGGCCCTAAGGAATGATTGCAAACTATCCTAAACCTACCAAGGAGTGGTTGTCCCTAAAGCAAGAAGAGTTAGATCCTTTCCTACATGCTCGTTAATAAAAGATCAGGCCATTAGCATTGGGGATTAGCCTTTTATAAAATCCATCAAACCCTTGGCCTTTGAGAACTTCACTCAACCCATCAACACATCACATTTTCCATAACAGTCCCTGACAGAAGTTAATTTTCTTCCCTTTTAGATCTGTCCACTTCAATATGTTGAGCACTTGAGAAGTTAAGTACCTTCTTATTCATCCCTACTCACCTTGTGCTTCATCCTCTCACAGGGGAATAAATTCAGTGTGGATTTTACTATTTTCTAATCTACATTTAGACACAACAGCTTCATTTTTATCTCACCTCCAAGATTTTTCTAAAAGTTTTTGTTTCTTCTAATCTCTCAGACATCTCTCAGGACATGTCTTGTATGACTGATCTGGGTTGCAGGTTCTTTTTCTGGGATGGGGGAACACCACCATCAAACAGCACATTCTTAAGAATTTTGGATGTCTTTGTGTCCTTTCATTTTTTGTTTTCCTCTCACTAATGGTCAAAGCAGGAACAAGAACCTTTGGGTTCTTTCCCAGGACATGGTGAATATTGGGATACAAAAGGCTTTATGAGAAATCAGCACTACAAATGCAGAACACACACCTCTCTTATCTGCTCTTGTGCATGGAATAACAGACAATGCTCCAGCTCACTGCTGAAAGGTGGAAATCTGTCTAAATGAAACCACCCAGCCTGAGTGGTGAAACCTGTTGTGAACAGCCAGGAGCTGTCAGTAGGAGAGATTCTGTCTGGCAAACAGGGAGATGTGAATGAGCAAGGAACAGACCCAAAGTGCCATGAAAGGCACAGGCAGCCATCAGACAGGACTTTTTTGTGGGGGCTTTTCTGCTACCCTTGAGGGGATTGGGTGGCAATAGAGGAGCTATCCCAGAAAAGGGCTTTTACAGAGCACCTCTGAACTGCAGGTTGGCAGAACTCTGCCACTGGTGATGGACACACCATTAAACTCCAGCCTAGCCTTAGGATCATGACTAAAGGATTACTTGCTGCAGGCCATGTGGGATTTTTTTCTTTTTCTACAAAGGCTGTGCTGGACATGTAAGAAAAGTCATCACAAGCCATCAGCACAGCACATAAAAGAAAAGTGGTCACGGACATCAAAACTT
>JACBWW010000032.1:5207624-5231180 GCA_020086605.1 Lanius collurio | reverse complement strand
AAAAAAAAAATAAAGAAGATATTTTCACAAGAAATAATTCTCTTTCCTAATAGACAGGGTGGAGTCACAGCAGCAAACACGGGAATTATGTAAGAGCACATGGGAAAGGAAAACAACTGCAACCCTCTCTGCTGTCCCTTCAAAGAAGGGCACTTGCCTCACTGAGAAAAACTGATCCATCCTCTGTAGCCACACATAACACAAATGGAAGCAGTAAGTGGTGCTCAGAGCTGCAGGTGTTCTGGGGCTGCAAGGTTTTGATGAGATCTCAAAGCCCTCATTGTGAACTAAACCTCCCTTGTTGTCACATTTCAGCTTTCTGAAGTGCTGCCACGCTGCTACTTTGCATGTGTTCACATTTATTGCTCTTAAAACTTAAGTGCATCTCAGTGATATATTACCCAGCACTCAGGAATATCCTTGTTTGCAAACAATTTCTGATTCACTTCTCCATTTAACATTGTATTGAACATTTACAGAAGTTCAACCACATTAAACTGTTTCTGTTGCCTTGACAGGAAACTGCTGCTCAGAGCAAAGGATTTGGAGAAAGTAGTTCTTGAAACTTTTTTTCAGGACCTTTTCCTCCTACAGCTCCTAAGAACATTCCCAGGAGTGTTTCCATGGTATGAGTTTAAACAAACCACTTAATCCTCATTGTTTCTAGCCCTGTGTCTGTAAAATGTTAATAATACAGTGCCACAGCTTTTCTGTGCTGAGCTTTCATCCTCAGAATTAGCAATATTTTGAAAGCTTCAGAAGAAAGCTGATACATTTAAGCAGATTAGTTATATTTAAGCAAATTGTGTTTGTGTTTTATATAAGTTTTAGAAGTTCAACCCATCCACCCATAACTTTTTGTGGTTTGCAGGTTGAGAGTAGGAAGATTCAGTCCTTAATCTCCTGGCTTTTCTTCCTTTTTTTTTTTTTAGGTTTTTCCTGAACCTCCTGGGTTTTCTATTTCATTTTTGGTTTTTCTTTAACCTCCTGTCCAGTTTGTAGAGGCAGAGGCACAAAGCTGTCTGCAAGTCGAGATGAACTGCTTGCAGCTCCACGCGATTCTCTGCACAGCAGTGCCTCACAGTGAACTGCTTTAAGCACCTCGTGAAAAGCAGGTGAAAAAGGGCAGAAGGAACCTGTTGGATGTTGACATCCACCTCCCAACTCTCCAATCCCCTCTCGCCTGTCCTGCCAAAATGCTGCTGCTCCCCCCGTGCCCGATTGCATCATTCATTCACGGTGCTGTTAGAGAACAGGCAGCACAGCCACAAGTTCCTCCTCATTTTCCATGCTGGAAAAAAAACCCCACGGTGTTCTGGATCTGCGAGCCAAACGCCAACCCCTTCCGACCTGCGAGAAAAGCACGATCCCGGTGACTTACAGAACTGAACTGGCCGTGGCTGCTGCTGCCGCTGGGGACCTCTTGGCTGTGCCAGACAGGGAGGGATCAGCTGAGCCCTTCAGTCACACCAACCCCACACTCGGGCTGCGCTGGCCGAGAGCCGCATCTTGCGGCTCAGCCGCTCATAAAGCGCTGAGTAAGGCGGCCCGGGGGGTTTGTTTGAGGTGGTTGGACACATGGAGCAGAGCAGGGCAGCTGTTCGCTGCCAGCGAAGGCAGCAGAGGTGTGACCGCCCCGCGTCAGGGGAGGAGCCCCGGCCCGGCTCGGGGCGCTCCGGGCTGCGCAGGGAGCGGTGGGGAGCTCGCTCAGCCTGCCGAGGGCACGGGGAGCTCGGGGATGAGCCCGGGGATGACCCGGGGAAAGCTCCGGCTTTGGGAGTTTGTCCTCTCAGAAATCAGAGGCGAGGCAGGGACGCTGTTTCCGGGAGAGAAGAGAGCGTTTGTGAGCTGAGATTGTAGTATCGCCTCTCGGCTCAAGCTGTTAGTGCAGCCCTGAGCAAAGTTACACACGCGAATCGCATCCAAAGGCGGCAAAAAGCTCGGCAGGAAAGGGCAAACGGCGTGGGAAAAGGCTCTGTGTTGTTTCCCCAAAAGCAGCGTTGTCAGAAGCTATGGAAAAATTGCCAAACCTGCCCGTGCTTGTGTTTTGGCATCCCACGGAAGAGCTTCCCTCGCACACTGCTGTGGGTTAGAAAATGGAGGAGTGCCAGCCCAGAAGTTGTTTGGTTCAAGGTCAAGAAAACCTGATTTAGCTGATTTAGCTGCTTCTGTTCCCTTGTGCCAGGAGTCCTGTGACTGCTGCCCGTCTGTTCTGCACCACTGGATGCTCCAGTCACATTCTGTGCATGACCTCTTTTGCCATCCTGGCAGTGTCACCTCTCAAAATTCCATTTATTAATTAAAACTGATCACCTTTTGTGCCCCTCCTCCCTTTATGGGTTTTTTTTTCAGAATTTCTTAGTACACCAAATGTTCACAGGATCATCCCTCAGTAAATTCTTGAGTCAGGAAAAGATGGGACCAAGTCCCTCTGCTGCCAAACTGGTGCCAGGGATCAGCAGCCCGGTGCTGTTTGTCAGCTTTATCATGGCAAGACAGGATGTTGTTTAAAGCAGATTTAGAAATCATTTCTGTGAATAAGGTTAAAGGAAAACCCATCTTGATAAAGATGAAAGAAAATGGCTTTTACTGAGAATCTCAGAGGGGTTTTTGCCAAGATAAGCAGTGCCTGGCTTGACTAAGAGAATTGCTGCTGAATATTTCATGAAGGATAGTGCCTTTATTTGGCTTAGTTTAATGGACATGTTGGCTTTAATTTAGTTAAATATTTTGATTCTAACCTGGTGTAATCCATTGAATTCATAGGGAAATTTAAGTCTGGTAAGGATTTGTCCTTTATTTTTATTACACATAAAAACAAATACACAGAACAATTCAACAGCTAAGACTGGAAAAAGAAGAAAAGCTTGTCTTGATGGCTGAAAAATGCTGCAAAACGGGAATTTAATGGGAAGATGCTCATGAGAAATGTTCCTACAGAACAAAATAACCATCCTGAGGAATGGGAGCCAGCAAAGGAACACAGAGAGCTGTGCCTGGGAGCTGTAGGAGGATGCTCTGCAGTGAAAATACAAACTTGTTGGTACAAACACAGCACTCAACTCTTGTACATCACTACAGAACCTCTCCATGTGTACAAAAAAAACCCAAAAACAAACAAACAAAAGGAAGCAGAGATCATCTGCATGGAGGACTAGGATGTCTTTGAAAACAGCTTTTCCCGTTGTTTTTGTTTCCCTCCTACAAAAAAAAAAATAAAAATGAAATTCAGTCTAATTTTCCCCTGTATTTTCCTGCAGTAATAATTCCCCTCACAAACCCAAACCTGAGCCACATCACTGCCAGCCCCACACAACACAGGTGTTTGAGGATGAATAATTCCTGCCTTTCCATAGGCATCAGCAAGGAAAACATAAAATTTACCAAGCCTGCTGGTATGGGTTTGACAAGGCTGCCCTCTGCTGAGAACAGCTCTGAGAGGAACAGGCAAAAAACCACCAAATCAGAGACTCAAGAGCAACCAAATATTTGTTTGTGACCTGGGAGTTACAGAATCCAGGGCAGAGCTGGGGATCCAGATGTTTTAACTGGACATTGCCTCTCAGATATTTGCACTGCAGCCTCTGGGCCCAGGTTGGGTGTTTTGTTATGGTTTCAGCATCCCAACAAAGTAAAGACAACATTTTAACAGAGTTCCAGAGCCAATATTGAAAAGCCAAGTGTGATTCCCTGCATTTTGCAATGTTTAATGTTTATTCCTAATGACTGCAATAACGGAGGAGAAAGCCCAGCCACTCCACTGGAGTCAGCATCAAAATATTTCACAAGACACTGCTCAGCTAAACAAAAGGACTCCAAACTTGTGTTGTTATGGCCAAACAGCAACTCCATCTAAAAGTTTAAAAACCAGAATCCCAAGGACAGCAGCAGCTCTCCCTTCCAGGGAAGCCTAGACAGGCCACATGTGGGAGCCCTCCTCTCGTGTGCAGCGTGGCATTTTGCCCAGAAACCTGAGATCCTCACCCAAAGCAGGTGCCACAGCCTGCAGCCAAACCCTGCCAGGCTGCCCTGACACCTGACACTGACTTTTCCCAGCAAGCTCCCCCAAAACTCCTTGTGCAGCAAAACTGGACCCAACAGCAGGCTCAGACTTCACTCCCGGAGGTGGTGTGGAAACATGTCCAGCTCGTTGCATTGCTGAAGCAATCCAGGGCTGCATCCAGAGCTCCCTGCCACAAAAAATGGGATGGAGAGGGAGAGATTTCAAAAAAACACCTCACAGGTTTGGGTTGGAAAGGAACTTAAGACCATCTTGTTTCAGCCCCGTGCCATGGGGGCCACCTTCCACTACCCCAGGTTGCTCCAAGTCCTGTCCAACCTGGCCTTGGACACTTTCAGCTTCTCTGGGCGTCCTCACACCTGGTGGGTGAGTGCTGGGGAAGGGTCTCTGTCTTCCCTGTTCCAAAAACTGACAAAATCCCGTCCTCAGGGCCAGTTGTCCCTGTGGTCAGCACCCTCTGGAGCAGCTGGGCTGCACAACACTGGGAACTGCTGGGGATTATTCTGGGGCTGGGCCCTTCCTCATGCAATACTTGACAGAAGGAGAGGGTTGTGTCACACCGGGTGTTGCCAGGTGCTCCAATGGGTGTCTGAGGGTACAAGCCCAGATGGAGCAATTTGGGATTCAATCCTGGTGCCATCAGTGCCCACGGGGATGTGAGGGACCATGGCAGGAGCTTCTTCTCAAGCTCCTCTCCACAGAAACTCACTCGTCCTCTGTCTCAAAGACACAAATATTCCAGTGTCTCCAGGAGTTTCTAGTTTTATTCCACAGGGAAACCTCCGCCTTGGGAGGGATCATCCCCATCCTTAGAATCTCTGGCAGGGATTTAGTCCAGGAAAGCCCCAGACAGACGGTGTGCACTGGGAGGCCCTGGTGTCCACACATCAACTGGTGTGTTATAAGATGAGTTTTGATTAACCTCAACCCCGAATTTAACCAAGAACCATTGATTATTAATCCAGCCCACTTAACTATTAATTCTATCGGTCTAATGTGAAATCACCGCGTTTAATTATTTATTCTCAAGGTTCTGCGAAGCTGCTGGGGGTGTCCGTGACATGAGAGGGCGGGTTAAGCACCGACCGTCCCTGCCCCTTCACGAACCCCGCACCCACCCCCGCTCCCCTCACGGCCCCATCTGGGAGGAGCGCCGCGCCCACGCCCACGCGGCGGGGCGGGGGCGGGACTAGGCGGAGGGACAGACGCTGCAGCCAATGGGAGAGCGGCTGGCGCGCCGGTGAGCCAATGAGAAGACAAGGCGCCTCAGCTGCGGGAGCACCCGGGATGAGCGACAGGCACAGTAGCCAATAGAAATGAGGCATCTCCCCGGGTGGCCAATAGGTGAGCCCGGAGTGTTCTAGAAGGGGCGGGCGGGAGGCGGGGCCGCGCTGCCCCCGCCCGGCGCGGCTCAGAGTGCAGCTCAGTCATGGCGGTGAAGGCGCTCAACCCCAAGGCCGAGGTGGCCCGTGCCCAGGCCGCGCTGGCCGTCAACATCAGCGCGGCCCGCGGGCTGCAGGACGTTCTAAGGACCAACCTGGGCCCCAAGGGCACCATGAAGATGTGAGGGAACCCCCGCGCCTCCCGCCGCGGGTGGGGTTGGAGGGGAGCACGGCCTGAGGGGAGGCGGGGGGTGCCGGGACATGCGGAGGGAACAAAGGCGGAGGCGAGAGGGATGGAGGGATGGGGAGGGAGCGGCGCGGGCCCGGGGCCGCGCACGTGTTTTGGGGCCGGGGATGGATGGATGGGTGGGTGGATGAATGAATGGGGAAGGAACGGGGCGGGCCTGCGGCCCCACACGTGTGTCAGGGCCGGGGCGCTGCTCACCTGCCCGGTGCTGCCCGCAGGCTCGTGTCGGGGTCCGGAGACATCAAGCTGACCAAAGATGGCAACGTGCTGCTGCAGGAAATGGTGAGCTGGGGCTGATCCTCACGGGGGGGGATTTAGGGAGGGACGAGCGCCTTTGGGTGAAGGAGGATCGCGTCTCCCGCTGCCCCACCCTTATCCATTGAAAGCAAAATGTCCCTTAGGAGTAGGATAAAGAAGTAAGCGCAGCTTAAGGCAATACTGTAAGGAAAATAATGTTAAAAATATAAATGGCACCATAAAATGAGTAGAATTGCCAGCCAAAGGAGTAGCAAACCGGTTAGGGTATGTGCAGTACTGATCATGCAGAGATAAATATTCACTCCAAACACAATGGATTTAGTGCCAGCCTGGTTGTGATGGATGTGATCCATTCTCTGTCAAGCTCACAGTGAGCTAAAGACTAGTTTGGCTTTGAGCACTCCATATTTTTGTGTATAGGTGCATAATCTCAGGGGGAAACTGTTATATGGATTAATTCAATCACTTTGTTGTCAGAGTGATTGTTGGTTTTTGTTCAAACTTGTTGAATTGCCATAAGCCATTAAAACATCACCTCCAGTTGTTTCTTAGCTGATCTCAGAATTTTGTTTGCTGTAGTGAAACTTAACTGCTCATCTTATTTTTGTCTAGCAAATCCAACACCCCACGGCCTCCTTGATAGCAAAAGTAGCAACAGCACAGGATGACATCACTGGAGATGGCACCACCTCAAATGTCCTCATCATTGGAGAGCTCCTAAAGCAGGCAGATCTTTATATTTCTGAGGTGTGTATGCGGTGTTCTTTTGTAGGTGTGCAAGTTAAAAGCTTCACTGAGACCCTTCAGCTTTTGTTTAATAGGAGTTAAATACATTATTCTGCTTAAAATGAGAAGTTGTAAAAAGGGGGGAAAGCTGGAGGAGAGGACTTTAAAACTTGTTCAAAATCAAACCCACTTATTGTGGATCCTGGAGCTTTCAAGGTTTGGTGTGATAGCTGCTGTTACTTTGTTTTGTGTGGTGTTAAAAAGGAGCTCCTCCCTGAGGGCAGGTGGACATTGATACTGCACAGCGAACACCCAAGTGTGCTTTGTAGTTCCCTTGGTTTCAGTTCTGTGCTAAATTAATCTGTACTTTTCCTCTGCATTGGAAGGATTTGCATTCCTTTTAGATGTATTCAGAAGGACAGAACACCTTGCCTGTGCTTTGCCATTACGTGGAATGTTGCAACCACGAGTGTGGGAAAAGGACCATTTTGTCTCCTACTACTCAATAATTTCTCTTTCCTTGCCTTAGGGTTTGCACCCTAGAATAGTTGCAGAAGGATTTGAGATTGCCAAGGAAAAAGCACTTGAGGTTTTGGAGCAGGTCAAAGTGTCCAAGGAGATGGACAGGGAGACCCTCATAGATGTTGCCAGGACCTCCCTCCGGACTAAAGTCCATGCTGAGCTTGCTGACATCCTGACAGAGGTGAGTGTCCCTGTCACCTCTGCCTCCTTGTGTGAAGAGATCCAGCTTTTAAAGTGCTGGGATGATTACTGGAAGTGTGAAAGATGTGAACTTGCACTTTGGAAGACTGATGGTGATTTTGGGACGTTTCCCCTCCCCTGTGTTGCAGGCTGTGGTAGATTCTGTTCTGACAGTCAGAAAACCGGGTGAGCCCATTGACCTGTACATGGTGGAAATCATGGAGATGAAGCACAAATCAGAAACAGACACAACGTGAGTCAGGAGGATCCCTGAGCTGAGGTTTGAGTAGCTTGGGGAGTTTGGGTTTCTCTTTAGGGTATCCTAAAGCTGCCACTGGAGGAGTTGCTGAAAGAAAGGCAGAAATACAGATTTCAGCCATAAATGTCTTGGCAGAAGTTGCTCAGTCACTAAACTTCATTCCTTGATGAAATTATGGAAGAGCAAAGAGCAACACTGGCCTAACAATGTTGGATAAGTACTCTTTTTTCTTAGTGTCTCTGGCTTGATGATGCTTTAGGTTGCCATCTGTTAAATACAAAGCAACATTTACTAAATGGAAACTGAATTGTGGATTGGATATTCCACAGGCTTTCCATTTCCCTCAGTGCATGGATGAATTCTGCACTAGCTTTCCTCAGTAGCTGATGCAGTCAGACACCATGCCAGAGCAAATTCCTTTTTTTCCACTGTTCCTGGTGTGCTGCTTTATGGGAATGGGCATGCCCTTGGAAGGGGAATACATAATCCTTGTTCACTGCCAGCACAGGCAGTGCCCAGGCAGTTTGGGTTGGACCAGGTTCATTCTCTGACCAGGCTGCACTCCATGAAATTATCTATTTATATACATTCATTGACACAAAAATGGTTTTAATCTTGCAGGCTGATCAGGGGGCTGGTTCTGGATCACGGAGCTCGCCACCCTGACATGAAGAAAAGAGTGGAGGATGCTTTTGTTCTTACCTGCAATGTGTCTCTGGAGTATGAGAAAACGTGAGTACACAGCAAATGCTCGTGTCCTAAGGACTTTTATTGGAGTTGTGCTTTAATACCAGCCAAAAGGACTGTGAAGGTGGAAGGTGACACTGCAGCCCTCTTGGGAAAGGGGATGGGTGAAAAAATGTCTTTGAGAGGCAGATTTTCACAGTGGTTTTTGTTTGATCACAGAAAGGCTGAAAGTCCCTGTTTGCTTGGGCTTAATTTGATATTCTACAACAAACACATAAATACACTTCAGAGTTCTCTCAGTTTCAGGTGTCTGCTTTATTTTTTGAAGTGGAAAAGCTCTGAACTAGAGAGCAGCAGCAGCATTGTGGGTTGGGGGGACTGGTTTGTTTTGGGTTGGTTTCTTTAGAATGTTGCTGAAAGGCTCATTCCTTAAGTTTATTTCTACAGCAGAGAGGAAGTTTCTCACTGCTTTTTTGTGGGTTTTTCCCCCTTCAGAGAGGTGAGCTCTGGATTCTTCTACAAAAGTGCTGAAGAGAGGGAGAAGTTGGTGAAAGCAGAAAGAAAGTTCATTGAAGACAGAGTCAACAAAATCATAGAGTTGAAAAGAAAAGTCTGTGGTGACTCAGACAAAGGATTTGTTGTGATCAACCAGAAGGTGAGATGAAGAGAATAACTAAAATTTAATTTGGAAATTAATTTCCTTGGCCAGCCAAGTGCTGTGTGACTCACCTTGTACAGTTATCGAGACAGAATTAGCTAAATTTAGGCTGGTATTTCTGAATATAATGTACAGTTCCTACTTGAGATCTTCTTTAAACCTCAAGGAAGAACTTATTAGTGTCACACTGAGAGAAGGTGTTTTTAGCTTTGTCCTTATGGTCACTTTCTTTGTTTCCAGGGAATTGACCCATTTTCCTTGGATGCACTTGCCAAAGAAGGAATAGTAGCTTTGAGGAGAGCTAAAAGGAGGAACATGGAAAGGTCAGTTTTGGGGAGAGGAGAGGGTACAATAACTGAGAAAGTGAGTCAAACCTGGGTTAAATCTGCCCTTGAGGGCTTGAACTAAGAATTGCACTTCAGTCTGGGCAGCTCTTCCTGCTGTCACTCAGGGCATTTTAAGCTCTCAGGATGCTTTCAATGCAGACACCTACAGAGGAGACTTAATTCTACAAGTTTATTTTTTAAAGAGCTCTTCCATGAACAAAACCAAACTGTTCCAAGCATGCTGAAATACTGCACTTATTGTCAGTGACTTAGTGTTTTATTGAACATAAAGCTGAGCTTGTACCTGTTCTCTGTCAGACTGACCCTGGCCTGTGGTGGCACTGCCATGAATTCTGTGGAGGATCTCACTCCTGACTGCCTGGGACACGCAGGGCTTGTCTATGAGTACACCCTGGTGAGTGACCAAGTGTTTGGAGAGAATGAATTTAAAGAGTTAAAACCTCATGGAAATAAAGTTCTGCTGCTTTGCTTAAGTTCTGTCAGTGCAGAACTGAGCCTGAAAGCATCCAGTTTACTAATTTGTGTACCCATTGCTGAAGCAAGTGGCTGACAGGCACACATAACCCTGTTTTCCCCAGGGAGAGGAGAAATACACGTTCATTGAGAAGTGTGAGAACCCCCGCTCCGTGACCCTGCTCATCAGGGGCCCCAACAAGCACACGCTCACCCAGATCAAGGATGCAGTGAGGGATGGGCTGCGGGCTGTGAAAAATGCCATCGAGGATGGTGAGTCCCCTCCCTGGTTGTCATGTTAAAAACCTGTAGAAACTCATCCCAAAATTAGGGAGTTACCTCTCAGCTTCCTTTGTTCCTGCTCCAATCCAAGCTCAATGTGATTTTTTAGTTCTGCCACCTTGCAAGTGGGTGGTACCTGTGTAAGTACTCACTTGTTCAAGTGCAAGATATGGAGGGAAGAGATGAAACTGCACTAAAAATGAGCTGTTTGAATTGAAATAGGTGCTTTTCCCTTGCAGGATGTGTGGTGCCAGGAGCAGGGGCACTGGAGGTGGCAGTAGCCAATGCTCTGGTGAAACACAAACCCAGCGTGAAAGGAAGAGCCCAGCTCGGAGTTCAGGCTTTTGCTGATGCTCTGCTCATCATTCCTAAGGTAGAAGGAGTTCCTGGGTGATGAAGTGGCTTTAAAGCACACACAGACTCCCTGCTTTTTCTGCTGGAGTGCTCTGTAATTAGCAAAATGAAGCCAATCTCTCTGTTCTGTGCCAGGTGCTTGCTCAGAACTCGGGATATGATCCCCAGGAGACACTGGTGAAGGTCCAGGCTGAACATGTGGAGTCGGGGCAGCTCACTGGGGTTGATCTCAACACTGGTAAGGACTCCTCAGCCACAGGGTGATGATCCAGAAGAACCTGGCCCAGCTCTGTGAAGAACAAAGTGCTCTGAATGCAGAAAGTTTTACCTTTATTCATGAAAAGCTGCCCAGAAGCCTTGGCAGTCAGGCTGTTGAAGTTCAGTGCATTGTGGTTTGAGCTTTTTAGAGGATAAAGCACGTGGGAACACTGTTGGATACGGTGGCTGCTGTCAGATGTCAGCCAGCAGAAAGTCTCTGTGTGAACTGGTTCTTTAAAGGCTAATTCACTTCTGTTGCAGGGGAGCCAATGGTGGCTGCAGCAGCTGGAATCTGGGATAATTACAATGTCAAAAAGCAGCTGCTTCATTCATGGTAAGGCTGACAGTATTTCAAACATTACTCTCTGTGTTTAAGTGATGTAAAACTGGAGATCCCATGTACAGGAAGATATCTTGAAACACAAAAAAAGCTGAATTTGGCAATTGTAACATTTCTTTCCTGTTTCTAGCACGGTGATTGCCAGCAACATTCTCTTGGTGGATGAAATCATGCGAGCTGGGATGTCCTCTCTGAAAGGCTGAGCTGGAGCTGCTCTAGGGCCAGAGGCAGCTCCAGCAGTGCCCTGTGGAATTTCTCCAAGGACTCCACCCCAGGGCCCTGTCCTTGGCTGTGGTGGATGTCCCAGCACCAGAAGTCGCTCTGCCATGAGGGGCAGCCCCTTTGGTAACACGGCCACTCACAATGTTAGCAACTCAATCAAAGATTTGGCTCTAAAAAGGAGTTACTTATTTTTGATTTCACTGAACTGTGTGACTGCAGTTGCTTTCCATTTTTACCCAATAAACTATTCTGTTCTGTGCTTTGGGTGTCTGTTCTTTAACCTTCACCCCCTCCTCAGCATTCTGCAGTGGGGGCTGCATTCCTGAGTCCTGCTCTTGGGAATTTTGTGAAACCATTGCTCAAAAGTCTGCTGTGGGAACAGGGTGCCATCAGGCCTGGAATTTGTTCAGTAAATTAAAAAAAAGATGGATTAAGGCAGTAATTTAATAGTTTTGTACTTGTGGGTAAAAACTGAGATCACTGACTGCAGAATGGTTTGAAGTGGGTTGAAGGACCCGTTCAAGATTGTCATCCTTGTCAGGTGGATTTTTATCACTGGTTCTTCTGCATTAAAGTATTTATGGACAACGCGTGCCAGAGCAGGTCCAGGCCCCGCTTTCAGGGCTCTGTGGGAGGAGAACCGGCTCCTGACATCCGGAGTGATTTTCCTACTCCCGGCGGTGCTTTGTGTTAAAAGGAGTCTCCTTCCTCCCACGCTCCACTGCTGAATGACCATAAACGAAACCTTAAAAATCCCCCTCAAACCCCAACGAAAGGCGCCCTTGTGGGGCAGGGTTGGTGCCGGGCAGTTCCCAGCCCCGGGTGCAGCCGGGCTCTCACAGAGCTCCCCTTCCCCCCAGCTCGGCTGGCCCGGAAGCGCTTCCCGAGCCCGCCGCGCCTCCGGGGCGGGCCCCGCCGTTCCTGCGCGGCTCCGCGATGGGGACGGCGCTGGGGCTGGTCCTGCTGTGCTGCGGGGTGCTGGGGGCTCAGCGCGGTGAGAGCCCCCAAATCCCCCCGGTATCCCCCTCACGGAGCATCCTGATCATCTCCTGCCAGGGGCCCCGCTCCCTTCCCGAAAATGGGTCTTTAAATGCTTTGGCCAGTCGCTGTCGCCTCCTCCAGCACACGCAGGGACATCTCGGCAGTAGCTGCGCCTCACTCGTGTGTAAAAATGAAACTTGTACTGAATGTCTCCCTTTTTAGCGCTCGGAGAGGATGGCAGCATGGTGCAGCTGCCCGGAGGGACGTTCCAGATGGGATCCAGCTCCCTGGAGAGGAGGAGCGAGGAGGGGCCCGTCAGGGAGGTGACAGTGAAGCCGTTTGCTCTCGACAAACACCCGGTCACCAACAGGGATTTCAGGTGAGCCCGCGGTGCCTCAGGCGGCACGGGCAGGTGTGGGTGCCAGGTGTGGGTGCCAGGTGTCCTGGGGCTGGTTCCTGGGGTCTGAGAGCCAATGCTTGGGTGCTTATGAGAGGAAAAAAATGTGTCTGTCAGTAGTAAATCATCCCTACAGGTGCAAGCTGAGCCATCTTAGCAGTGTGGCTTGCAAACACCCTTCATTTTATTTCCTTTTTTATCCTTTCCCCCTCTTTTTTTCCTCTTCTCTTTTTCATCTCCTCCTCCTCCGTCTCCTTTTTCTCCTCCTCTTCCCCTCCTCCTCCTCTCTTCTTCCTCTATTTCTCTTCTCCTCCTCCTTTCCCTCTCCTCTCCCTATTGTTTCCCTCTCTTCTTCCACTTTTCTTCCTCTCTTCTCCTCTTCCACTAACAGCAGCCACAGGTTTTATTGACTTTTAAAGCATTTTTTTATCTCTGCAATTATGGAAGACCTGAGTGCAGGCTGAGTTTAGATGCACAGGTAACATAAAAAGAATGAAATCTGTGCAAAGATGCACACTGGACTGTTTTATCTGTTAAATCTAAATCAAACCACCTGGAGCTGGGGGTTCTCTAAGTTTTGTACCTTTTGCCTTGCTCTGAACTCATTGCACGTGCAGATTTGTGGGGCAGAGCTTGAAGAACTCTTACCCAGAGTATGTTGTATTTATACCAGGGAGTTTGTTAGAGAAAAGAAATACAAAACAGAAGCAGAAGCATTTGGCTGGAGCTTTGTCTTTGAGGATTTCGTATCTGAAGAGCTGAAGAAAAAAGTCACCCAAAAACTGGAGGTAAATCTGAATCCTGTGATGAGTTTGGTACTGCTTTTCCACTGAGGAGCAGCTGCCTCTTTGCAGAGCCTGGCTGTTCTCAGAGGTTTTTCTTTAGTCTGGGGTCGTTTTGCTTTTGAACCTCAGCAGGACTGAGCTGGGGTTGATTCATGTGCTCCTCTGTGAGCACTGTCAGCCCCTGCTTTGTCAGTCTGGACTCCAAAGAGCTGGGAGGAAGTAAAATGTCTTTCAAAGCACTTCAGTAATCCAACTTTATAGTAGAAAAACTGAGCAGCACGAGCCTCTTGATCTATTTTAACTTCTAAAAGCAGATGCCTCTGCTCTGTGGGAAAGCACCATCCAAATGTCTGTGATAACCCAGCTCAAGCTGCAGCATTTCCCAGACTAACACACCCTGCTGTGGGATGGTGTCACCAGTCCACCTTTAATCTGGTGTCATTTCTTTCCCCAGTCAGCCCCGTGGTGGCTGCCCATCGAGAAGGCTTTTTGGAGACAGGTGAGTAAATCCTGATGTGGTAAAATCCTGGTGTGGTGACTCCTCCCCGTGCTGGGACCTCGTGTGTGTGGCATGCTGAATCTTATTGACCAAAAATGGGTGAAAAAACACCCTCCATCCTTTCATCTCTTTTACCCCTTATTCCCTTTGTAATAAAAATTTTATAAAATTAATTCAAATCTGCTTCAATCCTTCCTAGCCCTCAGGCCCTGGCTCCAGCATAAAGGACAGGCTGGATTACCCAGTGCTGCACGTGAGCTGGAACGATGCTCAGGCCTTCTGTGCCTGGAAAGGGAAGAGGCTCCCGTCGGAGGAGGAGTGGGAATTTGCTGCCAGGGGAGGGCTGGAGCGTACGTACCACAAGCCCTGAGCTTTTCCCAAACCAGGCATGAAGTGGTGTTAGTTCCACCAGATCCAAACTTCCAGGTTTTCAGGGGTTAATTTAGGGGGGTTTGAACCACCTGTTTTGGCCTGCGAGTGTAATAATATTAATAACTAATAAAACTAATGATAATAAAATAAATAATGATAATAAAATAAATCTCAAGATGAGCAGAAAAGGACAGTCATAAAAGCCTGGTTACAGATTGGGGTGACCCAGAGCTGACAGGTGTCTTTTCCTCCCTGGCAGAAAGGATGTATCCCTGGGGAAACAAGTTCCAGCCAAACCGTACAAACCTGTGGCAGGTAAGATCCTAAAAATCATCCCATCCACGCTGGGCTCTCCTCAGGGTGGGGTTTCACTCAGCCACTGACTGAGGGTGCCCTGGGAAACACTGTGGGTACTGAAACTGAGCTCCTGGTGGGTTGTAAAAATACCCTCAGAGGGAGCAGGCTCAGCCCATCTTCCCTGGGAAAGCAGGATTTTACTGCTTTGAAAAGTTCATGCATAAATTTGTTTGGACAGAGAACTTGGGACAACTTCAGGTAGTTGATCTCTCTTGACCAGCATAAATTTACACCAGAGAGTTATTTGCCTAATTTTAGTGTAGCAGAGCCCTGTGAGGAGCAGGATTGGGTGTTGTTTCTGGGGTGGTTCTTTGCTGTGAGTGATCTCTGTTCCCCCAGGGTGACTTCCCTCGGGGGGACACGGCTGAGGACGGCTACCACGGCGTCTCCCCGGTGACAGCCTTCCCTGCCCAGAACAGCTACGGTACAGAGCACCCTCCTCCTGCTTAGGAGATGGCATCTGCTTGCTAAATTGACATTAATTATCAAATCCTGGAGCTGGGGCAGAGTTTCAGATGTGTGGGATTGTGTCAGCATTTGGGTAGAGTAAGTGAGCCCAGGAAAAGCACTGATGGTTGGTGCTGGAGTTGGCTGAGGTGCAGCTGCTGCACTTGAGGCACCAAACCACCTCCTTTTAATTAAAGCTCAGCCATTTGGCAACTCAGTGGGATGTAACAAAAATCCCAAGGACATTGTTTGGCTGCCATGGCCTCATGCACATGGGAAATGATGAGACACACTGAAGTTTGAAATACAGTGAGGAATTTCCTCAGCCTCGCCATTAAACCACACTCCTGAACACTTTGAATGTTGTGGCCCCTCCCATGCACCAAATTCGCAGCCTTTGCAAACCTGCTCTCCTAATTCTGCCACAAAACCATCTCAGGGCTCTATGACCTGCTGGGAAACACCTGGGAATGGACAGCGTCGGCATTCCCAGCTCCAGGAAGGGCATCCAGGGCTCAGAACATGCAGGTGCTGAGAGGGGCCTCGTGGATTGACACTGCAGATGGCTCTGCAAACCACAGAGCTCGTGTCACCACCAGGTAGGTCTGGCCAAAGCCCAGATGTTGCTGCACAAGGATTTTCTCTGGGTTGGTTTTATTTTAAAAGATGTTTGTTTGTTCCTACACAATTTTTTTGAGAAGCAGTTGGCAGAGCACACTACAAATATGGCTAAAACTCCCCTGCTGTAAATCCATTCCTAATTGATTCTCAAATCATGTGTGTTTTCCAGCAGATATTTATAATTAAATGCTTTTCTCTAAGTTATTCAGGGGAAGTGGAAGATATTTCTAGGCTGTTCTACCAGGTCACATTAGGGTTGTAAGCAACACATTAGAGTTGTGAGGGCTGTAACATATTGGGGATATGTGTTAACTAGGAAAGATCCCTAATTTTGGGTCTCTTTTTCCCTGTGAGGATGGGGAACACACCAGACTCAGCCTCTGACAACCTCAGCTTCCGCTGCGCTGCCGACGTCCCGCCCGTCACAGCCTGGAAAAGCCACACCAAACCCGAGCTCTGAGGGCTCCCTGTGAACACCTGAGGCATTTTCTCCTGTGGAGATGAACAGTAACCCCCAGCTGTCACTTCCATTAAACCCTGATTGTTTGTAAAATTCAAAATAACTTTGAACCTTTTCAGTGCTGGCATGTCTGGGTGGGAGCAGCAATTGGGATGGCAGGAAGGGGGGGTTTGTCTCCTTTTGGTGTGAGAGAGATCCCAGCTCTCCTTTTATTGTCCAGGTAAAGTAAGCAGAAGGGTGCATGTGTGGAACTGGGCCAGAGCTGCTCTGATCTCCAGCCCCAGTGAGGAGACACCCACAGGCCCCCATGACCACCAGTTTGGGACTGCTGGGGGCAGGTGATGAGGACACATCCCTGGAATGGGGATTCATAATCAATCCCCATTCCCTGTGGAAGTTCCAGCCTCGTAGCACCTGCTGAGCCTTCCCAGAAGTAAAACAAGGCACTTTCATTGGCCTCTGAGCAGTGACAAAATGATGTGTGGGACAGATGACACAAACCAGTGCTTCACCTCTCCCAGGACTTTAAAACCAGCACAAACTCTCTGTGCATGAGCTCTGCACCAAACCTGATGGGATCAGGAGCCCTGAGCACAAGGCTGGGCAAGGACACTGCTCAGGGCACTCATGTCCACCTCTGACTGACCCAAAACAGGCACTGCAGGTGCCTGAGGGCTGCGCCTTCCCTGTGGGGAGCTGCAGCTGGTTATGGCTCTGTTAAAAGGTGGCATCTCCAAATCCATTCTTCCAGTGGGACATACCCCAGGAGCAAATTGTTCACTGGGTTTGCATTTGCACCAGTCCTGAGCCCAGTGAAAGAAAATTTAAAAACCCCAGAAATCACTAGTTTGTTTTCAAAGATTTTACTCGCCTGCTGTGAGCCAAACCAGGGGCTGGGGCAGCGGTGATCAGAACAGCCCCTCGTCGGCTGCCAGGGTGAGCAGGATGGCCTTGCAGGTGTTCTCAAAGAGGGCAGCTCTGTTCTGGGCCTCCCCCTTCTTCACCCAGTGGCGGTAGGTGCGGAAGGCACAGGCGTCGATGAGCTTGCGGACGGGCTTGAGGGCGTAGGGGTCCCTGACCACCAACTCCCTGGTCACCGACTTGGCCAGCCGGTACTGGTAGTAAATCCTCACCGAGGCCAGGACGGTCAGGCAGATCACCTGTGGCACAGGGAACAGCCTGGCATTCAGGGGGGTTCCCACAACGGGGCCAGAGCACCACTCTCAGCACATCCACACTCCCCTGCTCCCATGTGGGGGAGTCAGGCAGGAGCTCAGTACCTGGCACAGTTTAGTTGCTGTGGGGCTGGCAAAGGGCAGGGGTTCATGCCAGGGAATCACAGAATCAAAGCATGGTTTGGGTTAGAAGGGAACTTAAAGCCCATTTTACTTCACGCCCTACTGTGGGCAGTGACGCCTTCCCCTATCCCAGGGTGCTCCAAGCCCTGTCCAACCTGGCCTTGGACACTTCCAGGTGTAGGACGGCCACAACTTCTCTAGGAAACCTGTGCCAAGGCCTCACCACCCTCACAGCCAAGAATTTCTTCCCAGTATCCCATCTAACCATGCCCTCTGGCACTGTGAAGCTGTTCCCAACTTGCCCTGTCACTCCATCCCTTATCCAAAATCCCTCTCCAGCTCTCTTGGAGCCTCTTTAGGCACTGGAAGGGGCTCTGAGGTCCCCCTGGAGCCTTCTCTTCTCCAGGCTAAACACTCCAGCTCTTTCAATGTTTTTTTTTGGAGGTGAGAGGCAGTTTCTCCCTTCTCCCTTAAACCCCTCCTCTGTGAGCCTGCACCCAGGCTGCTGCATCCTCCCAAAACCCAGCCCCATCAACCTTGCCCAACTCCCAGTTTCTCCCAGCTCAGTTGGAAAACCCATCCCACTGCTGGCTCCTGCAGCTCCCAACCTCATTCCCCACCTTGAATTTCCGGAAGGGGCTGAAGTGCCGGACCTCCTCCACGTCGTACTGCTGGAAGAAGGGGTGTGCCAGCGCCTCGCCCGCCGTGTACCGCTGCCGCGGGTCCACCACCAGGAACCGCGAGATCTGCACAGGCCACCCGCTCAATCTGGGGTACCCCAGGGATCTGCAACACCCCCTCCACTCCCAAGTTTTCCCCACCCAGGCACCCACCAGGTCTTTGACGGTGTCGGAGCGGTCGTCCCACTCCGGGGAGCCGAACTGGTAATCGCCGTTCATGATCATGCGCAGCATCAGCATCTGCTTGCGGTGCCAGAAGGGCGGCGAGCCCGCCAGCAGGGTGTACATGATCACCCCGGTGCTCCACCTGTGGGCAGCCCACACAGACCCTCCAGCACCCCTGTGCCACCCCAGGGGCACCCAGCTGCATCTGCACCCCAAGGGTGGCCACACCTGCCTTTGTACCCCTGGAAAACCAGCAGAGAACTGCCCTGTGTGTGCCTGGGGACGGGGGCTGAACTCGCTGCTGGAGGAGGGGGTTGAGCTGAGCTGAGGAGGAGCTGCTCTCTGGATGCTGTAGGAGGATGCTTTGAGATGGAGTATTTGACCCTTGCAGAGTTTTTTAGAGAAGGGAGTGGGACTTGGTGATGGCAGCCAGGCTGGATGCCCTAGGGCATAACTCAGGCCGTGCAGGTGCCCAGTGTCCTGGCTCAAACTGAAAAGGGGATGAAATGCCCCAGTGTGTTTTGAGTGGTTGGTCACAGCTCTGACCACTGCAGACCCCTGAGCCTGAAGCCACCAGAGGTGGTGGCAAAGTCCCTGCAGAGCTCTGGTGGGCTGCCCTGAGCTGGCTGCTCTCTCAGGGGCTGCACAAGGTGTGTTTAAAAACCCCATGTCTTGGAGCTCAGCCCAAACTGACTTCTATGAACAGAAAAGTGTTGCCTTCCCTCCCACAATGGGGTGAAGTGGGGAGATGGGCTTGTCCCCAGGCTGCTTCTCCCCTGCTCTGTGCCAGAGCCCCCTGGTGATCCTGACAGTCCCTCACAGCCACCAGTGAGAGGTATCCACCAGGCTTTTGGTGCATCATTTCATTCTTTCCAAACACTCAGCTTCTCACTCACATATCGACCTCCTTCCCGTAGCCTTGGTGCTCATCATCCATGGAGCACTGCAGGATCTCAGGGGCCAGGTAGCCAGGAGTGCCACAGATCTCTGTGGGGACAGGGACACAGGGCAGAGCATCCCCCTGAGCCATGCAGGTGCCATCCCCACCTGCCCCCAGGTGGGATCTTAGCAGGGATGCTGTCACAGGGAGGAACTGCAACTTGTGTGCATCTCAATGGTGACTTTGGTGAATTATAGTGGCTAAAAAGTGAGTAAAGAAAATTATATGGATGCTTGTGGGAGGGGATGTCTGTTGTTGGATGTGTGGCTCTTTGCATGTAGGAGCTGGGGGAAATAATGCTGGGCTGTAAGTGGATGGGGTAATGGGGATGAACTGGAGGAAAAAAGAAGTGGAATGACTAGGATGGTTTTCCTAAAGAGCAGCAACTTTTTCAAGGCAAGGAGAGAAGAGGCTGTGTGCAGACAGAACTTGTGTGTGAGGACAGCAAAAGCAGCCAAACAACACCAATTTGTACCCACGGGTGAGACTGGTGACAGGGAGAGAGTGGGGCTGGAAGAACTCACCATGGGCACTGCAACAGTGGAGTGGCCAGGGGCCAGCCCAGCATCCCCCCACCTCGCCAGCCCCCTACCTTTGAGCTTCTCATTCTCGTGCAGCTGGCAGGAGAAGCCAAAATCTGTCAGCTTGATGTTCATGTCATCATCCAGCAGGATGTTCTCCGGCTTCAGGTCCCGATGGACGATGTTGATGGAGTGCAGGTACTGGATCACTTCCAGCAGCGCTCGCATGATCTTCCTGGGGATGGGGGACAGCTCATTCCCTGTCCCAAATATCCACTGGCACCACAATCCCAGGGATGGGGACAGGCACAGTGCCCTCAGCCCTGGGCACAGGGACACAACCCAGGGTGTCTCAAACACGCTCTGCTCTCACAAGGTGATTTTCACCCCTCTGCCTTACCTGGTTTCTTTCTCACTCAAGGTGACTTTCTCAGTGAGGTAGTCAAAGAGCTCCCCTCTCTTCATCCTGCACGAGGGAGGGGCAACAGTGAGGCAGAGGCTGAGCTCAAACAGCAAACCAGCTCTGAGTCCCTGGGGAGGATCACCCAGGGGTCTGCAACCCCTAACAGCCCAAAATAACTTTCATAAAAAGGGGCAAAAATGCTTTTATATGTTTCAGTAAAATATCAGGCAGAAGGAGAAAAGGCTGTGCCTGGAGAGGGCAAGTTTTGGATAGAAACACAGAATTGTTAAGGTTGGGAAAGATCTTTAGGATTAACAAGTCCAACTATCAAAGATGAGGCAGGGATGGGGCTCTCCCAGTGCCATCCCACTCCTGAGACATCCATTGCACTGTCCTGGCACTAGGAATTGTGACTTTGCAGACAGCCTGGTCCCACTGAGCATATAAATAACCCTCAGGATGCATGACAGCTCCCACCAAAGGTTATAGGGAAACCTGAGCAGCACCGAGCCGCTGACAGAGGGGAAACAGTGCTGGCAGCAGGGCTGCAATGAATTTGCAGTAGTTGAGGCTTGATTCTACCTTAAGAACCGGTTGTCCCCCCACTTTGCCATTTTTTGGGCCATAAAAAGCTGTGACCAATCTGCAGAGACGAAGTGGGCCAGGGTGCTGAGCCAGTTGGTACTTACAGGTCAAACACCAAGAAGAAGAAGGTGCTGGATTCATAGCTGTCCTTCAGCTGGACTGGAATAAAGCACAGGGGCTGTGAGCACAGCAATGGACTAAAAACTGCTGATTAAACTGCTAATTGAGTTAATGAGGAGTTGATCTTCACTAGTGTTGTGGCTGGGAGACAACATGGGAGGCACTGCTGGGGTGTGTGTGGAGGGAGAGCAAACAACACTCTGAACAGGTGCCCTATATCATCCAGGGATTTCACCCCAAAAACCCTTCCTGGGGACACCCTGAGGAACCAACTGGGCAGAAATTCCCCTTGACTGGATGCTCAGGGCCTGACTTACTGACGTTGGGGTGGCCCGAGACCTTGCGGAGGATGTCGATCTCCTTGGTGGTGGCTTCCCGCAGCTCCTGCACCTCCTTGGGGGAGATGTTCCCTGCCGTGATGTCGATGATCTTCACGGCGTATTCCTGCCTCGTGGTTTTGTGGATGCACCGCCGGACCACGCTGCTCACCCCCCTGCCAGGGACAACAGGGAGAAAAGGGGGGTTCCATCCCTGCCTGCCCAGCCACCGGCACCTGGGCTGGCTGGGATTTTCATGCACGAGCGGGTCTCGCTCTGTCACCCTGTCTCGGTGGGACAGAAAGTTTTGAGCTGATGGAAAGTGCTGTTCCATGCTATTTTTAGCCCCATGCTGCTGTGGGCCCTGTTTGTATCAGATTCCCAGGGAACACTGTTCCTATCCGGCAACTGGAGGACGTGGAACCAAAACAAGCTGTTTGCCAAAAAACAAAAAAGCTATACCTGCCCAAAACCTCCTTCGGCTCATATTTTTCATAAAACTCCTTGGAGGAGTTCCAGTCTGGTAGATCTTCTTCCTTGGTCATCTCTGGCTCCTGTCAGGCAGCACTCTGGGCTTGTCTGAGGGCAGAAAGGAGCTGCAAGGAAAAATGAGTGAGGATGAGCTCTCACAGCTCCCAGGGCTGGGACACTTGACCCCTTGTTGAAGAAAAAATATTGAGGGGGAAGGAGGAGGAGGATGATCCTGGACCAAAACCCAAAGCAGGTATTTTGCTGCTCAGAAAAGCCATGCTCTGTCCTTGGCATGCTGTGGAGATCCCACTGGGAACAGCAGAAATCCCACTGGATTCCCCCAAACCCTCGCTGTCCTCAGGGGCAGAACCAGCCTGGCTGGGGCCAAGGCTTTGGGAAAAAAATGCTGCAGCACCTCAAAACTTCATCCCTTCCCTGCACCCAGCACACAGCAGCAGCCTCCAGAAACATCACCCCACACCAACACCACTTTGAGGGCTAGAACCTGCCTTTTTTTTTTTCTTTTTTTTTTCCCCTTATTATTTTTAAAATCAATAAGTTGTCTTTGGCTGGGAATAAGGAGGGGAAAATAGCGTTTCAAGGGAATGGAATGGGACTGAGGAGGAAAAAGAGGTGGTGAGGGTCAGTGAAGCAGCAAGAGGGGCTGGGTGGGTCAGGGTGCAGATGGGGACAGGGACTGGGAACAGTGAGAGCTGAGCCAGCATGAGGACAGCAGCTGAAAGAGCTCCCTCAGCCACTCCTGTGCAGCTGCCAGCAGCCTCCACAACTCCTGAAAGGCTCTTGACCCAATTCTTTTTCCTATTTCAGGCTTGGGGGGGTTTCAATACCATTTGATTTGTGCCCATACACAGAGTCCAAGCACTTAGGGTGGAAAGCAGCTCTTACAAGCTCGGGCAGCAAAACTGTCCCTTTGGAGTGACAGTTTGTTGCTGTGGAAGGGACAGAGGTGGGCAGGAGATCCCCAGTTCTGCGGGCTTTCCTTTGCCCTCCTCTCAATAACTCTGCCAGGGCACTGGCAGCTTTAAGTACATTCAAATCTCATTAGCAACGTGTATCTGTCCTGACCTGGTTTTAAAGACCAATGTGGTGTTTTGGCTGCTGCTGCCAGGGATGTCTAACATGAGCTGGAGCATTTCTCAACAGCCACGAGTTTGCTTTAATTTACAAAATTTTAGCTGCTGGAAATACTGTGAGCAATGCGAAACCGAGCTGAAATCACAAACGAGAGGCAGGATCAGGAGGTGGGGAAAATAAAATATCTCTGAGGTGGAGGGTAACGAAAAGCTTTGATTATTTTTGAAGCTGAAAATCCAGGTCCTGGGGGTTGGTGTTGTGGGGAAGAGCAGGAGAACTGGGGAGCATCCACGGAGCACTGCCGGGAGAAGCCTGGAATCTGCGTGCTGCCTTCTCCTGGCAGGGAAGAGCCCGGGAGTTTGTTTAAAACACCCTGGAATTATATAAACAGCCGGTGCAGGGCTCTAAGGGGATACCCCGGGTTTATTATCAGTGTGCAAGGGGGGCACAGGGGGTCGTGAGGGGATTTTCTGCCTTGAGGAACACCGAGGGAGAGGCGCCGGGCATCGCCCCCGCCCGCAGCTTCCTAACGGGGGCAGGTCTTTGAGGAGGACGAAGGGTATTCAAATATCCATTGGAATAAGCCCACAAAGCTCAAGCAACAGTCAGCTTTTAGGCCGGCAGGGGAATGCGGCCCCTCTCCCTCAGCCCCGGGGTGCTCCTGCCCCGACCCTCCCGCCGCTGACCCGGAGACAAAGAGCGCTGAGCACGGGAGTTTTCCGGGGCAGGAGCCCCCCTCACACACCCTCCCCTCACCGCCGCCGGCTCCTCACCTCGCTGAGGGCAGCGCCGGGCTGGGCCCAGGCCTGGTGCCGCCGGGAGCCGCCGGGAGCCGCCGGGAGCCGC
>JACBWW010000032.1:5131366-5207254 GCA_020086605.1 Lanius collurio | reverse complement strand
TGCGTGGCATGATCCACGCTGTTTGCCGGGCGGGCATGGCCGGGCAAGGGGCAAGGGGGGGCCGGGGGCCGCCCCGGAGCTGCGGGAGTTCCCCGGTTTAACCCTTCCGCCGCCGAGCCCCGGCGCGGCCCCGGCCCCTCCTCCCCGGCGGTGTCGCTGTGGGGCTGCGCGCCCGCCCGGCCGGGGCTGCCCCGGGCACGGGAGGGTTCGGCCGGGCTGGGCTGCGGGACGGGCTGGGAGCAGGGAAGCGTGGAATCGGGAAAGGGGGGAGAGAGCTTTAAGAGCAGCCTGTCCGAGCACTGCCGCCGTAAGCACTGAGCCGCTCAGTCATCACCCAGCGCCAGGGCCGGACGCCTCTTGGGCACCTCCAGGGATGGTGACTCCACAACTTCAACGGGGAACCTGCTCCAGTGCCTGACCACCCTAACAGTGAATTCGTTTTTGTTTAGTATCTAACCGAATCGCCCCTGTCTCAGCTTAAGGCCATTTCCTCTTGTCACAGAATGGTTTTCTTTCAGTTTCACCAGGACGTTGAAACACCCTAGAAATGAGGTGGGAGCGTGAGCAGCAGAAGCGAAGCTGCTTCTGTCACCAGGAGCAGTTCTGCCCTCATCGCCCCTCTGTGAGATGACTCTTCTCCATTTTGAACACGGATTTAATATTTTTATTTCCAGGAACAGCAGGTGAGAGAGGAAGGGCTTTAGAAACAGGCAGAACATCCAACAGTGGAACAGTACTTCAGGAAAAACAGGTCATGCTAGGGAAAGCATTTTTAACAGGAACTGCACTTTTCACAGCAGAATTATTTGCCACCACACTTCCTGCTGAGAGGAGAGCTTATCCAGGCTATTCCAGCGATGTCCAAGAGGGTGTTTACTGTATCAGCCCCAAGGATTTGAGCAAGGCATGAAGTGGTTGCTCCCTCCGATGGAAAAAGGAGGATTTGCACTTTTATAATCACTATTTTAAAAGTCTTTACTGATGTATTTTCCTGCAGCAGCAGTGGCTTTGTCACTTGCCTGAGACAGGCAGGAGGGAAAGGCCATAAGACCATCCTCTCATGGTTCAGCCTCATGACAGGATGAAACACCTGCAGAAGACCCTGCCAAAATCAATTCTCACCTCCTCACCCTTTAAGTTCAACTCCAGCACTCAACTAAAGCAAGGTAGTTCTAGAGAGAAAAGTTTATTTATAGACCACATTACATACATTCAACACAACAATCAGCAAAACCAGTTAAACCCATGTTAGCTCATTCTGCTTTATTATTCACTCTTCCATTTTGTGCTAAATTAAATTGCAGCTGTGAAGTTGTATCACATCAGAGGCAGCTATGGCAGCAGTCAAACCAAAGGGATGAGAGTGTGAATATATGGACTGACAAGATACCAGACAGCTTTAAACTTTATAACTGAAGCTTTTTGTTTTCATTCGTAGGTCAATTCTTGCAAGATGATCTTCAGCAGCCTCATGCAGGCTTAGGCCAAACCTGAAAGGGAAGGAGTTCTCAGTAAGTTTTGGATCCTTGAACAGAAAGGTGGTTTTCCTTGCCATAAGACAGATTTGTCAGGGTTTTCTCCCTTCCCTCATGCATTCTCAGGGATATGCTGAGCTGCAGATATCAGCACTGGTGCACAGCTGCCTCCTTCCTTCCCAGACAGGATGGTTTTATTCTCCTTAGAGCTCTGCTAATTCCCCAAATGTGCTGCTGCCACTTTTCCAGTCATCTTCAATCCATGCACCAGCACAAAAGCATCAGGAATTCACCCTCTCTCCACCCCATCACCTCCAGCTGCACATTCAGGACCAAGCATGAAGCCCACCAGAACAGCAGCTGCTTTACCTGACTTCAGAGCACCTTCATCACTCTCTACCCCTCACCAGATGGATCAAAACCCCAGACATCATTCCCATGATAATTTTAATGATTATCCCATTTAACAGTTGCCTCTCAGCACTTTGTACTTACCATTGGACACCCTGCACTGCTTGAGCACCTCACTGAAGCCCTCGCACAGCTTGAGGTCAGTCTGGTTCTGAGCACACTCCAGGAATTGTTTGATCTCGTACTGGCAAGGACCATACTGCTGCTGCTGGGCAGCCTGAACAGCCTGGGGCTCCTGAAACACCAAACAGCTCTGTAAGGACCCTTCCAGTGAAGCCAAACCTCCCCCACACTGTTGCCAAGGTGTGTTTCCTGCATTTTAGTCAAAATCTTCATGATTTTTAAATAGAAAACAAGTAAAGGGCTGAAGAACAAAATAACTTTCCAGGAGTGAAATGCCACGTTCAGAGCAGTTTTTTAAGTTACAAATACTTGAGTGATTTTGATACACTCAGGTAACTCTGGATAGCACCTGAGTAAAGGTCTCACCAACATCAGACCTGGAACGTGGAAGTCCTGCCTGAATCAGAGGAATAATACAGTAGAAAATAACACTGATATCCTGCCACAAGCACACATCACCCTTGCATCCCTCTGAACTCTTTTTAAGATTACTTATGGTGAGTTACCTTGGAGATTCAGTCTGTAGCTACAGACTATATATGGTTTTTATATATATATATATATATATAGTCTACAGACTACACAAAGACTGGAAGTACCCCAACTATGACTCATGTGGTTTTTAAGGCTCTACCAACTCCCTCAGCTTTCGAGGAGCTGATCTTCCAAACCAGCTGTGCCCATCAGTCGGTGTCCAGCTGTGCTTCCCCTCACCTGGTAAGTGATATCAGGCCTGGCAGCTTCGGAGCTGCCCCCTCCACTAAATCCTCCGGTGATGGCGTGCCCGATGGTGTGTCCCACGGCCGAGCCCACGGCCACGCCGGCAGCAGTTGTGGCCATCTGGGCCATCAGTCCCGGCTGTCTCGGCGCCGGGGCCGCCACGGCAGAAGGCGGAGCCGCTGCGGGGACAGAGGCCCGAGGAGCCGGCGATGGAGACGCGGCTCTCATCGGGGGTGCCCGGCTGCAACGACACAAGGAAAAACCTCCCTTCGTCATCATCGTCAGTCCAAAGCACGTGGCGGCAGGACCAGGAGTTCACCGTTCCAGCACAGAATGTCCCGGGCTGGAAGGGACAAACAGGGACCGCCAGCGCAACTCGTGGCACTGCACAGAAGGCCCCAAGGATCACGCTGGGATTACACACACCCCACCCTGTTACACTCTGAAGGCATGAACTCCGTGTTCTGGTGAGCGGCTTATGCAAGACACGGTCAGGATTACACGCTTCTTTCTGCCTGTTTTAAAGCCTGCTCGTTCCCCAGCTCACACAGGGCTGTGCTATTTGGGGAAAAATACAATATGACCCAAAAGCGGTTGATTAACAGGGCGTTGACGTCCAGGCCCTGCAGCCAACCAGACCCCCTTCCGACCCCCTCAGCCGTCCAACACCGCTCCGCCAACCCAAAGCCACCTCAGTTCAAACCAGCCGGGCACTGCCACCACTCCAGCGCGTCACCCGCCCGCACAATGGCGGCCAGGCCGCTGCGGCCTACGCGGGGACGAGGGGAAGGAGAGGAAACGAAGGGGGCTCCGGCGGCCCTCACCTGGCAGGGGGCGCCACGCGGGACGTGCGGCTGCGGCTGCCCCTGGGCATGGCGGCGGGGAGCGGAGCGGCGCCGAGAGACGCGGGAGGAACCACCGAGCGGCGCGGAGAGAAGCGGAGGAAGCGCCGAGAAGCACGGCCGGACCCGCCACCTCTGAAGGTCACCGCGTGTGCGTCACTTCCGGAACGCCGCGCGCGGGGGGGCGGGGCTTGTGTGGAGGCCGCGCCCCCTCCGCCCGCCTGAGGCGCCGCGGAGGAAATAAATAAACACCTTAAATAAATAAACTGTAAATAAATAAACACCTAAAGTGCGGTCAAACCCGCGCCTGGGGGGTCATCGGTCATAATAAACGTGTAAATAGCGATAAACCTGCCTCTGCGGGACCTTCAGCCACAATAAACTCCTAAATGGTGATAAATATGCAGGATTCTCGGTCGCAAGAAACACCTAAATCGTGAGAAATCCGCCTTTGTGGGATCCTCAGTCACGATAAACACCTAAATCGCAATGAAAGTGTTCCAGCCTTCAGGGAATTGTTCTCTGGGGAGAAGGAGCCTCCAAGAGCCCTTCGAAATCCAGCCTTTCAGTAGAGTTTCACATTTTAGATTTCAGTCTGGAGCAGAGGGCTGAGGGGGGAGCCCATCAAACCATGGAAATATCTCCAAGGGGTGCCAGAGGATGATCCCAGATGCCTTTTGGTGACGCCCAGCAGCAGGAGTAATGGCCATAAACTAAAACACAACAAGTTTCACCTCAACATGAGAAAGAACTTTACGTTGAGGAGAGCGAGCTCTGGAAGCTGCAGTGTCCCTCTCTGAGACATTGCAAACCCACCTGGACATGTTCCTGTGTCACCTGCTCCGGGTGACCCTGCCTTGGATGATCACCAGAAGTCCCTTCCAACCCCAACCATTCTGTGATTCTGTGATTTTCACCCCCAAAAAAGAAGCAAGGGTCCCTCCTGCCCCCTTATCCCCACCCAGGGGCTGAGTCGCCTTGCTTTAGAGACACTGTCTGCTTGGAGAAATGAATTTTTTAATTAATTTATTAACTCTTTTATTAATCAAGCTGTTTCTATACACGGCAGCAATAATATGCAATACCACAGTCAACAGTTATGATAATTCATGACAAAAAAATTGCTTGTTCACAGTTTCTTCACTTACAAAGGAGGTGAAAGACCAGGCATTTCAACATCTTTTACATCAGGGGATGTAACTGTTCTCTGATGAAAGAAGCACTAATATCGTGAGTTTATAGAGCAGAAGTGCAGTTCAGAAAAGCAGTTGCTGCTGTGATGGTTATTAGGAGATAAATATAAATGATAAATCATGTTCAGAACAGGGACATCTACAGCAGCTCAGACCACTGGCCTTGCTGCAGGAGCTCATCCCTGAGAGCTTCTTCTCCCTGCTTCTTGGCCTCTCTCCATCTTGGCTGTTCCCCCGGTTTGGGTTTGGGGTTTTTGTGAAGCTTTATGAGTGGGGCACTCCAGACAGGCAGTAATTCACTGCAGACCTGGCACCTTCTCCCCTGCGGTTGGCCTGGCATGCCCACAGATGGCTCCGGAGTTTGGCAGGGCACAGCTCAGCCCCGCTCCTCCCCACTGCTGCTTCCAGGGACACGCATCCCACGTGCCCATTTCCTTTATCAAAAAGAAAAGCTTTGACTAAACTTCATCTTATTTAAGGGCTGGGCTATAAATGTAGGGGAGAGGGTGATTTCTGTTCCTTATGCTTTAGTACATCTGTTATTTCTTTTTTGGTCACCCTCTTCCATCTCGGTCATCTCCACTCCTTTCCCTTTGTCCCTTGTTCCCACTGAGAGCAAATCATGGCATAGAAAGCATTATAATTTTGCTTTTCTAGAGTTCAAGCGACTCATTTCTTAATGAGTGATTTTCTCAATGCTTTTTAATTAATAGTTTTCAATATTCCCTTTTTTTTTTTTTTTTTTTTTTTGCTGGCAGAGCGATTCTTGACGCTTGAAGTAATTTTGCTGCCGAGTCCCTCTTGGATTTGTTTTGTTTTGCAGAACAATGAGGGCAGGATGGCACTGCTGGCGGGATGAATGATGCCATTGTGCTTTGTCCTCCTGCTTTCTTGGGAAAACTCCAGAGCTCCCTTTTGTACTGGCTCACCCTCGCATCTGCTGATGCCCACAACGCACAAGGATTTTGGGAAGGGCAAGAGAACGAGTGGCCATCCCAAAAATCAGCAATAATGGTGGTTGTGGTGATGTTTACAGCGAGCAAAGATTGTTTATTTCCATCTGCCAAGACTTTTGTGTGGTTACACCACAGGAATTAAGTCATTCTTTAACCTCCAGAGAGGTGTTGATGCTTCTTTTGATAGAAATGTGTGAAAGCAAGAAGATCCAGCTTTCAGATCCAGATTTTGGGTTGTGTCCGTTGTTATTGTGACCCAGAGTGACGAATCCCAGATCTGGGAAACAAGTAATGAAATCCCATTGCTCAAGTGAAAGGCGTAATCATCCCGAAATCCATCAGCAGCTGTTCCCGAGCCAAGTGGAGCACCAGGCTGTGGCGTGCGCTCAGAAAAACAAACTTTTAATATGCATCTTATATCCAAATTGCACATCCCAGAAAATCCCGTGGTGAACTTTGGGAGTGTAACAGGCCCCCTGCACACCGGATGGGCTCTGTGTGTCTGCAGGATGCGGGAGTTTGGCTCGTTCTGCCCAAAAATCATGGAAAAACACCTGGAGAACGAGGCCGAGGCTCACATCACCTTAGCTCCGGTGAAGTGACACATCATCCCCGAGGGTCAGGTCAGCCGCTAAGATTTTTCCTTCACATTTTTCGAAACTGCCCAGTTTCCCCCGCGTCCCAGATCTGAGGGGGGAAAAAAAAGCCGTGAGGAAAATCCCATTTTCCTGCTGGAATCAGCCGGGGCGGGAGCGTGAGGGAACTCTGCCGGGACCCCCGGCGGCCGCCAGGGGGCGCTGTGCCACGCCCCTCCCCCTCCCAGGCCTGACGTGACGTTGTCGCGAGGCGCCACGTCCGGCGCGAGCGGCGGGGTGGGCGGGGCCAGCGCGTGGGGGAAGAGGGAGGGGGTTGTGGCGCGCCCGCCCGGCCGGCCAATGAGGGGAGCGCGCGCGTGCGCGGCGGGCCAATGAGGGGAGCGCGCGCGTGCGCGGGGTGGGCCGGCGCTGGGCGCGCGTCGCGGGCTGAGGCGGAGGGACGGGGCAAGATGGCGGCGCCCGTCCTGCTGCGGGTGTCGGTGCCGCGCTGGGAGCGAGTGGCGCGGTCCGCCGTGTGCGCCGCCGGCATCCTGCTCTCCCTGTACGCCTGCCACCTGGAGCACGAAAAGGGCCGCGACAGCCACTACCAGGCCCTGTGCGACCTGAGCGAGCGGGTGCGCTGCTCCGCCGCCATCACCTCCAGGTGAGGCGCGGGTGGGACCCGCCGCCGCCCCCGTGGGGGGAAGGGGCTGAGGGCTGCGGGAGCGGTGGAGACGGGTCCCGGAGCGCTGCCTCCGGTCCTCGGGGCGTGCTGGGGGGTCGGGCCGGTGCACAGAGGGGCTGCGGGCCGGGCGGGGGCACGGAGGGGTCGGGGCAGCCTGAGGCGGGGGTCAGCGCTGCCGGTTTGGGGCAGCCCCATCGCTGCAGGGCCGCTGTGGGAGCGGGGCTTTTCCGGATCACTACGGGCTGCAGGGTGAGGCACCCGCAATTGCTGTGTTGTAATCAGCGACAATTAGGTGGAGTGACAGGCGTTTTAGTGGTAAAAGCTCCTTAGAGTGAAGTGCTGTCGCTGTGAGTAGTGGTTGTGGATAACATAAACAAGTCCAGTTGCAGGTGGCGTGCTTTGTTAGTTTTAATTGCAGTATTTGTATTGCGTTTTCTCTGGGATGTCTCCTGGCAGCACAGGAGGTGCTTTTGTGAGACAGAGGAAGTGCTTCATTCAAGGGAGACTTGGATGCCTCTGCAGCAAAAGCCCAGTCCAAATCCTGGCTTACTTTGCAGACGTCCAGCCAGTTTAGCAGTTGTTTTCTAAAGGCCAAGAGCTCTTATTTCTGTTAGGAGAGTCAGTGTATAAATTTGGTTCTTGAGCAACTCTTATGTATTAAATAATTTTTTTTTTAAGGAGAATTTTGTTATTATCATGTTAATGTCTTCAGCTGAATGAGTACTTGAGATTTACTCTTTCCCCTCTCACTGTAAGCTGTGCAAAAGCTGTCACAGTTTTTATAGAGGTACTTGCTGTATCATCATAACAAGGTAGTGTGAGAGAATGTTCCCATACTCTTGTCAAACTGGGAAATTGTTGAAGCAAAACATCCAGGGAACTCTTATTCTTAAAACCTCTTCTGTGGTGACAGAAGTGGGATTGTGTGACAAGAGATCTGTATCTCTGGCCACCTGATATTGTGATTGAGTGAAGGCTTTAACTCTGCTTTTCTGTCTGTGTCAGGTCATCTTTAGTTTGTGAAGGTGCTTGTTCCTGTCTCTGGTTGGGGAGTGTCCTGAAATGCAAAGTTTGGCTCTAGCTAGGGAGGAGACTTCAATAAACTCACCAGATAAATTCAAATTATATCAATTAAGTTATTCTTAGGCTATTGAGATTAAACTTTGATTACACATACAGGGGTAAAAGGAGAATAACAGAGATTTAATTATTAAGTAGCTTGGTTTTGTATAGAATTGGTCCTCCAACAGCTTTTTGATGTTGCACAGATGCTGCTGTTGTGACAGGGAGTTTGATGTCACAGTTTTGACGCGTGTTTACTGGGGAGAAGAAAATTACCTAAAGTTATAATTGGAATTATTTCTAATTATGGAATCACGCTCAGTAATTACAGCATTCATTAGCAATGCTGCAGCTGACACGTTGAGTAAGACCTGGAAATCCTTTACTGTAGGAATTCTGTATGATAATGTGAAGAGTTAGGGATAAAATGCACTAAAATCTCCCAGCAGTTGCTAGGAGAATCATGCCTGGAGTGAAGCATTGCAAATGCCAGGAGAGCTCGTGATCATTGGAGCAGGTGGTAAAAGGAGTTTGTGGAAAAGGAACGTGCAAGTTCTGTTCAGTGAAGCCATATTTGGAGAAGAATTTGCTTTCCAGGCTGTGCAGGACACAGAGGGGGAGTTTTGCTTTAAAAGTAAGGCAGGAGGGCAAGGCATTAAACTTGGAAATAAATTAATCTTATTTTCCATGTTGCCACAGCTCTCCATCCATCGTTCTCTCTCACTTTCTCCAACTGATTGTTCCTTGTTCCCACATCTCCAGAATTTCTCAGGAACTTGATTTCTGAAAGGAACTTTTAACCACGCTTTAGATTTCACTGGGGTAGTACATTTTCAATCTTGTGTTCCAGCTTTTTCAGATTTAACTTTCACTTTTCTTTGCTCATTAAACTGTTACACTGACAATCAAGAAATTAAATTATTAGCTAATTATTACAGTTAACTCTGCAGAGTTAACTGGGTGAGAAACTTCTGTTTCTAACTTGGCTTTTAGATGGTTCATTGGGTTGTGTGACTTTTTATTTAAGCTGCATTTGCTGATGGAATTGGAATGTTACAATCTTCACATCTTGAGTTTTGACTCCAAGAGTGGGCTGAACTTTAAAAAGCACTTAATGCTAGTAGGATTAATTTTAAATGCATAGAATAATTAGAATAAATCTGTTTATTCCTTCCTGAGCTGACTTTCTGGTATTTTGGGCAGAGTTTTTTTCACCAGCTGTTGGTATTTCCAAGTCTTGCTTTTAAGCCAGCTCTGGCATTGGCACAAAAAGAAGAACAGAAATGTAAAGACTGCCAGCATGCAGAGGGAGGAGCACAGAAAATCTCCTATCAGAGCCTGACTCATGCAGAGGATTATGTTGGAGAGATACCTTCCCAGTATCCCTTACCCAAAACATGAATGGTCAGCATATTTCAAGTTTTTATCAAGGGGAAAGTTCATGAAATAGTTTAAAAATAAAAACTGTTAAGGGGTGACTAATAAGGGCAGGTATTAGGGCAATACCTAAAATTTCCATTGGCAGAGGCTGTATTTATTTGAAATGGATTGCTGTCTTATATTTGAGAATAATTACGTGGCAAGAATGGCTTTATTTATAATGAAACAGACTAATAGCAGTTCCTGAAAAATAGTTTTGGTCTTGCTGTGGTTTCACAGACAGAATTAAAGTAATAAAACACATTTCAAGTCATACAAGTCATGCTACAGCTTGAAATAAAATGTGACCTTTAAGTAGTAATGCAGAGACCCAGAGCCTTTGGCTTTGGTCTTTTGCATGCCCTGAGAGATTTTGGGGTCTTCTAATAGATTTCTGCTTTCAGTCTTGGTGAATTGGAGGTTCCTGAAGGGCAAATTAGTGTTTTTGAAGGAGGTTTTGTAGGCTGGCATGCATTAATTAATGCTGTACCCACTGCAACAGAGCCTCAAGACAGCAGCACAAACGAGCAAAGGGCACATGTCGTGTATATCTTTAGCAATATTTGCAGCTGCGTCAGTGAGGAGGTTTGGCAATAGTCAATATTGATCTTTAGCTGATTGCTGAAGTAGTTCTAGAATCAAAATAACATTTTCAGAATCTGGATGGAATTGGTATTTTAGGAATTCCCTGTTGTGAATTTTATGCTCGTGAGCGAGGTCTTGGATTGTTGTCTTGTGTTTGAAGGACTCTGAAACGTTCTGAAAAAGTCAGATGTGACAGAATGGTTTGGGTTGGAAGGGTCCTTCGAGTTCATCTTGTTCCAGCTCCCGTGCCATGGGCAGGGACACCTTCCTCAAGACCAAGCTGCCTGTCCACCTTGGGTTTTCTGGTGGATGCACCAAAATACTCACCTGGTAGTTCCTGAAAATGCCTGTTAAATTTGGTGTGTGTTGTGGGCAGGTCTGAAAGGGTGGCCTGTGACAGCTGTAGCATTATTGTGTGATTGTGCTCACATTCAGAAATCCCTTTAAACAGTGAATTTGTACCTCTCATGTTCTGTTTGCTTGCTTTGCCTTCAGAGCCGTGGAGATTGTGCTGGTGCAGAGCTCATTCCTCTGCAGAGTGGGTGTGAATTGCTCTAAGAACATGGGGTAAAACTGCCCCGTGCTGGTTTTTCACAGAGCACACCTCACTAGAACTGTTCTGGTGCATCTTTATCAAGTTGACAAGAGCAGCCCCATTGTCCAAGGAAATGGGACGTGGAGAAAACTTCCCAGACCCCCTAACCTGATGTTTAACCAGGTTCCCACTGAGCTCTGTTGTGGAGCAGTTCTGTAAACTTGCTGTCAAATTTGCTTAATTCCAGGTGAAGAACATTATGTAGCAGTTACCATTTATATTAATAATAATAAATTCCTGATATCCTAGGATTTTTTTATTGCTGTGCCTGCAGATAAATACTCAGATATGTTTGAGGTTTTCAGCTGCCAGTGTTTAGTGACTGATGTAAGGTGTTAGGAGGTGTAACAGGACTTCTTCAGTGATTCTGGATTCACTGGGTTTGCTGTCTGAGGGAAGCTTGGAAGGTCTCTGGTAGGGAATTGGGCAGGGAGAAGTTGGAGGAGACAACAGGGGAAGGGAACAGTGGCTCCTCTGCCGAAGGGAAACCCTGCCCTGGGAGCCAAGGTTCTCTGTCCCTTGTCCCCAGCTGGGCTGGCACTGTGCAAACAGGACCCAGCACTGGCACAGCGTGGGGAGGCAGCGAGCAGAGGCTGAGGGTGTGAGCTGGGAGGATCCAGAGTTTATTCCATGTGCTGGAGAGGGAAGGTGTTTCAGGAATGCTGGTAGAAACCAGCTTCGAGTTTTAAAGTTGCTCTTAAAGCTGCAGAAACTGATAACTCAACTGGGTTTTTTTCCCTGTCTTTCTAGTAGAAATTGGATGATTTAACACTGGTACAACACTTAGTGACTGAGGCACTTTTACAAAACACAGCAGTGCCCTTGCTATGGGAATCTTTTATTTTCCATCCTTACAGTGCTCCACAAACACATTTATTTTTGCTTTTCATAAATATGTAATTTCCAGCTTGACTGGAATTTGCAATGGGACTAAGAATTATTTTGTCTTGCAAAATAATTCTCAGCCCTATTGCAAAGTAAATTTAACAAAGTGCCTTTAATTCAAACTTGGGCTTTGTTTATGGTAGCTTAATAGAAAAGATTATGTAGAAGGAATCAGTGCTGTTGGCTTGTAGCTTGAATAACCAGTGCTTCTGTAAAGGCTGCTATAAAATAATTATCCACCGTCTGCTTAAGATTTTGCTGTTCTAAACACTGAGATTTTTTACAGACTGTTTCTGAAGTAGAGCTGGAGGATATATAGAACAAAATCCCATTTGGTTATGCTAAATACTGCTAATAGATTTCAACATGAAATTAAGTGTATCAACATTTTTGAGCACTCCTGGCAGATTTACAAATGGCAATTTTTAATCTTCTTTCTTGTGGCTTCTAATTGAAGGCTTTTACTTAATTTATTAAAACTGTTTGAGTGGCCTTGAAACCATAAATTAGGTTTAATCCAAAATCCTCTAGTGAAGCTGTAAAGAAGTTGCAACCAAAGTTTCTTAACATGCTCCAGATCCTTTGACCTTAATATGAGCTTTTCACTGAAAGCAAGGTGGGAGCTCTGCTCCCCTCTGAGAACTTTTATTCTGAACCAGAACTTACCTCAGAAGTCCAGGGGTGCTTAAGGAAATGTGCACATCACTTGTCAAGTGAAGCCTTTTTTTTTTAATTTCCTTGGGGTTACAAAGTGGTAAGGGGTTCTTGCTGTTGATAACAAAATAATGCTCATGGGATGATAAATAATCCTGAAATGAGAGGCTTTAAGTAACCTCCTGCTACCCAAAAAACCCCAAACTTCAGTTCTTTTCTTGCAGTTTTCTGAGTACAGAATTTGAAAAATTGCTCTTTTCATTGCACCATCCCAAAAACTGAGAGAGAGCAAAGCTGCTGCTCCACAAATGCAGAGATGTTGGATCAGACATGCTTTTGAATAATCTGGTCCCCTGAAGGATTTGATTGAATTTTCTAACAGTTCCTTAAGGACACTGGAATGTGACCTGGGAATTAATTGTGTGCTTTGTTCAGGGCATCTGCTGCTGGGCCTGTCCTCAGCCAGTACCATTCTTTCCATGATAAAATGAATTTCCAGGGGTTACTTCAGTTCTGTGCATAAAAACTAAGGGGGTCACCAGGTGAAATTGGGGGGATGTGATTCCAGAGTGGTTGTTGAGGTCAGAAGTGCTCACAAAGCATCTGCTCCATGCAGGAAGGGCTTCAGGGGAGGCTGCCAAGTGTTGGTGCAGGTGAAACCCCAGCTCAGAAGTCTGAGCTGATCCGTAGTGGAAGGCCAAGGAAAGCATCTCAGGGAATGATGTCTTTGGCAAAACTGTGTAAAACATCTGCAGGTAATGGTCAGAGCTGGGGCTTGGCTGCCAAAACACTCCACATTTCTTCCTGGGACTGCATGGGACACTAATCCAGCTCCTGGCTAAATAAACATTTTTTGGTTTGTTTGTTTGACTTGGTGTGTTTGGCAGGCTTGGAATTCTGCTGCTTTTTGAGCTAATGCTGATAACTCATAGCTTTTAACTTGTTAAACTGGAAGGTTGTTTGCTTGTCCTCTAAAAGACTTGAGATGCTGCTGGACTAAATGAGGTTCTTGTGTTCCCTTTTAGCATTTTCTCTGCTAAATTATGCTAAAATGTTTCAAATGTGTCTCCTAATACACTGTTCTGGAACACAGAGGATGTTCATAATTGTGCAGAAGAGTTTTAAATGATTGAAAAGTGTAGGATTTTATTGGAGGTATGTCACTTGTGGATCAGTGACCTCAGTTCTTTTTGTCTTTCTGTTAAGAAGTGGCAATTGCACACAAATACTGCTTTAAACTTCTAAAAATGCAACAGTGCTGAGCTTTGAGAAGTACCTCAAACCAAAAGGGGCATTGTTTAGGGGGTGGATAATAACTTTCAATAATAATTTTCAAAACCTTCTTTTGATAAAAGATAGTGCACATTGGACTGAAAATCACTGTAGTGTTCCATTTTAGATGTTGGGAAAGTAGATGAAACACTTTTGTCTTGGGTTTCTTGAGTCATTATTTAACTTTTTAAAGAACATTCAGAGTTGTACACATAGAGAGGGAGGGAAATTGAGTTACAGAGATGTCTTAAAGGTCTGTTCCTTGTCGTTAGTTCAGATTGCTTTTTATTTTTTAATAGGAGTGAAACTTGGGTGTGGTGAAAGTGGGTTTGGCTCATGTGTTTGTCAGAGTGCTCTGAGTCACCTCGAGTGACTTCGACCTGGATCTCAGCACGGAACTCCTGATCCTCAGGGATGGGAGCCACCAGTCAGAACCAGGAAAAACTTGGTGAAATGGGGCTGTGCTTTTATCTTGCTGTGCAAGCAGCTCTGTGATTACTGCAGGTCGTTTTGTTTAGCATTCTGTATTCCAAAAAAATTGATGCAAGTTAATAGCACTTCTTCTAAATTACATTTTTTTGTAAAAGGCAGATTACATTAAAAGACTTCTGCGTTTATTTTTTGAAGCTTATCTTGCTATTAGGACTTTCTTCTTGCTATTTGTTTGCCAAATTATTTTAGACTTTCAAAGTTCTCATAAATCAGGCAATTCACACCTGAGTTTGGTGTGAAAAGGAACATTATCTACTCAGTTTTTATCCTTCCTCCACTTGCTGGCAAAAATTCCTGGTTCATTGTGGGTTTTACAACCTTAATAAAATTAGGAGATGGTTTAGACTTTTCAGTAGGGAAATGAGATGGGGAAGGGAGTATACAAAGGAAATACATCAAGTTTAAATACTTTGCTTTTCAGTTTGATGCAGAACATTTGCTCCCACTCCAAACCTTATAAGGCTGGGGAAAGTGCTCCGTGTCAAACCCCAAGCTGCTTAGCTGTCTCCAAGTGTGTGGAATAAGATGTGAGATTAGACCTGGACTCCATGGGCTTGAAATTTAATACTTGATGTCCTCAAAGCTGCTACAAGGCCAACAAGACACTTAATGAACTCTTGCATGTGGAAAAAGCTTTCCCTGTGCTCTGGCCTTGCAGCTCTGCACAGGACTCTGACTCTCAGGAAGGGTTGGAACTCATTACCCTTCCACTGGCAACATTTTATTTTCTTGCAGAATAACTGCAGGGTCAGCTTCTGTAAAAGTAAATTTCTGATATTTTAAGCTCGAGTTTGCTCTCAGACACCACAGGATGTGCTGAGCATCAGAGGTGAGAGCACTCATGCAGGGGAGGGATTCAGCATCCCACAGTTATTTGGAGTTAGGTTGATGCTGAACCTTTGCACACTTTGGGTTGTGCAGGAGAGCCTGAGTGTTCAAATCACTTCAGTGTCACCCTGCAAAGAATTCTCACTTGGAGATCAGAACAAGAAACTGAACCTGTGGATGGCAAGCTGAAGCATCTATAAATATAGTAATATAGAAAAATAAATACAGACTATTAAATGTAAAAATGGTAATTCCTTTCATATATTTGTGTGGCTCTTTAATTTGGCCTTTGCAAATTGGACAACACAAGACAATTGTTGCATGTGCTGTGACCACCTAATCAAAGGAAGGCTAAAAAATTAACAGTTCTCACTTGAAATCCAGATAGCATTCAAGGTGTGGGAGGAAAAATTGTCATAACTGAGGTTCTTTGTAAATCTTTGTAATTCCCAGAGCCTCAGAGTTGCTCTGGGATGAGAGCAGGGAGCCAGGCAGTTCTGCACTGCTCTTCCCTGCAGCTCCATGTCTGGCAGCTCTGGATGCTGAGGCTCTGTCCCCTGGAAAAGCACTGTCTGTGCTGCCTTGAGGCTTAATTCTGTCACAAAAGTTCCACTTTTAAAAGATTTGAGACCAAACTAGCTGAAAGCATGTTTATTTTTTGACTGTTTATACAGTAAATCTGCTTTCTAGGAATTCGGACATGCTGGATTTCTTGGGGAGAAGAGCACAAGAGTATTAATAGTGAATTCAAACTTAGTCTGCAATTAAAATTACGAGTTTAAATGTGTTTAGCACAGATGGCTGTGAGACTAGAAAATATTTTGGAGATGATATTAAATTGTGCTTATTGCAGTACCTCTTTCTGTGAGAAAACTGCTTGTGATGTGGTAGGAGCAGGTCCCAGGAGTAGTGAGTTACATCAGCAACCTTCCTGCCATGTGCAGGGACAAACCTGAGCTGTATCTTGGTCCAGCAGGGCCATTGCCTCTAGGACAAGAAACTTCCTGAAAACTGCATTTTCCTTGGAGTTTTCTGCTGCAGCAGGATGAGGAATGGCAATTTTTTTTACCTTGCTCAGTTAACCTGGCAATATGAAGCATTTGTGTGGAGCTTGGCTTGATGCTCCAAAAGTCTGCTGGCAGATATTCCAGTGTGCTCTTGTGAGTTAAATTCCCTGTTAACTGGAGTAGTAAAATAACTTCATATTTTCAAGGGTCCTCACTTTGCTTTTACAAATAATGGCATGATCTGCCTTAGGGCATTGAATTAATGGTTTCTGGCACAAATACATTTGCTAATTTAATCTTTCATCCTGCTTCCTGCAGCAGCAGTTTTGTAGGGCTTGTGCTGCTTTCTGCCTTCTCACTAGAAAGTTGAAAGTCACTTTGTGGTGGATTCAGGTGTTGGTTCAAAGTGTCACAGTGTGCAAGAGCTCCAGTAGTCGAGGGCTGGGGATCTTGTGATGGTGCCATCCTCAGCTCATGTGCTTGACAGATTTGGGTTCCTCCTGAGCTGTTAAACTGAGGAGCAGCTGAGATACAAATTTATGTCCTGATTCTGCTGCTCTCATGCAGCGAGATGAGCTCTGGCAGAGCTGGAACAAATCCTTACCACTTGGACCATCTTCCCTGGGCTTTGCAGTGACCTTTTGTCCAATTTACTGTGGTGCAGAGAGCTGCTAAAGCTGTCAGTGGGGAAAGGAGGTGTTTATTTGACAGAACAGCTCCAAACTACAGCCTTGGGAAGCAGAGGTGCTGTTCAGTGAAGTTGCAGCTGTGTGAACTCAGTAGTTCCTGGTGTGGCAAACAGCTTTATTCAGCAAGGTGTGGGATAAAGCTGTGCCCAGTGCTCCCCCTGTTGCAAGCTGCTTGGTTTTCCAGGAGAATTCCACAAAGCTCATGGCAGGATGTGTGTCCTTTTCCCAGCAGCCCTGAACTGAAGATCTTGTGTAAAACAAGAGGTGCCCAAATAAGAGTTAATGAGTTTCCCTGTTTTACAGATGGGGTCGAGGATTCGGTCTCTTGGGTTCCATCTTTGGAAAGGACAGTGCAATAAATCAGTCAAACAGTGTTTTTGGCCTCGTGTTTTATATACTACAAATGCTACTTGGTAAGTATTCATTCACTTCAGAGCCTAAAGTATAAAGCAAGGCTGTGGTGATGAAGGAGGAGAGCAACATGCATTGTACAATCTGCAAAAAAGCAGATAAATGCTTCTGATTTTATATCTTGGGTTTTTTAGCACCACTCTAATGATATGTGTGTCCAAAGGGCTTAAAAACCCAACTGATAACAAGAATAATTGCATTTTCTCCTGAATATGCTATTAATAATACAAGTGTGAAGACAATTTCTGTGCTGGTATTTTCACTCCAGTATATTTGGCATTGGATTGCATGGTGGAAAAGAGAGGGAATAAAAATGGAATGAGCAGGTTTTGCAGGAGTAATGGAGAGAGCAGGCAAAAAAGTGCATGAAATGTAATGTATATCTCTTTCTTGGTAACTCTCTGGTTTGCTGTAAAGCTGTCAATCTCGACAGAAATAACATGAAATAATTTTCCAATAACTCAGGAATATGAGGATGGTTCATACTACACACACTCCTTATCACAGGGCTGTCAGACAGAGCCTTAGATGCTCCCCTCCAAATATCCACTTCTCAAGCGTGGTGTTTTAAACAGAATTTTGTGTAACTGTTACTGAGTGGCTGAGTTTGAATTCAGTTTTGCTCTGTGTGGAGAGGCATGAGTAACTTTCTCTCTCTTGTTGCAGGTATGACAGCAAGTGCAGTAGCAGCTCTAATCCTCATGACATCCTCCATAGTGTCTGTAGTAGGGTCCCTGTACTTGGCATACATTCTGTACTTCGTGCTGAAGGAATTTTGCATTGTCTGCGTGCTCACATATTTGCTGAACTTCATTCTCTTTATCATCAACTACAAACGACTAGTTTATTTGAACGAGGCCTGGAAGAGGCAACTCCAACCCAAACAGGAATAACCCCTGGTGGAACTTTTGACTGACAGTCTGAAGACCCAACTTCCATTAAGTTTATTTTGCAGTAATTTTTTTATTCTCCATATCAGACACTTCCCCCTCCCACCCCACCCCACCCCCTGAGAATCATAATGGAAATTTTGAATTATAAATTTCAAGGGGCCCCCAGATAATTTCTCTGTGCTAATCTTCAGTTTAAATGCGGTTATGAAAGAAAGCTCTATAACAATCAAAGACAAGCTTTAACTTTACTTTGAAGGAGTTTTAGCCACAGCAAAACCTAGACTCTCTCTCTCTCTCTTCCCCTTCCACTGGTGAAGTGGATAACACTTACTATAAAATATCCTGTATATAAATTCAGGTATAACAAGATGTGATCATGACATGAAATATTCTAGACTAGCATCACCATATTTAATGTTGCCATGTTTACAGTATGTGTATTTTTTTTTTCTTTTTTTCTTCCTTTTTTTTTTTTTTTTTTTAGCTGATGGACTTAGATTTGACTAGGACTTACACTGTAAATAAAATTAGAACTCTTGGTTTCATCCCTGGAGAACTCACTGGCCAATGGGTTTGGTTAGGAGCTGTTGGAGGGTTCAGCTCAGAGTCGACTGACACGATGGAAGAAGTGACCTCTAAAGAACATGGAGTTGCTGCTCTCACTGTTGTGCTTTCACAAGAATGATGCTTGGGGTTGGTTCCATTTTTTCTTTTTTTTTTCTTTTTTGTCTCCAGTAACAAAAATGGAATTAAAGCTGAAACCTGAAGTATGTTGATTAAACGACAACCTCATTAATTTCTGTACAGAACAAAAATAGCTTCATGTGGTCAATGAAAAGCTGATTTGCAGATTGGGGGTTGGTGTGTTTAGTGTTCTTTGAAAGGACTCTATTTCCATGCAGAGCTGTTTAATTTTAAGCTGTGGTCAGCCAGCCAGTGTTACTAATGTTTGATGTTCTATGAATGCTGCAGTAATTGCAATTTGCAGTGGAAACCACTGAGTGAGCAGGATAACCAAGCAATGCACTGAAAAAGCAGTTCCTTAATTGATCTTGGTCAGGATCTTTGGTTTGTGCTATATTGGGAAATGAACTTTGAGCCTCACACACACACATTAGATCTCTTGGAAGGGCAACCTGTTTAATGGGATAAGTAAGTCAATGTGCTCCTGAAAATGAAATGTGATATAGTGCTATCATTGCTCTTTCTAAAAACTAATTGGGGGGAAAAAAAAATTAAACTGCAGATTTAAACAAAAGGAACAAAATTGTACATGTTGTCTCTGCACTCAGTATTCTAAGGCTGAATGTTAAAAGTGCCTTCTGTCTTCAAATCTTAAACCAAATACTTTGTGTTGAACTTGGCAGGCAGAAGTGTCCTTGCTTTAAAAATGAACAAACAAAATTCCCAGCAAACTTGCTGGGGATAGAAGAGTATTAAGAGACCTGGTTTTAGTTTTTAGACTGAGAAGTGGTAGCAGTATTGTTTTCAGTTTAATTTAAAAGGTCGATGTGATTTGGAAAATGAAATTCTTGTGTTTCAGACTGTGGGACACTGAAATGTGTGGGTTCTGCTGCTTTCTGTAATTGGTGCTGTGCTGCTTTTTGCCCTTGTCAGTTCGGAATATGAAGAATTCCAACTGCATACCCATTTATTTAAAGAACTAATTTAACTTCTTCTAGCATTTCCTTTCTCAAACATGAATGTCAGAGAGACACTTCCATTGTAAATGGATTTTAAACACTAAGGAGAAACTCAGCTGTAAAACGAGCACTGTTTCCGTTGAGCAAAGCGAGTTTTGAGATAAAAGAATACAAAAATAATATTTCAGTTACTACTGAAGCAATTCTCTGGTTTATACCAAGGATGTAGGTGGAAACTGCTTTTCTGTATCGAGTTCTGTGGTATGAGTAACATCTGTTGCATGTAACACTAAATGATTTGTCCCTCGTCTGACAGTTTTAGCCAACAATTCATTAAATGAGTTTTGTATTGACCAGAGTATAGTTAAAGCTTGTCTTGATGTTTAGTTCTGTCTCTCAAATGCCTTCCACTTGGATATCAAGGGGAATGAATGATGTTGAATTGATTCCTCAAGGCTTGGCTTTGTTCTCTCCCAAGACTTGAGGCAGCATCACTGTTTAATGTGTTGTATAGATTTGATTTTGATGCATTCCTGTGATCTACACTAAAGGCATCTTTTTTTCATCCAAGGAAGAGGTGAACATGTGCTGCCTGAAAGTTGCTCCTATCTCAGAGCAAGCACATGGAGACAAGTCTAATCCATGAGTTACTTGGTCCAATTTTTGGGAAAAAAAGAGGAAAAAAAGCCCCATCAGCTGAAAGTATTGGTGTTGACTTCACTGTGTCTTGTGCTTGTTTGTGTGGGCATAGTTTGTTCATTCAGTTTTAGTAAAAATGTTTAGGGCCAGATTTTCAGCAGTGGTGTCTGCAGTCCTTGTTTGTGTGCACGTAGGGATCAAATGGAGCTGGAGTTTGGGCTCTGGGAGAATTTGCAGCTACACTTTGTGCACGAACTTGCAAATCTGATCCTTAATTGTGAACTCTCTTGTCTTGTGTGCTTTCCTTGCAGTTACTTTTTACTGGAAGTGATTTGCCAGAAATGGCCCTGATTTCTTCTATTTCTCTCTTGTGCTGCTTCAGAAATGCAGTTGGCCTGAATAAAGGGCAGAATAATCTTAGCAGGAGAAATTTGGACCTTTCTGCTTCCAGCTCTGGACTCTTTCCTTCTTGCTCCCAATGATAGAAACAGCATCTTTCTTCCAGTAAAATGGGTTGTGATGTAAATCAGGAGTGCAGCTGTGCCCCCCTGCCTGCCCCAGCCAAAATGTGTGCTTGATCCTGGTTTCACCCTTACAAATCCAAAGGCAAATCCTAAAAATTCTCAAGGATGCAGGAGTCTGGGTAAAGGCAGGTAAATGATACTTAGGCTGGCAGTGGACAGGGGGGTGTTACAGAGATCCTCGTCGTGGTTTCAACACTCACGAGAATGGAGGGGATAAAATTCACAGTACCCAAACAGTGGTTCTGAATTTGAGCTCTTCCTGCCCCTCTTTGGCTCTCTCAGAATCCCAGAATTCCTTTGGGATCACAGAATATTCTGAGTTGGAAGTTCCATGGCAAGGGGTGGACTGGAAAGGCAAAACAAACCTCATCCCAAAACCTGCTTAGGAATTAAACATTCCTGAAATCCTCTTACTGTAAGGTACTTGCTACTCTTTTAAGGCCAACAAAGCATTTGAGTCTTGTGGAGGAAATGAATATTCTTGGAAGTTTCTTCTCATAAAACATTAGTGACACTGAGGCCAATGAAACATTCCTGACCACCTTGGAGCTCTGAAGTGACATCTCTGCTGAGGAGGTTTCTGAATGCTGTGTTTGCATTTGTCTGCTGCTGTACAGTCTCTCAGATGTTCCAGGAGGTTGGTGAGGTGCTTCAGGCAGCACTCTGCTCCTAATTTATGTGGGCTGAAGTCAGAGATTGGCTGGCTTTGGTTCTGCCAATGTTGTTTAAACTGGTCCAGAAAAGATGAAGTATTCTGTTACCATAAAACTGTATTAAGCATGGCCTAAATATTAGGTGTTTGTTCTGTATAGTATGTTCCATCAGCTCTTTATTCCCAGTGCTTTAAACTCCAACTCAAACACCCATTTAAAATGCAGTCATTGGGCAGATGCTCCTTTTCTCAATATAGGCTGAGAGATTTCTCTATTGGAGGTTTAGGATACAATTTTGCTAGCAGGTAAAAAACCATGTAAATATGTACGAATTCTATTTGTTGCACATAACTTTTTTGGTATAAAAAAGAAAAAACAACAAAAATAAATGTAGAAATTACCTGTGGATGTCTTGCTGCAATCATTCTTATGCTGCATTCATGCAGTCCAAACATAAGAGCTTGAATGAACCCAACCAGAGGCCTTTTTGGACTCAGTCTGAGCCTTAGAAACTGTTTTTAATGTCAGTACTGTAATTCTGTTTCTAGAAATTGTACTAAGTCGTGTGTTTTTTTTCCAAGACATTGTGTGTGCTTAGCAGTAGAATGGTTAAAGCACTTGATTCCCCCCAGATCCCAGTTTTCCCAGTAGAATTCCTGCAGCTTTGTGTCTGGCTGAGCGTTGTGTGTAAAGGCTGAGCAGCGTTGACTTGAGGCTTTCACTGTTTACAGTTCTTTAAGCAAAAAAAAAATCCCACAACATTGTGATTTTTATCACTTTCTGCTTTATTGGGTCTGTGGAGCTGCTCAAAGCCAGTCCCACAGACCACAAAATACCTGGGAACTGCTGGATGTGTCCCTGGATTTGGGGAGGGAGCTGCTGGGCAGGGTTGGGTTTGTGATTGCACTGAGCTGTTGAGAACAAGCAGGAATTACCCCTCCCATGGGTGCTCAAATTTCAGGGGGCTGAGCTGAGCCCTGGCTTGTAAGGAGTGAACAATGTCAAATCCTCATCTGGGTTTTGGTCAGGTCTGTTGAAACTGGGGAAGAAAATGAGTTTTTAAAGGATGATGTCTAGAGATGGAGAAGTTGAAATGACTTTCAAACACTGCTAGTGGGCTTAAATATGGTAATTGCTTACACCATAGTGTGTTTGAACAAGTGTCTTGTACTGTGCATAGAGTTTTATGTTCTGGGGCCTTAGTTCCAGGGAAAATCTAGGCCTAGCACAATGTGAGGAATGCTGTAGTGTGTTCTTTCTTTTCCCTTCAAAACACAAGAAAAAGTGTTGTGGAGGCTGCAGTGAACATCTGTGTCCTCATTCTGCTGGGGCAGGGTGGAAGGTGGTGTTGGTTCCTCCGTGTACCACCTCTAAAGGGAACAGAATTTGGCCACCACACAACAGAAAAGCAAATATTTCCTTTATATGGTCAGATTTTGGTCACTTCCCTGAGACAGACCAGAGCCAGCCACACAACAGGGAGTCATGGCAACAGCTTCACCCAGAAACTGTGAATTGCAGTAATCAAACTCCATCATTTTAACTTCCCAAATGCATTGGGCAGCCTCTGGTTTTGTTGCTGTGCTCCTTGAGATGCTGCTTTTGGGACATCACTGGGAAGTTTGCAGACTAAAGATTCTGTGTTTTTCTCTGAGTGGTGGTGTGATCCATGACAGTCTAAAGCCTGTTTTTTAGCCTGGCCTGAGGCTGGTGTGCAGCCCTTAAGGGACATTACTGAAGCAGCACATGAATCTACCCCTGGCCCTACCCCAGAGGGCTTCAGGCCACTCTCTGAAAGGTTTAGAGCAGAATTTCCCTCTGGGCTGCTCCTCCTGTGGTGACATTTAATATGAAGGAAGCCCTTCCACGCTGGAAGGGCTCTGACAGTGGCACTGTTAGACACAGTTCAAGTCTAACAGTGGCACTTTTGGTACTGTAAAATAAATAGATTTAAAGCTGAGCTGATGTAGTCCCTCCCTCCTGAACATATCCCACCTTGCTGCTGGAATAGGAATTCCAAACTGTGTGTTGGGAGTATGTTGGGTGGTTCATGCCCTTCCTGACTGCTGGGAATGCTCAGGATTTCTCACACACCCATCCTGTCAGGCCAGAGCAGCTGCACAAACTGTGCTCCTCTGCAATCCTGTGGACAGTTTGCTGTGATCTCAGAAGTGTTAACTGTATGGGGAGTTTAACTGGAAAACCTCATTTGCATTAGTGGGATGTGATGTTTATTTAGAGTAACTTAGATTTTTTTTAATTCAATATTGATTTGTATCATGTAATATTTGTGTATTTTTTTTGCCATAAACAGATACCTCAGTCAGGATCTCTTAACTTCAGCTCCTTGAAAGTGAATATTTGTTTTCCTACCTGGAAACAGGAAGCCTACAGACATGGCTGAGCAGAGGAAACAAAAGTTTCTGATCTGCTTTGCATCACAGTAACTTCTTCAGATGGACTAGAAATCGCATTGGACTTGCAAGACTTGAGTCAGGCATAAAACTTATTTAAACAGAAATTTAATAACAAGTTCAACATAATCGTTGTTTTCATTTTAAAAAGAGGGAATGGGATGTTATTACAGGAGGAAGGCAGCTGGATTCATTTGCAATCTTCCAGTATCTGTCTCTAAGAACAAATGCAGCTGCTTTGGGCTGGCGTTGGCGGGTGAAGATTCCTTTCTTGTTCCCCAAAACTCGTGTGGTCCCTGCAGAGAGGTTATAAAATAATGCAAATATATAAAACAAGCTCTTTCAGGCCCTGCTGGGAGCTGTTAAAATGTAGGTACTAAATCAGGCCAGGCTGGAGAGACCTATGCACTTTCTTTCCACACAGTCAGGTACAACACAGGGAGCCTTGGCAGGATCCATGGATGTGACAGAGCAATCCAGCTGCAATTCCTTGTATTTACAGCTGGTGAGCTGTGACACTTAACTGAGGTGTGCCCATTGATCAGTATTATATCTGCAATAGATTGGCTCCACCTTCAGATTGCATGGAGGAAATGGTGATGACTATTTACTGTCCTTTGTGGTGTCTAGATCCTTCCTGCCTGTTTTAATTTTCATAGGAAAGTAGAAAAAAAGGATTGCAACAAGTAGAGAGACTGGAACTGCATCTGTGTGTGACCTTGTCTCTATTTTCTCAGTCCTGTTTGAAGCTGATGCTGCTTTTCTGACCACTGCCATCACTGAGCTGTCTAATGCCTGTCCTGGTGCTCTGCTGAGTATTTTAGTGGTGTTGTTTCCTAACCCTGCTCACCACCCCAACTCACTGCAGGTGGCACAAGGACCAGGGGTTCCTTCCCACATCTGAGGTGTGAATTTCTGTGTGACTGCACTGTAAATTAAGGAATTTCCCTTCCTTTGTGACTGCACTTAGCTGTTCATAATGGGTGGAGTGTCACAGTAAGACAGCTGTGTGCCAGTGTGGCAGCTGCTCCTCTACCAAGTTAATAATGGTTATTTAAGGTGCTCTGCTCCCAGGGCAGTTGTGGGTGACACAAGAAGCAAGTGAGATGTCCCTAACCACTGACTGAAGCTCTGAATTGAGGGTGGCAATCTGGGTCTCTCACAAGCTTCCCTTGTGCATTGTCTCATGTTCCTGGGAGCATCTCTGAGGGGGGACAGGCAGGAGAAAAGGATGAATTCATTACAGACAGGACCTTCTCTCTTGGCTCTGGTCATGCTGGATTTTGTGACAAAACCAGCTGTGCTCTGTCCTGGTAAACAGAGGGCCTTTTATCCTACCCTCTGGCACAATATTTGTGTGGCATAAACACTAAACTCCCAGGGAGGGTGGAGAGTTGTTGAGAATATAAATAAAAGCTTACCTTGATTGGTCATGAAATCAGCAAAATTCCAGATGAGCTCCCCAATCACGTACTCCTTCCTCTTCTTGTCAAACACTGCGTGGTACTCCCTGAGCATGGCCTTCTGGTACTCCTCACTGAACATCAGGGGGGGATCCTGCAGCCAGGGACAACAGCATGAGGGCACAGTTAATCCCAGCAAAGGCAATTCTCACTTCCTGAGAAACTATTCCTGAAGAGAAACTCTGTGGTTGCTTGGTCTTCTAATTGCTGCTGCATTAACAGTGGCTGTTGTGACAATTAGCAAACACAAAATTCCAGGTATTCCCGGGGGCATTCCTGTGGTGGCCTTTGTCACAAAGGGACAGGAGTGCCACCCCCTCCTGCATGGGACAGCACCACAAACATCCATTCTCCAGGGTTTGCTTTCATGGAAGCATTTCCTACCCCTGCCAAAGGACAGATTTTGGAGTCCTCTTTAGGTAGGCAAAGCTCACTGATTTTGGTGGAGCAGGGTCACAATCCTGGAGCCTTTGGGACACTCCAAGCTGAAGCATCTCACAGCAAAGCCAGGCCCAGTGGTGCCACTCTCAGTTAAATTCTGCTGCCCTCTAAGAGCTTTTTCCATCTGGGAAACACCACAACACTCACACTATGGAGTCCAGGCACTGAATCTGCTCCATATTCACTCTGGATAATGGGTTTTTGGTAGGTTTTATACCAGTTCTCAAACTGGGCTGTGAGTTGGAGTGGAATCACTTCCAGGTGGCCTGGGTCATGATACCAGGACAAGTAGCTGTTGACACAAATCACATCCACGTAGGGAGCCTGCAGAAAACATGGGGAGAGTGTTTTGGCATAGACTTCAACCTTCTCTTGTAAATCCTCCTTTGGGTTCATTTAATGGAACCCAGGTTTATTACATGTAGTATCAAGTGTTTCCCCCATCACTCAGGCCCTCCAAACATCCTATTTCCCCAGAAAAATAAAAAATAAAAGCAGGATAAATTTAATAAGCTAACAGCATTAAATCAGCATTTTCCTTACAGATTAGGAAGTCACAGCAAAGAGTTAGACAAGATCAACACATTTCATTCTCAGGTTTGTTAGAAGTTTTTTTGTTTCCAAGATGTCTCTGGCTTGCTGGTACATTTAGATGTACTTTTTTTTGAGTATTGGAATGTGATTATCAAGTGAGTGGTCAAATATTTTGACTAGCAACTAAATTTTGTGCATCAATGGTGCAATACTAAGACTAAAGCATTCTGCAAGTTATTTGCCATTTCTACCACATGGACAGTGTGATAAAAGGGCACAAAGCCCCCTCAAGATAAAGTGATGTTGTATGTAACTTGTTCAATGTTCTCTTAACATGTTTTGTAATAAAAAGAAAAAAAAGTTCTAATATCACATCAGTGTATGAGACATCTGTTCTTTGGGTTGGTTTGTCTGTGCCCCTCAAGTTGGGCAGAGTGGGAATGGGGTATCCAAAAGCAGATTCCTGTTGGGCTCCTTTAAATTTAAGGCCATCAGAGGTTGGTTTTTTTCTGGGGTGGGGAGGAAAAACCTCAGAGTTGCAGCCATTCCTGCTAATTTGAGGACAGTTTAGAAGGAATCCCAAGTATAACCTGGAGCAGGGATGTGTGGCAGCACCAACTCACCTGCTAGAAGTGATTATTGTACAGTAGTGCCCAGGATCTACCCTGGAAACAAATACAGGTGTTAAAATCCTTGGTGCAGGCTGTGAAAGGCCCAGGAATCCAAGGAAAGTTCCTTTTGATTATTTATACAGCTCTAAGGCTTTTAATTACGGAGCTGGAGGAGCTTTTGGATAATTTGACACAAATAGACATCTGCCAAAGAAGATTGAGAGCAGTTTAGGGCAGGAATTAAAGCAAAGCTTCCTTCCTTTAGACTTCCACAAGGGTTGTGAGCATTTTAAAGAGGTTTAAGCTTTGGCTTAATTGCAAGTGAAAATCCTGAGCATTAGTAAACACAATCAATGGCATAGCAAAGCATGGCAATATTAATGGAATCCAGGGGCATAATCCTGAACACAAAGAATTGTTCTCTCTTACAGATCCTTTTTGTTTTTTCAGCTGGACTACAACTACAGGATAAGGTGATTTTTACTAGAAACAAAAATGTAACTTTTGTCTTTCCCTGCTAAATATCTCCAGTAAATTTAGGGAGGTGCAGGGAAAGGACTATAAAACAAATGACAAGAGGAGGAAATTTAATGTATGAGTTTAAATTAAAAAAAAAGAAAAAGCTAGAAAATAAAGCAAACTTACACCATGATCAAGAGCGTAATTAGCATCTGTCACAAAGGTGACTGGTCTGGAGGGATCGAGAGCTTTAGTGTGAGCTATCACTGTCCTGTTTGCAAACAGTAAAGCAAGAGTTCAACAACAGCATGGAGAAGCACAGCCCCCTCTCCCCAGGCTCTCTGTCCTTCCACCCCCCAGACAGAGCTGGTTTTGATTTAGCAGACAGTGTTTGAATTAAATAAAGAGAGTATCTGTCACCCCGTGGTTGCTGTGCCACCTGATGAAAGAGCAGAGTGGAAGCACACCAAGCACAGGCAAATTCATTTGTTGGTGGTGCCAGCAGCTTAGAAGTTGAAGGGACAGTTGAGTTTGAGGACAAAACTGTGAAAGGGACAATAGGAAGTTTCTGAACAACTCCTGGGATGCATTCCTGAGGCCCTGAGGCCCAGCAGGCAGATGCTGGATGGTTTTGAGGAAACCCTGAGTGAGAGAGATGGGACAGAATGGGACAGTCAAGCTCTGCTGCTGCCTTGACATTGCAGGAGGGTGCTGGAACATTCTGAAGAATGCAACTACACAGTTCTCAATGCACCTACAGCTCCCAGCAACAGCCTGCTGCCCATTACAGAGCTGCCTCTGGGCTATCCAAAGCTTAAATCTCTTGAGAAATAAAACCAAGGGGGCTGCAGGGACTCAAAGCAGTGGCTTTGGAGTAGGGAGCCACAGAACAAATAAGCAGCACTAACTGCAGAACCTTGTCTTCAGAATGAAAGGCCAGTTATTTTACAGCTTTGCTGTGATTCTCAAAGGATTCAGCACTCATCTTCCAGTGGTAACAAGGAATATCCTGTTCCCACCAGGGCTGATTTTGCTTAGCTCAAGAAGAGCTGCTGAAACCAAGGGGACTCCTGGTAATTTTGTGGAGTCTTAGTGTTCAAAACCAACAGATCTGAGACAGTTGAGCAGTTCTAAGCATCAGTTTGACACATGCAGCAGTTACATTTCAGTTTGCATCTGCAAGTACAGTGCCAGGGTTCCCACAAAATGTCTGCCCTCCCTTTATTACTTCTCTGTGCCATCCCAAAGGAAGAAGATGCATCATCTGCCAAGAGATGAGGAGCAGATGCCCTTACTTGAAGTAGTGAGCGGCTGGGGGCAGCTCCGACGCTGGCTCGTTGGCCACTGACCACATCACCACTGAGGGCCTGTTCTTATCCCTGCGGATCAGCTCCTCCATCACAGCCAGGTGATGCTGCAGGGACTTGTTCCCAAAGCTCTCACTGGAAGACAGAAGGAGGTGAGGGTGTAAAATGCATCCCCTCTGCCTTTGCCTGTGAAAACTCAGCCTCTGGGCAGAGCAGAGCCTTGATGCTGAGGATGGCTTCTGCCCTGTTTCCCCAAAGTTTGCTGCACAGTTCAGGGCTGTGCTTTGGGCTCATTAATGGAGCCATGTGGCAAAATGTGGCAAAATGCCCTCTGGTTGCCCAACATCAGGAGGCAGTGGTGGCGCAACTGGGAGATTTCCAAACAGAGCAAAGTACTCTCATTTATCAGGACAACGGGTGGGACACTGGGGACAAAAGTGTAAAAAGGGTAATGGGACACTTGGAAACAGCTCAGAGAGGAGCAGAGGAGTGAGGGGCAGGGTGTGCTGGGCAGAGGAGTGAGGGGCAGGGTGTGCTGGGCAGTTCTTACGGCAGTTTGATGCCCACCCCTGGGCTCTCGTCGATGACCACGATGCCGTAGGCGTCGCACAGGTCCATGATCTCCTCGGCGTAGGGGTAGTGGCTGGTGCGGAATGAGTTGGCCCCCAGCCAGCGCAGCAGGTTGAAATCCTTCACAATCAGGGGCCAGTCAAGGCCTTTGCCACGGATCTGGGGGGAGAGGAATTGTGAACACAGCTTCCCTGCTTGATCCAGCCCTAGCCCTGAAGCTGCTTTGGCAAGTGCTGCCCAGGGTAGGGAACCCAACAGCCACTGTCACAGTCAGAGGGGTTTGAGTTGGGGGGGACCTTAAAGCTCATCTCATCCCACCCCCTGCCATGGGCAGGGACACCTTCCACTATCCCAGGTTGCTCCAAGCCCCATCCAGCCTGGCCTTGGACACTTCCAGGGATGGGGCAGCAGCCGCAGCTTCTTTGGACAACCTGTGCCAGGGCCACCCCACCCTCACAGCAGACTGACTGACTGTGGCTGGGAAATGCTTCAGTGTCTCCACCAGCACACCCATACACCCTGAGGGATGTCAGGACCATGGCAGGACTGGGCATGGTGTCCCCTGAGTGCTTAGCCTGGGAGGAGAGTGTGAGGGACAACCCCTCAGAGAGGGGAGGTGGTGCAGGTGCCACCTCAGCAGCGTGAGCTGAGGTGTCACTGGGTGTCCCTGCCGTGGGTGCCACACTTACATCTGCATCCTCGTGCTTGTTGACCCCATGGAAGTAGAAGGGCCTGCCATTGATGAGGAACTGGGTGCTGGTGACGTGGACGGTGCGGATGCCGACCGGGAGCGTGTACACATCCTCCAGCAGTGCCCCGCCCACCTGTGCCTGCATCCTCACCTGCATGTCCAGGGAGGAATGGAAGGGATCCTCACAAGGATGCCCAGAGCTCCCTCCTCTGTCTGTGAGGGAGATTTTGGTCCCACCTCCCCTTCCCAGCCCTGCCTCAGCACACAGCCTGTTCCTCACTGCTGCTGCTCGGCAGGGAGCCAGGTATGACTAAACAGAAAAAGAGAAATCCAAGCTGTGGAAGTTGAAGAACAAAGAAAAATCCCCTGCATGACCATTTTGGCACTTGTTCATCCCAAGAGTTTCAGTGTCTTTTCCCTATGGCATCCCCCCAGACCATTTCTGTGCCCTGCACCTTGATGCCAGGCAAGGACCAACACATCACCTGCTCCCAGGTGTGAACCTGAGCCTCTGGAAACTCAGAGCAGCTCATCCTCCCTGATTTCTGCACCTGAACATCGCTACTGATCCTTAACTCTCAAAGAATCTCCCAGGTTCCAGCTGTTGAACTCATCATCTCCTCGGAGGGGATGGACTGGAGCCTCAGTGTGAAGGGCCAGCACCCCAGAGCACACTCCAGGAATGCCCTTCTCTCGGCCAGACCCTTCAGTTCAGCACCCAGGAAGCTGCCAAAGCTTGATTTGATTACTGCCTAATTAGCAGTGCCACTCTGGTCACACGCACAGGACCCCTGAGAGGACAGAGGATGGGCCATATGGCAGTGCCTTAACCCTATTAAACACACACCCACAGAGGAGGAAATGCCACTTTACCTCTAAGGAGTACAGGTATCCAGGGTTCTCGTGCATCAGGTAGGGCCACCAGAGGTTTGGGTTGAGGACTTTGAGCTCTCCCACCGGGCCATCACCTGTAGCAACCACTTTCCCCTCTTGGTCACGTAAACTCAGTGACAAGGAATTGGCTGTGCTGCCAACCACTGACACCTGATACTGCACCATGGCTGGCTCAGAGGAAACAAAAGACAATCAGGCTCAAGAAAAAGCCACTAGGAAACAAACTCAATCAAACTTGTGCAGGATATTTCCCCCCCTTATCACCTCCATTTGGAGTCTGAGGGAGCTGCTGTAATTGCTCTGGACCTACCAACACTGTCTGATGAAGTGGTTGTCACAGTGATGTCATCTATGTAGGCAGCAGGAGTGGTGTAAAGCACAACTGGGCGGTGGATTCCAGCATAATTAAAGAAATCAAACCTGATGTTCTGCACAAAATAGTTTTTGGGGTACCTGAGTGAGAGAGACAGGAGAAATGGCTGCATTACACTTCCTTGCACAGCTGAAGGCAGCATGTGGATGCTGGCAGTGCAAAATAACCATGTAAAATATCTTTACAACAGGCTGGATCTGTCTCTCAGCTGCTACACTGAAGGGTTCTGCAGCTGACAAACATCTGATGCCCCAAGACTTTGATCCTTCAGGAGAACTGGTACTTGCAGCTTCCAGCTGAATCCAAGTTTCTCAAACCTGCCCTTGATTCAGTTTGACAGACCACCCAACCTGAGTTCCCTGTGCACAAAACAGATGCAATAACTCACTGCTGATTCCTCATAACACCAAAGCTTAAAATCCTCGCTGCTCTTTTCACCATATCCTATGGAGGGTTTTATGAACCAGCAGCTGAATTAACTCCTCCTATCCCACCCTGGGATCAGCCCAGCAGTGAAACACCCAGCAGCTCACCTTGTTTTGTCAGTCATGTACTGGATGGAGCCTGGGGGCAGCGTGTGGGGGGTCAGGGTGTTGTTGAGGGCGACAGTGATGCGGCACAGGGTCCCTGGGCTGCCCTGCACCACGCTGCTGATGTCAGCCTCAAAGGGCAGGTGCCCCCCTTCGTGCTCCACCACCTGCACCCCGTTCACCCACTGCAAGGAAAGACCCCAGAAAAATGGTTTATTAGGATTTTGTGGTGAGCAGAGCACGGAGAAGGGAAGCCTGGTTACAAGGAACAGCCGGGCTCTTGATCCTCAAGGGATCTTTGAGGGATCCCCCTTTGCTGGGAGCTAGGTCTGGCTCACATAAAATGTCACTGAGGGAAACAGTTTGGGGCAGATCCATTAATCAGGAAATGTTCAGTTACTAATCCCGAAATTGCAGGGTCAGAGAAGAGAAACTGGAATTCCTTCTTGCTGGGGGGAAACAGGTTAAGAAAACAGCAAAGAGCTGCAAAATCGAGGCAGGGACGCATTTGCTGAACAAACCATAAAACTGACTTTAGTCCAGCCTAATTTTGGAAGCACGGGGCCAATCCCCCAGGCACCTACCACGATGGAGTAGTAATGGGCACTTCCAAAGCGCAGCACCACCCTGGGGGCGGGATCGCCCTGCAGCCAGCGCAGGGGGAGCAGCACCTCCTTCTCGTACCACACCCAGCCGATGTAATTCTCCAGGCTGGGGTCCTGGGTGATGTCGTTGAAGCTGGCAGGCACTGGCATGTCAATCACAGGGCCACTCTGGCAGGAGTCGCATGGAAAAGGAAGGAACAGAGCGTTTAAAAAGAGGATTTTTACTGCTGGAGGTGTCCCCTTCCAATCTCTTTGCCAAGGGAAAATACTTGGGAAAAGCTGTTTAAAAACTGGTGAGATCTCCCAGAGCTCCTATACAAGCCCTAATTAGCACCAGGCACAGGAACCTGCCTGTTCCTACAGGAAGCAGCTGCTCCTTTTCCTCTCCTGCTGTGCAATGAAATGCTTTCATTAATGGCTCTGGCATCATGGAATCACAAGTGAGGGGAAAAAAACCCAAGCCCGGGTTGTTGTTTCAGCCTGGGGCTTCCCAAAGCTGGGAATTTTCTCCTCAGCAATGTGGGGGCTGTGGTGCTGTTTGCTAAGAGCTGTAGTAAAAGAGTAGCAAGAGTAAAGGATATTTTGGGCAGGAATGATTATTTTAGGATATTTTTCTTCCTGTGGAGACTGTTTGGGATGAGTTCAACCTTTCTCACCACCTGAAAGCAAAAAATTCCTTGGAATTACAACAGAACCCATTCAGTTGCTTATTCCAATATAAAGATTAGAGGGAGGCAGTGACACAGGACATTGAATATTGAGGAATCCACATACTGTTGCCAAACAGAGCTGTTCATTTTCAGCACTTTCTGCACTCAGGATGTTGCACAAAGGAGTTCTGCAGCTTCTCTTTTCCTGAAGAAGCCTCAGGAAACAGAATGAGGAAGGTCTGGGCACCCAGGATGGACATCATGGGCATGGCTGACTCAGCACTGGCACTGCAGACAGCTCAGTGCCCCCATCACAAGATCCTAGTGGGGAAATCCTTGGATGGGGAAGAGGATTTTCTAGTATCTGATGCAGGACAACCCTTGCCTAGGCTGGCCAGGAGCTGTGTCCCCTTCAAGGAGATTCTCTGAGGTCGAAAGCAGGTTGAGCACACTCATCTAAGTTTCCCTTTGGTATTTCAGGATTTCTTTCCTCTGGCAAAGCTTCCAGCAGCACAGTGACCTTCAGCTCTTCTCTCCTTCCACAGTTCAGCAACAAAATCGGCCAAAAGGCTAAAAATAGAAATAAGGAACGACTTATCCATTTTATGCATAAAATTCATAACTCTTTTCTCTCAAGTAATGTAGTTCATTTCCAAACAGCTCTCAGTCATACCAAAACTTGTCTACCAGCACTCTGAAACTTTGGAATAAACTGTTCCCAGTGCCTTTTCCAGGCACGTTTTTTGCAGATTCTGTGCTGCTGGAAGCTCAGCGCTCTGCGAGGCTCCGGCAGCACCGGGCACCTGGAGGTGAATGGGCTTCACTCAAACGGTGTCTGCCTTTGGAGCAGCACCGGGAGGATCATCAGGAGCTGCTAATTAGGAACTGCCTCAAGAATAACCTGGGCACAGCCATCACCATGGGGCAAAGGGCAGCGGCCCCGCCAGCCCGGTGGGAAAGGGAAGCAGGGAAAGAGGAAGGGACGGAGAGAGGAAGAAAGAAGCGGTGTCCCCGCAGCGGGCCGGAGCCCGGTTCGGAGGGGGAAAAGCGCATCCTGCGCCCGGCGATGGGCAGCGCCCGCCCCGCTCCCCGCTACCTGCCGGAGCGGCCGCCGGTACCAGCGCTGCGCGAACCCGGCGTCCCTGCCCGGAGACAGATCGGCGCGGAAGCTCCAGAGGCCGCCGAGCTCCCTGCGCTCGCGGGAAGGGGTGTCCCGGGGCTGCAGCATCCCGGTGGGACCCGCCGCCAGCCCCGGGAGGAGCGGCAGCAGCAGCAGCAGCAACAGCGTGCACAGCCCGGCCCCGCCGCCGCCTGACGCCGCCGCCGCCATCTTGGCTGTGGGCAGAGCCCGCTGAGGGCGGGGAGGGGCCGGGGCCGCGGCTGAGGGGCGGGACCGGAGCTGAAGGACAGGACTGAGGGGCGGGACCGGGGCTGAGGGGCGGGACCGGAGCTGAAAGACCGGAGCTGAGGGGCGGGACCGGAGCTGAAGGACAGGACTGAGGGGCGGAACCGGAGCTGAGGGGCGGGACCGGAGCTGAAGGACCGGAGCTGAGGGGCGGGACCGGNGTGGAGGAGCCAAACCTTTAGTCTGCGCTCGTTGGCAGTGTGGATATCCTCATCAGTCTGGATCACACCAAAGACTCCCTTGGACCATTCCTCAGAGATCTGCAAACACCAGAAACACCAGTCAGCCACCACAGCTGCCCTGCTGTGTGTGTGGGGGCTTTGAGTGTCCCCAGCAAATCCCAGCTCCTGCCATTCCCACAAGTGTGGCATTCAGACTGCTTGCTGTATCCTGATATTCCATATTGTTGCTGGGATTCATCTCTCTATCCATGATAATCCTGCAGTGTTATGGAGGAGTTAAGCATTGCAAGAAAAAAATTGAGCCTAAATGCCAGTGATTTCTTCAGCATCACCCACAAAGGTTTTCCTATAAAATACTGCACCGTTGTCCAGGGTGGGTGAACAACTACAATGGATATTTTATTAAACCCTTCTCTGCTGACTCCTCTTCCCCCCCTACACCTGCTATGCATTGCCTCCCACCAAGCTGGGCAGCCAGACTCAAAATTCCACGTGCCAGCAGGAAAAGGATGTTCTTACTTCCCACTGAAGTGATTCCTAGTGACTGCTCAGTCTGAAGAGGATGGGACACAAGGACATTTAAAGATGCTCTTTAAAACAGCAAGATGCTGTCAGGGAAGGAAAGATTCATTCCAGCACACATGGGAGTTTGTGAAGGGAAGAAATACCTTTTCCAGGCCACTCAAGATCTTCTCCAGCTCAGTTTTAGACAGGATCCCAGCCTTCTCCAAGGCTTTGGCATAAGCCATGCTCCCCTGGATGTCGACTTCAGACAGTCTCTGATCAACAGTAATGGAAGCACTGAGCATCTCCATGATGGGATCCGTGCTCCCCACAAACCTTCCTGCCATCATTTTGTCCCCCTGCAAGTAAAGAAGGTAAGAACACAGATTTATTGATATATCCCCTAAAACTTGGTTCGTGTCCATCTCAATCCTTATCAAATTAAAACTGAGGACAACCTCAGGAATGGTTTTATTCAGTCTATACCAGCAAAACCCTGGACTTTAGAGCATGTCATTGTCACTAGAATTTAGCCCTTGAGGTTACATGTCTGGCTTGGGGATTGTCCAAGAGATCTGACTCCTGCAGGACTCTCTGAAAATGAACATCAGGGCACGTGGGGCAAGATCAGCACGGAACTCTCTTTTAAGGCTGGTGCTGATCTCTGACCCTTTGATGGACTCCTGACAAAAAAAAAAAAATAAAATTAAATTAAATGGTAAAGGAGTCAGGTATATAGTGAAAACTGGTCTCTACTCCTTGAAATATTAAATAATCCCACTCTTTTAGGGAGACTAGAAGAAAACGTTCCTCTGACAAAGAGCTGTGGGCCAGCACAAGCCACATGCTCTAAACCACTCCTGCGACTATAAAGTGTCAGAACTTACCGTTTGAAGCAGCTCCAGAGTCCACATTCTTGCAAGCTTTGGTGTAAAATTAGAATAAAACCGGCAAAGGCGCAGATTGCAGAAAGGGAGGCCTGGGTGCCTTCAGTGTTCCACAAGTTTCCGTGAGATGAAAAGGGAGGAGAAACCCCAAAACACCCCCAGAAGGGCTCAGCGAGTGCTTAGCGCCGGGCGGCCGGCGGAGCTACCATGGACAGCGGGCAGGGCTGGGACATCCGCGCCCTTTTCCCGAAGGGCCGGCGGAGGGAAGGGCAGGAGGGCGCCTGCGGGGGCAGGAGGCGGGCTCGGGGTGCCAGAGCTCTGCCTTTGAAGCAGGTCTGGCGGCAGGAGCTGCCGCGGGGACGGGGGGAAATGGGGGAAAACCCCAAAGTTTTGCAGCTCCTCGCTGGGCACCCCATGATGGGCAGAGGGGATAGGGAGTGAATGGTGCTGCTGGGATGGGGAAAAGGTGTCCAGGTACGGTTTTGCTGCCAGGATCTGAGGTGGGACGGTTGGTTATTGCAGCAAAGTTGTTCGCTGTCCCCTTCTCCATTTAAAACCCGGGAAAACCAATCCCCGAATCACTAAAGTTGGAAAAGACCTCCAAGATCAGTGAGTACAACACTGCCAGGAGCATCCCTAACCCACATCCCTAAGGACCACACGGACACCTTTCCTGAACCCTTCCAGGGATGCTCATCCCACCACGTCCCTGCACAAGCTGTTCCGAACGGAGCAGAGCAGAACCCGGAGCAGAACCCCACCAGCAAAGCCAAGCTCCCCCTCACCTCGGCTGCCATTTCGGACGACGTTTTGCTCGTTTGTGCAGCGATCCTGGAACCTGGTGCAACCTACGGGACAGCGCGGAGATGCTCAGCTGCCCCGGTGCCCGCTTCCTGCCCCGTTCCCTGGGCGCTCCCGGTACCCTCCCGATTCCCTGGGCACCGCTCCCGGTGCGCTCCCGATTCCCTGGGTACCGCTCCCGGTGCGCTCCCGATTCCCCGGGCACCGCTCCCGGTGCGCTCCCGATTCCTTGGGCACCGCTCCCGATTCCCCGGGCACCGCTCCCGGTGCGCTCCCGTTGCGCTCCCGGTTCCCCGGGCACCGCTCCCGATTCCCCGGGCACTGCTCCCGGTGCGCCCCCGACTCCCTGGGCACCGCTCCCGATTCCCCGGGCACCGCTCCCGATTCCCCGGGCACCGCTCCCGGTGCGCTCCCGGTTCCCCGGGCACCGCTCCCGGTTCCCTGGGCACCGCTCCCGGTTCCCCGGGCACCGCTCCCGGTTCCCCGGGCACCGCTCCGGGTGCGCTCCCGGTTCCCCGGGCACCGCTCACCTGCTCCGCACACAGCCCCGGCCGCTCTGTGGCTCGCTGCTCCCCGGCCCCGCTGCCCCGCTTTTACAGCCCTCGGCTCGGGGCTGGCAGCTCGTCCCGCCCCGCTGGGGCGGGGTGTGCCCGGGGCCGGCCCCGCTCGGGTCCCCCCCGTATCCCCCTTGTCGCTTCCCACCCCTGAGCTGCAGCTCGGGGCCAGGGGGTGCTTTGGGGAGGAGGAGGCTTAGGAGGGATGCTCGAGTGTTGCTTCGTACCTGGCGTAGCTCCTGCGCTGTGAGCACGTCAGGAATATCCTTGGAATGCTCCCTTGGGAATATCGCTGTGCTGAAGGAGTCGCATCGTTCTGTGTCACACCCTTCTAATGAGCGATCTTTAATAGAATTATAACTGATATGGTGCTCTGTCCCCATTGCGACCCCAATAAACACAAAAAATAGATGGGAGCTTCTTGTCCTTTCCCATCTCTGCGTGGGTGAGACTTTTCATCCCACTTGTAAGGATGCTACAGCCCCAGCTTTGGGGTTTCCCTGCTGTCCCCAGGTTGTGGGGTCACCTGAGCCCCTCAGGCAGTGGCTGTGGGGCTTGGAGTTATTCTTATGGCAATAACATGTAGCTTAAACTCATCACACCCTAAATATCTTGGAACTGAGTAACTGATTTAAAGCACAAGAGAGCTTTTAGAGCAGTGAAGCTGTGGCTTAGCATGAACTTCTCATTAACTCCTCAGACAGAGCATTTTCTGCAGCCCCTCCACAGAAAGCTGAATATTTGCTGCTTTCTCTTACCAAGTGAGCTCCTGCAGTGTAGTATTTTCCCATCTGCATTGTCCAAACCTCTCATGGAGCTCAGGAAACATATTCCAACTTTCTCATCCACGTTTTTTGTTGGATCTTCCTCCCTTAAACTGACCCTTTTGTTCTTTTCTGCTGTTCTCTCAGTTCTACAACTTATCCCCTTTCCCTTTTTCCACTAGGACACCAAAACAGTGCTTGATCCTTTTGCAGTCCCATTCCTTCCTACAGTGAAATCCCTCATTTTTACCACTTTTCTTCTTCACCTTTTCAAAGCGTCCTTGTCCTTACTCTGAGCTTTGACAGGAGATTGCCAACGTGTTGTGAAAACATTAAGCACTGAATTTATAACTAGAATGAGTCTTATAAATAAGATTTTGCTCACCCATGTCTGATATTACATGTGACAGGGGATATCACACCCACACAGGACCTGTCAGCAGTGCCACTGTGTATTTAGCAATACAGAGGGATTAGTTAGCTTGGAGTGCACTGCTCAGCTTCTGCCCCAGTTTGTATCTAGGAAATGATGAATTCTCTCTTAATTCTTAGATCAAGCAGTCAATAACCATCTTTTCTCTATAATAAGCAATGTAGAATGTAGACTAATATTTTTATAATAAAAATAGAAGTAAAACTAAATGCAAGCAGAATTCCTCAACTTAAAAACAAACATTGAAGAAAGAGGATTTCTTAAAGATGGTCGGAGCTGGAGAGTTGAACTTTCTTGAGGGGAAAGCAATACAAAATATACTTTTTAATGCAAACTGAAGTGCATTCTCATTGCTATCTTCTCCATTTGTTCTGGTTTGGATGTCTCTCCACTTCCCATCATCTCCTTTCAGTATTTTATCTGAAATTGAAAGATTAATCTCAAAATTCTCACCCCACAGTTAAAACTGAGGAATTTCTGAGGGAAAAGCCTCCCACTTATTTTCCTTTTTGGGAGAGAGGATGGCAAATCATTCCTACATTAATATTCCCAGCTACACCCTTTTCGAGGTGACAATGAGTACTAGAGAGTAAATTGCCAATTCTGCAGCACAGAGAAGTTTAATTAAATATATTTTAATGTTCTCAAAGATCTAAACTTTCTTTATACTTTTGTAATCCATCAGAGTCTTTCTCTACCATTTCATTTTTTTGCTGGAAGACTGCAATGCTGAGGGAGTGCAGCTCCAAAGGAGCTTTGGTGGGTCTGGAAATCCACTTTTCACAACAGGACTGCGAAGGAAAAGGTTGGCAGAAACTGCTAAAGTGCACCTTCTTTTAAAAACATCTTTTTTTTAGCTGTCTTTTCTCTTTGGAGAAAGAAAACAGCTCCATGGGCTGAACGTGCTGGGCAAACGCACCGTCAGCTCGGTTGATGCGGAGCCGTGCTGACATTTTTTGTTCAAAAAAACCCCCCAACTTTGTTTTTAATGAATTTTTGAATGTAAAAGGCAAAAAAAAAAAAAAAAAGAAATAGACACATAGGGTGCTGAGCGAAATGCTGAACACAGTAAACATCTTTCATGACAAAGAACACAAATACCCTGCAGATCTGCTGTCAATAGCAAGTCCTAGGCCCCCTGCTTTCAATAGTTAATACCGAGGCCCCTCTCTCCCCAAGCCTTAGTGGTAACAATCACAAGCCAATGCTTAAAATGTTGACATGCTAAGCACATTTGGAAAAACCCATGTCTGCATTCCCTATGGATGGTGTAGCATCACTGTCTAACACCTAAAGAGCAGCAGTTAAAGCTGAAGTGACCTCCTCACCTCACCTCCTGCCCAGTTGGTTCTCTCTTGATATTCCCTCTCTGCCTTGCATGGTGTCAATGGACGTGAAGCTGACCCATATTTGTATTTACAGCCTCACCAGACTTCCTGTCTCCACTAGGAAATGTTTTTGGAGGAGTATCTCTATCAGGGAAAAAAGCTGTTGAAAGATGTGTCTGTGTTATGTTCACTCATCCCCCGCTGTGTCTTCATCATGGATTGGAAAAAAGCAGCATTGATTGGAAAAATGTGTCAGGAAAGTGAAATTTTGAGGAAAGGGTGAAAATAAATACAATAATTTGCTGCTAGGGGAGAGGTATAAAGCGATGTAAAGGAGGAATAAAATTATTGTGCTGAAGGTTCTGAACCCTTATCTGAAGAGAGTGGTGAGAGGCAGACAAGGATTAGCAGATTCTTGGAAGGAAACTCTGAAATTTGGTTGTCTGGAAATACCCTGTTTTCCTATGAAAACTGACATCCTTTCCCTTCTTTCAGGCGGTTCCATGTGCAGGGTTTGGGACATGGCAGAGCAGTCACAGAGCTTTTGCTGTGCCAGTTTTGGCCAACTAACAAGGCCAGTTAATCCTGACATGAAAAAGGGCAGCATCCATTGCATCCTGTGCACTGAATCACACCAGCAGCTCTCAGTCTGCCTTTGAAGACCTCTCTCCTGGCTTTTTTTTATTCCACAGGACTCCACAATGAGTGATTCTGAAGTATAAATGAATTCCTGCCTTTACTACAATCAGTGTGTGATGGGGTGCACCTGTCCACTGAAACTTTTTTAGGAGTTTTCAGACTAAAAGGGATGAAAAGCTTTTGCAGTTGGCTTTTAAAATTTGCCCAGCACTTCTATATGTGGTGGTGAAAGTTCCTGGAAAACTGGGAGCTGCTCCTTGCCCGCTGCCCTGGCACTGAAGACTGTTCCCAAAGCACTGAAGTTTGCTCATATTACTCTGAATTGATCAAGGATTTGCAACACCCCGAAGGAGAAGAAAAGGCTTAAAAGTGGGAGTGGAATTTTGTCTGCTTTGATTCTGGGGAAAAACTGGCTGGTGGGGTTTGTGCTGGAATTGTAAGGCAGAGGCTGGGGGCCACAAGTGTGACCCATTCAGTTCCCTAAATCCCTAAAAGGCTGCAAGCTGCAAGCAAAAATATCTGTATGACACTCCTTTGGGAGTTAGTGGTGCTGTATTTGCATATAAAATTTTCTCCAAGATATAGTGTCAAAATTAAGGAATTAATGCTTCTCTGGCCAGATAATTTTCCTTGCTGTTGCTACTAGGATTTTTTTGTTTGCACTCTTTGAAGTGTCACTGGTTTTATTTGAGAATGAAAAGGGCTCTTGGAAAATTCAATAGCACATGGTTTAGCTGGGAAGGAGTCACGGTGACGGCTGAGAAAGACACAATTCTGACGAGTTTGATGGGTTTATATTCAAGTGCTTTGAAACACTGTAAGAATATTACACAAGAACCTCAGCCTCGCAGTACTCCACACACGGTTAAAGATTTGATTTGAAGGGACTTTCGCGATACTGTTTTGCCTTTGTCACACTTAACAGCGGCTAATTGTCACACTGTCAGAAAAAAAAAAAAAAAACATTCTCTGTTTAATGTACAGTCAAAGAGAGCAACGGGAGCCCCTCTTCCGTCGCCGGCATTGGTGGTTCAGTGGTAGAATTCTCGCCTGCCACGCGGGAGGCCCGGGTTCGATTCCCGGCCAATGCAGCTTCTGTTTTCCTTTTTTTTTTTTTCAGTTCCTTATTTCTCCTTCCTTTTCCGCTTCCGTTCCGGCCGCCAAATCCTCCTTCAGCCCCACTGGGTCTGGCCCCGCCGTTCCTCCGCCGTGTCCGCCTGGGCTGCGGGTGCCCGGGGGTAGCGGGAGGAGCCTCGGGGAGGCCGCGCCGGGGAGGACAAGATGGAGGTGTAAGGAAGGGCCTGAGGGGGGAACGCAGGGCACGGGCGGGCCTCGGAGCCACCGTGCCGTGGCCACAGCGGGCCTGCAGGGCCGGGGGTGCCTCTCTGTAGGGTTTGTGTGGGGTATATCTCTGTGGGGGTACATCTATATGGGCGTGGGGTGTGTACAGGTATATCTGTGTGTGCTGTGAGGGGGCGTACACCCCTATGGGGCCTGTGCGTGAGGGCTGTGAGGGTACAATAAATCCATGAGGGGTTTGCTGCCCCCAGCAGCGAGTTCAGGCGTTAGGTCAATATCTGAGGGGTTTATTTTCTTTAAAACTCCTGCTGAAGCAGCTGTTGGGGTGAAAAGCGTCGTGGCTCGGTGTGAATCCTGCTCTCATCCCCTCCTGTCCCCTCCTGTCCCCCTGCCCTGGGGGAGGCAAAATGGGAATTTTTCTTTTCGAGGAGAGTTATTCCCGTGAGCTGTGTGCAGGAGCTGCAAATGCTGGGGAAGGAAAAGCCTGGGGGTTTGTGCCAGCGATTGCAAACACGGTGAGAGAGTGAGAATTTTGGCTGGTCTGTATTTCAGGGCTGTTACACCAGGCAGCGTTTTGTGCTTTCCTGCCATGTGTTTCGGGCACAAAACTATAGGATTTGACTTGTTGTGAAGCTTAAAATCTCCAGAGTTCTGTGGAGCTGGATAAATTTCTAATTTTAATTTAATTTTCATTTATGTAATGAATGGGGCACTCATAGGATGTATTCCCCAAAGTCACTGAGTTCCTGCAGCCATATAACCCAGGGATGCTTTGCTGTCATTAAATCTTCTCTCCTATAAGATCTTCTCCCATTAGTTTATTAGCTTTAAAAAGTATTAAAAGTATTCATACTTTTGGCATTACCATTAATTTTTTTTTCTTTCCTGCTGAAGTCTTACTCTCATAAAAATTAAGTGAACTATTGAGCTGACTGCTTAAAAATATACATTAAAATTAATTGTTTAGAATTTCATGTTTCCTGACTGTAAAATTGGTAGCTGTGAGTCAGGACCGAAGGACATTTTATTTTTACTCATACACAGAACTCCTTTAAACACAGAACTCCTTGAACATACTTTACAGTACCTTGCTGTGGAATAGATTCCATTGAATCACTAATGCAAAAGTTTATCAGTTTATAATTTTGATATTTCAGCACGAGTTGTTGAAGATTTGAGACTGACTCACTGGCAGGAAAGGCAAAAAAAAGGTGTTTTTCTGAATGGCACCGCGGTTTGGAATGAAAAAGGAAAGCAGTTGTCTTAAATAATTTCATTCTTAACCTCAGCTTGATTCCGCAGCCTCATTTGCATGGCGATGCATTTACTCCATACGAGCCTTTCAGCCGAACAATTCCATATGTAATTCTCCCTATAGAATGTCTTTGATCCGTGGGGATTTCTGTAGGGCCCGGCTGAATGCAAACATTCTGAAGACTTGCATTTACCTAACAACAAAAGCTATATATGGTTTGTAAAACATGAATGAAAAACTAATGCGTGCCTGAGCTCACTTGCTGAAGTTTCACTCGGGTCAGCGAAATGGAAGTTGAAGTTCATCTCAGCGTATTTTAGAAGGTCCCTTTTCATTTAAAAACAATGATAGAACCTGTGGAAGTTTGTGGATGCATTTACCATTTGAAAGTGATGAACGTGACAGTTCTATTCAGACGATTCACGGTGCTTAACAACACATTGTACCTTTTTTGTTCTTTTTTTTCTTTTTCCTAAGCTGCTGCACAGACCTGAGAAAGGCCTTTTTTTCCTTTTGTATGGAAACTTTCTGTTGTTGTGGCTGCTGACTGCTCAGCAGAATGTGTTGTTCAGGGAATATAGGATGTTTTGTGGCAGTTTTTCTCCCTCTTTTTACTTTATATATATAAATTTACAATATCCAGGAGGAATAAAGTCATTATATGCTTGGCTCTGCAGTCAACCTGCCAGCCTTGGATAAGGATTCTTGCTTAATTGAGACTGAGAAAGTGAAAAATGAGAAACCCAGCCTTGCCCTTCTAATAGGCACATAAAGATGGAAAGAATAAATAAAGAGAAAATGCAGTAAATTGGGGTTTTTTTTACTCAGTACAACACGTATAAATTAAAGCCCTGTTTGTGTCTATACACACACACATGTCCATGGTACTAAAATACTGTGTGCTCTTGACTAATAAAGAAAATAGTGTTTATAATCTGAATTATTTCCCATCAATCTTTATTTGAATAAAATCAATGGCTTTTTTTCTAAGGAAGAAACAAAGCAATTTGGTTTGAGGGTGTGAAATGGGGTGAGTGAGTAAAATAGGGGGGCTGAGTGGAAGGAATGTGTTTTACAAGTGTGTTATGATTTATGGGGCAAACTGTAGATATTTATGTCATAATTCTACTGACAGTATGGAAGAAGTATTATCTGGAGATGGCAGTTGTAGAATCACTAAAATAAGATGTCTTTGGGCTTTTTTTTTTTTTTTTTTAAACGCCTCTGTTTTCTTTTAGTGTCTGTGACTGGGCAAAGAAAAATTTCAGACCTTTTCATTTGGAACATAATTAACTGTTCTCATTTTTCCTTTTAGGAAAGATGCAAATGCTGCATTGCTGAGTAACTTTGAGGTAAGTTTGTCTTCATTCTGGTTTTAAAGCAGCAATTTAAAGCTGTCATCAGTCCCTTGTATAATCTTTGGAAGCTGAAAACTGGCAGTGGCAATCAGCAAAAGCTGCAGGGGATTTACTGCTCCTTGCATCTGGTTTGTTTTCAAGGGAAAAAAAAAAGCTTTGTAAAGAAGATTTGGAAATGGTTTTGCTATTAATGGGTACGGTGTAACTGTATTGTGAGATTATTCCAAAGCAGGTGTTTTTCTCTCTCATTTTAAGGGAGGTGCAAGGAATTGTTGTTTTAACTTGAGCTAGGTAATGGAAATATTTTGCTTTACTGATTAATGTAATTTTTTGAACAGTGTTAATAACCCACGTGGTTTTGTCTGTGTTATTGTATTGCTGAAGCTGGTTTTTATTGCAGCTGTTTCGTTCTGTTCTGAAATAAATCTTGAACTGTTTTTTCCTGAGCTGCATCTGCCTGCAAACAGCAGAGCAGGGTCTGGTGACTGTTACATGGGCTTTAAGGAGGGCTTGGAGAGAACTCTCCTCATTTCCTCTAAGATACAGATACCATGTCAGCCAAGCTGTGTTCAGTGCCTAGCTGTTAAAAACGTGAAAAAAAGAGCAAATATGGCTTTTCAAAGCACTGATTCCTCCCACACTACTGATACTTTCCCATTTGCTCCACTTCCCAGTTGCAATTTCACTGGCAAAGCCAATGTTCTGTAAATCAAGGTAATGCTTTGCACAGGAAGTTCCTCCCCTGCAGTTCTTGTGGGAGCCTGGAGTTGTCCCTTTGTGTTTGTTGTCAGAGTTCACAGCCTCAGTTTGGGGTTCCAGCACTGACAGGTGTTCCTTTCTCAGGGAAGGGGCAGTGTGAAGCAACTGCAGCATCTGCAGCTGATTATATTTCTATTTCCCACTGTCTAGAAATGTTTGGTTTCTTATTTCTCTGAACTTGTCAGTTTATAATTCCCTTGGGGCTGGATCTTGAATGTAGCCAGGTAAAAATGAGGGGATAAACAGTGAGAAGTGCTCTGTTGCTTTGCTCTGGGTTTTGACTCTGCAAAGCCTGAAATAAAATATCTGAAAAAGTTTCATTCATCTGTTTTAAAAAGTCACAGCTTTTAAAAAAACATTTTACATCCTTATTCATCACTCTGGGCCCAAAACATTTTCCATTTCAGTTGCTGATCCATCCACCAAAACAGCCACACATCTTTTGTTGGTTGGCTGATAGGATTTTTCCTGTTCATTTATGATTTCCTGTTGTCATATTTTTGGGTAAAATACTCTTAGATCCTCTAAACCACTTTATTTTTTATCTTTAGGTGTACCAGTTACTTACTGATCTCAAGCAGCAGCGTAAAGAGAGTGGCAAAACCAAGCAGAGCTCTGGGCAGCAGAATCTGAACACCATCATGTATGAGGTGAGTAGCACTGGGAAGGTCCTTTTACCCATCAGCTCAAGCTGCAATAATTCACAGCCTTAGGGTTGGATATTTAATAATTTGGAATCAAATTTCCCCCTATTAAAAACCACAGTAAAATGTTTTATCTGCCACTTTTCTGTGCTCACTCTGTTGTAGGGTAACTGTGCTGTCAGGGAAGAGTTAGCTGCTGTTACTAAAATCTGTAAAAGAAGTTCAAACCCCCTGGTTTTCAACTGTTTGGTTTTGTTAGGATTTTTTAAATTTTAACTATTCCATCCTTTCAAGGCAAAGAGCAGAACTTGCTATCATCTGGTGAATTTATGGTAAGACCTGATCTGATAATTAAGCTGATGATTTCAAAGCACAGATCACATGGTATTTTCTTGTTAACACAATTAATAATCCTGTCAATAGAAACTAATTAACTTCCAGCTAAAACAGATAATTTTTATTTTTTTTTTTTTTATTCAAAGAAAAGCAAAACCACACATACAAATAACATCACTTGGATGCCAGGTCAGTAATAAACATTTCATCCCTTGCTAAGAATGAATTCTAAAATCCTATAATACAAATCCCACCATTTCAAATATCCCAAATTAGCAACTTCCCAGAGCCTTGCAGTGGGACCCATTGTGTGTGTGCTCAGAACTGCCTGAGCAGCACCATGACTGACAGGCAGCTGAAAGCACTTTGCCTTTGCTTGCATGAGTAATTCTGTTGAGCACTGAAACTACTCATGTGGATAAGATCTGGCCTAGGCTTTGGTTTTGTTTTAGTTCTGGCTTTGTTTGAAAAAGGTACAGAGTTGTAATTCCTAAGCCTTGCATTCAACAAAATAGGGGCTTACCAAAAAATTGGAATTAAAGCTTCATGGAGACTGACAGTCTCTTCCTGTACCTCTGGGAAACAGCTGAGGAAGATCCTGTAAGTAAATTTTACCAGGATGCACCTGAAATCTTTAATTGCTTTGTTGTTCTATGTGTTAAATACCTATAGGATGCTTGGGTGTGGAGCTGGTGTAAACTCTGGGTGTATTCTGTATGTTTGACTGAAAGAAAAGCAGAATTTCATCTTACAGGGTTGTCTTTGGATTTCTTCACAAGCCTCCTGCAGACTTGGATCTGTTGGCACTGAAGTAACTCCAAAGGGGCTTTGTTTTTCTGTATATTTGGCATTTTCATCGATTTGAAATTGCCAAGAAAAGGTGAACTTGGAAGAGAAATTACTCCTGTGAAATAATTACATTATATGACAATATAATAATTTCATTTCAGTCATTGGTGGTGAATAACAACTTCATTTTTATCAGAAAAGGTCAGACAGGGTTTACAGAAAGGAATAATAAATTATAATTATTTACACCTCTTCATTTTGTGGTTTAATTCAAGCAACAATAAATATTTAGGAAGATTTTAAGCCACTTCCAGTGAAAATTCAGCTGTGAAATGGAATTTTTGTGGGTTTTTTTAATCAATAAATTAGTTTTTCGCTCGCATCAGATTACATTGTGTCATGTAATTCCATTATCCACCTGCTCAATGTTGTTATTTTAAATAAAGCAAATAAATGGAACATCTGCTGGCAAAGGCAGTTGATATTGGTGGGTGTTACATGTAAAAAATGGATCAAAGTTTAATTGTCTCAAGTCAGATAAGCATTTTTAATAGCACAGTATCCTTGCAGATTTCATAACAAGCCACCCAGTCTGCTTCTATCAACTTTTAAATTGCCAAAAGTACAGGTAAAGGATAAAAACAACCATAGATTAGAGATCTTAAAGAGGGATTTGTGGGCTGGCAGTGAGCACATGCAAACTTGGCAGAAGGGAATGTGGGCTTCAGAATGAATTGTGTTCAACTTTCCTGTGTGCTTTTAAAAGACAAAAGCCAAACAAGGAGCAAACCAAGGAGGCAAATGTCTGTCACAAACAGCAAGAGGATTTTTTTAGCAGAGAGAGCTAAAACTCACTCCTCTCCTGTCCTCTTCAACTTGCAATTTTGGGCTTTGATCAGCTCAGATAAAGTTGATTTCCAAACCTGAATTGATTTTCCATTTTTTCTCAGTGCTGAGGAGCCTTTTCAGAGTACTTGTTCCATACCCAGCTGGTAAAACAAGTGTGAAATAATACATATTTCCTGTCTGTCCCTTGCAGACACTGAAGTACATTTCAAAAACACCCTGCAGGTACCAGAGTCCTGAGACTGTCAGAGAGTTCCTGGTAGCAATGAAAGACCATAAATTAACCAAGTAAGTGGAGCTGTGCCCTTGAACAGAAGTAAAAACTCAATTAATGCTGAAAAACTGATTTCTGTGGATAGTGTGATAATCTGATTAATGGATTTTAAGTATTTTCTGCCATTATTTAAATGCTTAGCCAAACATCTTTTCCTTCACTTCCATCTTTTCTTTATGTCCTGTTTGTCCAGGATCTCCTGAGATCTGCATTTCAATTATTTAAATATTGTATCAACCAACCTTCCCTCCTCCCCCAGCAGTTTCTAATGGAGCTGAACATCCAGTTCTTACTTTAGGAAGTTCTGCCTGGAAAAGAAAATATTTCCTTTGCAGTTACAAGATTCCAAGGGGTTCTTTCCTCTTTGGCAGTGGTGTGAGGGCCTGTTCTTGAAGCACATAATCCTCTTGAAGCTCTGCAGAGTGGGAGTGAAGTCTGATAGACACACAAGTGGAATCAGCTGGCCACTTGTTTGGATAACTCTAATCACTCCTCTGGCTTTTACAGCAGAAAAAAACCAGTATTTAGCTGCTTCTAAATGCCTGCTCCTTCACTTCAAAGGAGGAGTTTATGCTGGAGAGACAACTGAGAGTATTTTTATTCCCTGCTGGGAGGACTCCCAAGGAGTTCATCCTCTAGGAAAGAGGCTTTTCATTCATTTGGCTGTGACACAGAATGCACAGTGAGAGCATCTGGAGTGCTGCAGGGCAAGTTTTTACCCTGTCCAGAGCAGAGAAAGCAGATTGTGAGCTTTTTGTTAGACTTTCAGTGCCCCCTCTCTACAGCCAGCCCCATCCAGCACAGCTCTGGTGCTGCTGGCATTGCACACACAGGGATGCTGCTCCTTGGGAATTTGTCCTGGCTGTTGGAATTGTGCTCAGAGTGCTTGCTTTGTCAGGTCAGTAAGTCCATGTTTAATCCTCCTGTAGCTCATTTTATACAGCAGGATACTCATTTATGTGGTGGGCAAAGTATCCTAATTATTTTCTGGAGGTACTGGAGCATGGAGAAAAGAAAATATTCTGCAATAAAAATACTGGAGGTGTAAAGAGTTGGTAATATGGGCACTGAAACTGTCTTAAAATTGGCAGCAAACTATTTCTTGAGTCGTAGTGAGCATCCTTCCCTTCTGGTAATGTAAAACAGCTCTTTTGAAGAGAAATAAGCAGTTTAGGAAGAACCAGCAGAAGGATGCAGCACAGCAAAAAGGCAGAGTAGGATTTTTCAGAGGAAAAGAAACTGAATGATGTAGGTGTAAAACTCACATTAAAAATCAAAGGGTTTATTTTAAATTAAAGTTCATTTCTAAACTTCTTTCAGGTAGAATTTGACCAGAGCCTGAGGGTTAATTCTTTGTGTTACTACTTGAGGTGCCTTGACTGCAACTGCTCATCTGGATGAGATCTCCAAGAGTGAAATACTAAAAAATTTCAGTCATAACAGAGAAACTTCCAGCTAAAAATTCTCTGTCTCCCACAGTGCTGAGCACTTTTGTAGAAGATCTACCCAAATATTCACCTTCCCCCACCTGCTTGTTCAGTGAGCTGCAAAGGCTGGAATAGTTACAAGCTTTTAAAAGAGCTTTTTGGCTGCTTGATTTTTTATGGGTGCTCTGAGGTGCCTTTGGGTTTATCATCCTGTCTGTCCTTTTTCTGAGGCACTGAAGCAAGGGAGTTGTTCCCAAATAATTTCTTGTGCATAGTGGCAGCAGGATGAGAGTGAAGAGCCAGCCACTGGTGTAGGTGACAAATGTACTCTATTTATGACCTGGCAGAATTCAGATTTGTTGTGTGAGCATCCTGTACAACTTCTACTCTGGAACTCTCACATCTGGTAAAGAACTTCCCAACTCTGCCACGTGCTTTGCAAAATAAAACCTACAATTGTTTAGTGTGATCCTGGCACTGCTTCTTTTTCCTGATCTCTTCCATGCAGCCCCTTGAAGCCAGAAGTGTCCGAGCCCATCTGGCAGCCCCTTCACCCCAGACCACAGAGAGCACAATTACTCTTTAAAGCACTTTATGTTAAACCACTTAAAACAGTGATGCCTCCAAGGCAATTTGGAACTACCCTTGGGTTCCTAACCAAGGTCGTTTCAACACTGCTTCTCTTGTTAAATAAACAAGCAACTAAAGGCTTTGATGGTTTCCACTCCGTGAGACTGAGGTGGTGTTTAGGGATTTCATTCCAGCTATCTGCCAGAGAGCTTCCCTTTGAGAGGAAAGATCTGCAGTGTTTGCTTTTCCAGGACCTTGCTTGCTTGATCCCTGTAATGACCTTTCCTCCCACTAAGAGGAATGAACTCCAGTCTCTCTTTGCTGCTTCCTTTCTGGGTAAGGCACCCCAAACCGTGCTGGTCAGACACTGTCTCTGCTGGTCACAGCTCTCTGCAGGCAGCTGATTAGATTTAAGATATATTTGTGTTAATTGGGGTCTGTCCTCAGACAGAGCAATCTGGTTAAAGGGTCAGAAACGCCCCATCACCCCCTGCTGCTTCCCTGCCCTTTAAATTCCTTGTCATGAGTCCCTCTCTAGTCAGAGGGGAAACAATTAAGCAGCGTGTTGGTGCTGTTAATTAGGCTGAGCCTATCTCCTAAGCCGAGGGCTGGAGCGGGCTTTGCAGCTCCGCCTGTGGGCTGTGGCATTCCCTGCTCAGCCTGTGATTGCTGCCCTCAGCGCTAGGCTGTGCTCGTGGATGGCAGAATCCCCAGCTGGGAAGGGAGAGCAGCCGGGGAAACGCCGAGAATTGGGGCACCAGCAGAGCTTTGAATGAAGGGAATTCTGCTTTTTCCTTCCACAACCCTGCAGGATGTCAGGCTGCTCGTGGTGTCCCTGCTCCAGTGAGAGGACTGGTAATAAAATGCTGGGAAATCCTGCAATTCCTGGAAAATCACCTCAAAGCCTTCTATTATCACTGATATTTGCCACTCAAAATACCAAGTTTAACAGAGCAGCATCCATTTGGTGATTTAGTGTTCCAGACACAAAAAAAAGCTTCCTAAAAGGCAGATTTTAAAAATAAACACCAATGTGTGCCAAGAAATCTTCCAGAGTAATTTCAGAGAGCTGTCTGCTAAATGGAGCAAATTCAAAGCCATCTGAACAGGTATTTCACTGATACAATTAAGGTGTGATAAAAGAGCTTTTCCCATAATTTTTCATCATTATTTTGGTAAAATGGAGACTGTAGAACTGAGAAATTTTTAGAGCTAAAGCTCTGAACCCACATAATGAATTTTATTATTACCTTGCTGAGGCCTCAAGCTTTGGCTAGAGCTCCAGTTCAGTGAGCCATGTTGTACTTGGAAATAGAGTTTGCCACTAGCAGCTAATTTTCCAGTTTTTGTGCCTGGAATGGCTTCATATTTTGTAAGGTATAGTGAATTACATTGCATGAAAAGAACATTTATTGAGCTGGAGCTCTGTAATTATGGTTAAATAAAAAAAAATAAAATACTTGTTCTCCTTCCTGTTACTGATAGCCTATCTTGGATCTAATTTTGGAATGACCAAATTTCCAATCACTGCATATTATTATAATTTTCTAAAAACTGGACAGGAACATTGCCCTTTTTGTCTTTAAATCAACACAGTCGAGGAAGTGTTGAGCTGAAAATGTTCAGTGCTTTTAGAAAGTATTTTCCCTCCTGACTGCCAAGAACTACAACAGATACAAACCTCTGCAATATTAAAGGCTGAAGGATTTGCTTTGTAATTTTTGTCTCCTCCAGAGCTTTCAAAATGAATATTCAACAGCAAATCAGGATGGTGCTCATTGAACAACAGCATCATTTAAGAGGTTTTAAAAAGATTATTCTCAGCTTTTCCAGTGGGAATCCCTGTGGAGAATCACAGCACCCACTGTGATTTCCCACTTTGGGAAAATCCTCCCTCAGCCAGAGCCCACACTCAGGATTCAGACATCAAACACGAGTTGCCTTGGCTGATTCAGGACCATGGGGTTTATATTTCCAGCAGGAATAAAACCCCTGGTTATGTGTCCAGCTGTTACTTCATGGTTTTCCTAGCAACTCTCAAACATCCATTCCTGAGGATAAATTTGCCTCTGCACAGATGTTTGAAGAGTTTTTTTAGCTCTCAGTGCTGGATCTTGGCACTGTTCTCTCCCTGCCCAGACCTCTTGCTGGAAAAACACTCTGGGAGTTCAGTAGATTAAAAAAATGGGCAATACCAACACACCTGTGAGATTTTTGTTAAAATGTAAACTGCCAAAATTTGCTCAGTGCTGATAGAAAATGATGCATTTTGTCTGAATTTCCACAAGAGCATGGAACTATTTGTGTTATTTTTGAGAATGGCTGTATCAGTGCAGGAAAGTACTGTCTGTTCTGTCTGCTCTGGTGTGATCTTGAACACAACCCAGTGGTGGTTTTTGCCTTGCAGATCTGTTTTTTAGGATTTTTAGGATGTAACTCAACATCTTCACCCCCTCCAACACTCTTCCCTCATACAGACCTCAGCCTCATTTTCCTCCCCCAGAACAGCACACATTTTTGTCTCTAGCAGCCTGAGCTTTGTGTGTGTCCCCAAACCTATCCCAGAGTGTTTTTCCCTCAGCTGGAAAAGCTGCTTTTGGCTCCAGCTGAGTCTCAGAGCTGCAGGCTCAGCCCCACAGCAGTTAATTGCCATTTTGGGATTTCTCACCAGGCAGGTCCTGTACAAGTCTGCAGCACGGACCATTAACTCTGATTAGTGGAATCTTGCTTTTATGTGAGAAAATTGCTTTCAACTGTCACTCATCTTTTGGATGGATTCTTCTCTTAAATGAGCAGCTTTCGTGTTCCAAACTGTTACCAAAATCGAGGTAGAGCAGGGAGAATTCAGATGCTGAAGTTTGGGGGCAATGAAGCTGAAAATGTTCTTCACCTTCAGTTTGGATGAATGGGACAGTTCCCCTTTTTAATGAGCATCAGTGTGCCATGCATGCTGTACAAAGTGTCAAGATGAATTCATGAGAGCTGGAAAAAGTTAATTTTACTTTTTAGATTTTATGGAGCATGAACTAAATTCAGGCTTATGTCTGTGCCCATGCCAAACACTGCAGTCTGGGCTGATCCTAATGCATGGTTGCCTTGCTTAAAGCTAATCTCTGAAATTGTGGTTATTCAGGTTTTAATTTGTGTATGTTCTGTCAGGAAATTCCAGGTACTCAGAAAGCCTGGTCCTAGCAGTCCATTTTTGGGATCAGACACGGAGAGCCTGGTCCTAGCTGTTAACTTTTGGGATCAGTATTAAAAAGGTGTAGTGAGTACAGAGTTCCAACTCAAACCACTGCCTTCTGCTGCAGGCTGAGCAATCCAGTTTGCTATTAAATGAAATTTAGAGACATTTTGTGAGTGTTTGTTTCAAGGGGATATGCACTGCTTACCTCATAATTCCATATTACCATCTCTAAAGATGATTATGTTGGAGTGTTAATTAGTGCTCATACTGCACAAGCAGCTCTAGATGAAATAATGGCATTTATGCAGCTTCTGGGGTTTTTTTTTTGCACCCTGCTGCTCGTTCTTTTGTGATGTTCTGCATCATTTTCCAGTAGGGAGCTTTGCTGATCAAAACCAGGCATGAAATCCTTCAGCTGACACGTTTGAACGTGTTAATCACTTGTGAGTTATCTCTCATTCTTCTGTACACATTTTTAAAAACTTCAAACTCCCTGAAATGATGCTGTTAGCATCTGTTTGGCCTTTTTAGGATCTGTTTGGCCTGACTCTAAAATTTCTGTCTACTCCCTAATGAGTTAGAGTGATGTTAATGGCTTATAAGCAAAAAGTCTTGGAGAAGTGACCTTTTTTTTATTGTGCCCTCTATTTCTTCAGGAAACATGAGCAGTTTCACTAATTGATTGTTTTAGTCACAATGTGTAATTGGTGATAATTTATTTCTGCTTGCTGCTGGGCCAGTAATCTTCCTGTGATAAACACAGCTCTACCTGCTTTAAAATAGCTCTGGATAAATCAGGCTTGCATTCTTTAGCTCAGCCACAAAATAGCTTTGCTGTTTGATCCTCTTTGGCTCTGGAGTTTTGCTGGCAGGGAATTTCAAGGATATTACTTTGAAAAGAAGAAGATGAGGAAACTTATTTAGTAAAAGTCCAATTTGCTTTGTCTAGAGGAGCGGTGGAGCTGTAGGATTGGGATGTGTCTTTGCTACAAAAGAGAAGAAAGAGCTGTTTGAGAAGGCTCTGATCTCAAAAGTGGCAGTGCAAGAGAAATTTGGGTAAAATATGAATTCATCACACGGTCTGGCTTTGTAAGTAGGGCTGAGGGAGGAGGAGGAGGGAGGTTTTTACAAGGAGGATCCTCGGAGAAGCTTTTTGAGAGCTCTGGAAACTGAGGCACCAACACTTGCTTGGCCAGGGAGCAAAGCAAAGAACACTGAAAGCAGCAGCTCTGTGCCTCCAGCAGGCACCAAAGCAGGGAGTTTCCCAGCTCTGGAGGAAAAGCCATTAAATCTGTCACACATCCATCTGAATCGGCCAGATTTTTATATAGTAAGGCTATAATTTAATATTCTTTACCCAGCTCTGCATGGCAGTGCTGCCTTTAGCTTCACTTTGACACAAGTGAGTTTTCTGTCTCACTGATTCCTCAAATCACCTGCTTTCCCTGTAAAGGATTTGAGTGCTCATCGCCTGTCATTACTGAGGTTTTATTCCTGATTTTTATGACAATGGTAGATGGCAGCAGTTAGAAACACCTCATCTTTCTGCCAGTGAAGCAGCCAGCAGTGCTCTGAGTTCAGAGCTCGATCCAGCCGTGCTCTCCTCAGCCTAATGTTGTAAATACCAAAGAGATCAGGGTGATTAACATGGGAAAACAGAGGAGGTCTATTCCCTGCTTCCCTTCACCAGTGGAATCATATTTTGGCTCTCCAAAAGCAGAGAAATCTAATAATAAATCCACAAATAGGAGCATTTCTTGGAGCTTTCTGTTAGGAATTGTTAATATCTCACAAATGCTGTGTTGAAAATTGACAAGCTTTTCATCTGAAGCTGGAAGTCGTGATTAAAATGGACATTTTAGCTGGACCATCCAGCAGGCAGTGGCAGAGGCCATTTGAAATGAAATTATATCTCTGAGGTACCTCCAGCCACACAGAAATGATTGGTTGTAAACATGGAGTGATCTGTGTTCTCTTAAAAGCTGTGAGGTTTCCTTTCTAAACAACCCCCAGGGGGAAACCCTTCAGAATCAGTTTAAATACACTTTAAAGATGCCCTATAAATAGTAATAAATTCCAAGCTTTAGATCTTCCACTTTGCAGTTCCCTGCTGTAGCTTTGTATTTGCAGTGGGCTAAAAGGACAAACAAGTGGCTGCCATGGGATGGGGTTGTAACTCCTTAGGTATGAAGATTGTTTTTGTGGTTGTGAGTTCATAGCAGAAGTTTTTGATGTCTGATGAGTTGTTCAGCATTTCTGCACAGCCTTAGCAAAGCAGCAGTTAATTAATGCTTGCACAGTAACGATCTAAGAGTCTCTGCTTGCCACTTTGTGCTGGAGGTGGCAACAGCAGCGTGGCTTAACACAGGAAAGTACCCAGATTATTAAAATACCCAAATTATGGTCATTGAGCCTCACTGCAAAGCCAGTCAGGGTTATTCCTGGCAGTGACATTTCATCCCTAAGTTATCAGGAATGTGTCTGCAGCACTGCAGGCATTTGGGGGATCCTCAAACCACTCAGTAATGTGGATTGTCTTACACTGTGCTTTTACCCAGGGCAGAAAAGCTGCAGCTGCTGAACCACAGGCCTGTGACTGCAGTGGAAATCCAGCTGGTGAGTAACAATGCCTGGGCCTGTTCAAAACTTAACTGGAAGCAGCTTTAACCTTGGAGATCAATTGAATAATTGCTTTCTCATGGCCAGTGATTGAATGTATCCCTTTATGCACATTTTACATCCACGGTTTCAAATCCATTCAGCTTCCTGTCAGAGCCCTCCTCAGAGTCCTCTCAGACAGATTCTCCCCCTCTGTTTGCTCCAGTGTCACACATTTAAACTGCCCAAAGCAGTCATTAAAAGTGATTTATTAAAGTATTGCAAATAAGAATGTATTTAATCTTTTTGCTGCTGCAGCTCTGTGATGGAATACTTCATTTTTTGACATTTTCCCTGGTTGTTGTGATGGCAGGGTTACACTAAAATCAAAAATTCTAAAAAGAAGTGAGCAGTGAAGCAGAATGAAAAATGGGTATAAAGAGACTTTTTGATGTAAAGTAGCCATTGTCAGTCTAAGAATAATTCAGATGTAAAGAAGGATTGTCACTACATAGAAATAGATGCTTACATTCTCTCAAGTATCTCCTCAGGAACACAAACCCCTGTGGTAATAAAGAGACTGTTATAATTGGGATATTATTTCAAGAAAGATCTCTTGCATTAAGAACATCTGGTTGCAATCTTCCCCTGAAATCAAGCTGAGGAGGAACAGGATCATATTTGGCTGCAAAAAAAGGGAAAGATTAAAGAGGGACCAGTAGGACAATTTTTCTTCTGTCACCAAGCAGCAGAGATTAAAATGCTGAAGGCATCTCAGAAAAATGATTCCAGCTGAGGAATTAATGCTGTGTTTTGTGGCTGAGGAGATCAGTGTCCAGCAGCAGCTCAAGCAGGAGCTTTAAGGCTTTAAGTTAGTCAGAAGCCATGATTTGGAGCCTGTCTCACACCTTTGTTAGCTTCATGTGCTCAGACAGATTTATTTTATTGCCATCTGCAGGCTTTTCTTCCTTTCTTTAAATGCAATCATCTTTTAGGGCTCTCAGGTGACTGCATGGCTTTGTCTGTCTCTTCCCTCCTGTCCTACCTGGTTCATTGTTACCCTGCCTACCCATAAAATATTGAAAATAGTTTGCTCTCGTGTCATGTTTGGAGAAAATAAGAATTTGGGACCTTTCTATCACGTGTCTGTAGAGTGTTATACTTTAGATATTCCAAGTTTTATAGTGTCAAAGTTAAATCAAACTCACTGCTGAATCTTAGAGAACACAGACACAAGATTTGAGTTCAGTGTCAGTTCATTATTGATCCAAACCTTTCTCTGATGATCTAAAATAACTTGTGAAAAATTAAATACTTGTACCTTTGGGGGTTAGCCTGAATTTGTATCTTCATGGAGATACTGGGGGTGCAGCCACTCCTGTTCCACTGTGATTCCCCTGTAATTCCCAGGGCAAGTTTCCCCCAAATCAGTATTCCAGTGGTGTGAGTTGCCTGGATTGTTAACACTGGGTCAGATTAACCCTCCCCAAAATTGCAGCACATCTGAAAGTGCTCCCATCAAAGCCTGTGGAGCTCAGGGACTGCTGGGGCACTGCAGGTTGGTGTTGGTACTGAAATCCAGAGCCTGGGAGAAGCAAGGAGATGATTTTGCTGTTCAGTTGCTGCCTTGGATCCTTTTTTTGATGAGGACAGAGGTTGTAGCAATCACTGAACACACAAAATCTGCCTTCTCTGGGGATAAAATAACTCAGAGGTCACCCATGCACAGATTTCCTGCAGGAAAGGCCATTCCCTGCAGCTGATGGATGAGACACAACCTGCTGAGAAGTGAATTTTGCCTCTAAAATGGCCTTGATTCTCTTCTCATTGAACTTGCCCCTGCCTCTCCAGAGCTTGGAGTGGCTGCTGGACCTGAATCAGAAATAAATGATGGAGGAAACTTGTGAGCAGTTCCTGGAACGGGGGCACATCAATCTGCTTCTGCAGAAAGCTTTAAACAAAATGCCAGACCAGTCAAAGCTGTGTCTCCCTTGCTCAGTTTTGGTGTCTCAGACTTTTACTCAGTGCAGCCTGACCATGGAATGGAGTGGGATTTACCTGGCAGGCTCATGGGAGAGGATAATTATAATTATTGCTGCTTTTTGCTTTTCCAGCTTTCTAGTTCTTTTACTTTCCCTCTACTAAAATTCTCTATTTTTTTATTCCCTATTTTTAGCTGTATGCAAACAATAAATCCATTTTGATAACATTATTTTGCAGCTAAAAAAGCCAATTTCTGTTGTGATCTTTTGATCTCAAGATCTTTTGCAAGCCTTAATGCATAAATTGCTGCCATTGTCCATCTTTGTCTTTTCCAGCCTCTGTGCCAGGATTTCTTTTCCAACAACAATAGCAACAAAAGGAGCATGAAATTCAAATTCCTACCCCACAGAGTAAATCACTGTACACATTGCAGCTATCTTGACCTCCTGTTTTAATCTTTAACATATGTTGGGCCTGGCTCAGTGATTCCCAAAAGGAGGAAATAAAAAGTGAGGGATTTTCATGTCTCCATGAGAGTGGTTCAGCTTTACTTAATGCTGGTGAGCTTGAAGATGGAGCATCATCTTTTTTAAGGAACAAATTGCTCCACGTTTTTCTCTCTGAGTGGAAAAGCAGATTTGAATTCTGTTCCTTTTAAAACTGTATTTCCACCTTGGAGAGTTTCATCCCTGTGTGCATGACCAGGCTGGCACATTGGCTTTTATTAACAGGAAAATAATAACAGGAAGTATTTTGGAAAACAGAAGATCTTAAGAGGGTTTAAACATTTTATTTTCTCAACAATGTATTTTGCCTTCCCCTTGCTTAATTATCTCTGAGGGCCATGAATCCAATCATTCAGTCTTTTATTTCATTTCTTTTCTTTTTTTTAATGTGCTTTTTTCCTGTTAGTGTGGTGGGGCTGAGCAATTTCAAATCACTGCTTCAAGGAGGAAATAAAGTGATTTTCTCATCAAACATCTCCCTCCTACACTGGAGTTTAATTATGTGCTTGATTGCTTTGGAGATGATCAGAGCCCCCATTTCCTTTATAACTGATTATTTTTAAATATAATTCTTAGCTTATTATTCAAATAAACAATAGCTTTTAACCCACAGGTTCTTCTGTGATGCTGAGGTTTGTTCCCCACCAAATATTGAGAGAATTTCTCCATTCTTTCAGGACTTTTGGGGGTTCTTCAATGTGGCTTTATTTATTCTTCATTCTTTATTTATTGTTCTGTCTCAGGAGACTAAACCAAATAAACATTAGCATGAAAGCAGCACAGGGAGGAGGATGAGGTCTCTTAAATTCTGCTTTTATTTGGGTAAGCACAAAAGACAAGGTATGGTTTGAATTAAGGATGTTTGTCCTTGTTTCACTGAGTAAAAAAGGGAATTTAGACAATCCTGAGTGTCTGTGGGGATTTTGTGCTCACATTTGTCCATGGCACTGCGAACAGAGATTTGCACCTTAATTTGTGAACAAACACTTCAATCCCCAGGATTATCTTCACAGGCTGGCTGTTAATTTCTGAAAATTAAATTTGAGCTGCAGGGGGAACATGCTGCTGTTAGTTTGAGCTGGGAGAATTTTATGCCAATTAATTTATAAAGTTTTGCTGATTCCTTCTTTGATTAGAGCATTGTGGCAATGAAGTGGGAGCACTGCTGACTTTATGAATCTATTGCAATGGAATTTGAATAACAAACTGCTCTCATTTGGGTGAAATAGAAATGATCAGTGAGGCCTGAGCTGAGGGAATTCTCCTGCCCACATTTCACAGGTAACACACACTCTGTGTGTTTATGAATGACACTGATGTGCTGCAGCAGTTTGTCCTAAACCCCTGGAGTTATTTTGGGATAGCACAGCCTTGAATGCTGAAAAGCAGCTCTGACTTGGGAATTATTTAGGACATCATGCATAAATTATAAATTTAATTCTAAATTTTATGCATAAATTCTATTTCTGTCACACTGCCCTCACCTAAATCTCCAAATATTGAGGGCCAGCAGCACTTTGGTCAGAAATACCCCAGACTTTTCACATGGCATCAACTGTAAGGGGAAATTGTTCCCCTTTGGGCTGTGTGGCACTGCCAACATCAACATCTGAGCTCATCCACTCAGCTCAAACATTTGCATTTTTGTTTTCTTTACTATAAACTTTGCATTCCTGGCTGCTTATGGGCTGAGTCTGGCTCTTGAGCAGTTTCAGCCAAGTGCAGGGCTTTTTGCTGGAGATTTTCTCCAAGATTGGTAAAATTGCTGCTGGAAAAGGAGATGCTTGGACTGTAATTGGGGGGTTTTGCCTCGTTGGCTTCTTCTTGCACCTCGTTTCTCTCCTCAGCACCATATTTGTTAGTGCTATCAGCATCAGAAGTATTTTGTCTTGCAGCTGTAAATCAGGAGGCTGTGAGAACATCTGTTGAATGTAGAATGTGCCTCTGAGTGACCCTCTGTTCCCCCTGAGCTGTGTTTTCTTTTAGGACAGTTTCATTTGCCTCTTTATCTGCCTGCTGTCTGTGCCTAATTGTTGAATTTTCCCTTTTGGCTTGTTGCTTTGCTGCTTCCTCGCTGCTCATGTTTTCATAAATCAGGCTCTTTTATCACTTCCTGGAAGAGTGAAAAAAGGGATTTTTACAGTTTGTGCTTTTGATCTTTTGAAATCTTGAATAGTATCACAACAAAATAAGGCTGAAGCATCAACTTGACTAAGAAGCTGTGTGTCCATCCTGCTGAATGTTGATTTGTGTCTGTTGGTGTGTGAGCTGCTGGAGAGGCACCAAGATGTGGATTTGCTGCAGCAGTTGAAGGAATTCCCACTTCCCTCTGGATCTGTCAGCAGAAGGGAATTTGGAGCTCCACCCCCTCCTCAGTGCAGGCATCTCCTTTGAAAGATGCTTTTCACAACACTTTAATGAGGCACCACTTAGAGCACCAGAGCGCCCCAAACACCAGAGATGATTTCCTTTCATCAGCTTTGTGCTCAAGTGGGATTTCTGGGGCTGCCAGAGCAACCCCCAGAGCTGCAGTGTCTGGCCCTGCAGTTTGTCAGCCTCGTGCTCTGCCAGAAAAGTTGACATCAGTGGGGTTGTTCATACTGGGAGTTGGGGCATTACTCATTTGGAGTCACTGGGGAGCAGGGAAGAAAACAGGGATTAGACTTGTTCTGCCTTAAATTCTGAGGCTGCTAAGAGCTGGTGCTGATCTAGAACTCCCTGGTTTTTATTTGCCAGCACCTAAAGGAGAAGGTGGAGGGAAAAAAAAGGGAGAGGAGATACAGGTATAGATAAAATTAAAATGAGAAGAGGGTTAGACTTTATGTCATGCCATAAATCAAATCTAAACAAGGCCAAGTGCCATTTTTCTAAGGGATGGTGATAAATGTGGTTCAGTCATCCTACCTGGAGGGATATTCCCTGTCCAAAGCACCTGAGTTGGTTCTTTGTACAGCTTCTGCTCTTACAGCACCCACCCCACCTTTAAAATCCAGTGTAACAGTAATGAATAACCCCATAATCCAGTCTGAAAACCAGGCTGATAATCCTCTCTGAAATTTAATAGCAAAGGTCATCTGGAAAGGAATGATTTGTCAGCAGCATCAGCACCAAGAAGTGGGTGGAACAGATTTTATCATGGAATCCCAAAATAGTTAGGGCTGGGAGAGACCTGAAAGAACATTTAGTTCCATCCCCCCTGCCAGGGACAGGGACATCTTGCACACTTTGAGGTGTGGTGCTGATGCTCCAGGGTGTGCTGAGATGATTCCCTGTGGGAATTGCCTGGCAGGAATCAGCTGCCAGCCCTGCAGGGGTTCTTGCAGCCAGGGCAGGAGGATTTTGAGTGTGTTTGAGCACAGGGTGTGCAGAGGAGCAGCTGCTGGGAACCAGAGCCAGGGCTGCTGTTCAAGCCAGTATCCTACAGTAGTTGTTGAGCTAACAGTGCTTGGAAAGCCACTCCACAGGGAATTTCATCCTTTGATGGGGATAGTCCCCAGAAAGTCGTTTGCAAATGGAAATTCACTGTCTGCCTTTTGCTGAGGAGTGGATTCTCTCTGTGTGTGCTTCCACACCAGGATCTGTGCATGACTCTGATGAAAGATGATCAGATTGTGCAAAGAGGGCTCGCAGGACCCCGAGGAAAAACAGAAATTAATTGAATGTCCCACTCTGCTGTTCAGAAGGCAAGAGGCATCTGAAGAGCTGGCAATTCACAGCTAGAGCTGATTAAACCTGCATTGACTTGGAACCAGCATTAATATAAATCACTGCTCTTCAAAGGCCATTTTCAAGGACTTGGTGTAAAAAAAGAAAACTCAAACCCCACAATCCTAATTGATTTCATTTCTGTTTGAAGAGTTCTTCTGACTTGCTTTTCCAGTCCTCTGACAAGCTTTTTTTCCTCTTAACAGCTGTCTATAAATTAGGGCAGTTGTTTCACTGGTAGCAGTGATATAAAAGCTGCCACAGCTCCTTAATGGGAGTATGTCCCTAATTAATCTTCTGGAATCATGGAGCTGATTCATGACAGTGTTTTTTGTGTTGCTCAGAGCTTTAAATATCTTTATATCCTGGACTCTCCCAATCCAGGCAAATTCCAGTGGAGGAAGCTGCTGTAGGATGAGGTGGTTTCTTTTATGAACTGATTATTTCCAGTGTAGGTGCTGGATGAGATGCCGAGATTCAGGGAACCTCTCTCAGGATATCCCATGAAAACACAGAAACTAAAAAGGTCTGGAAGGCAGGGCTGCATCTGAGCTGTAGGAAAAGCCTGGCTCAGGTCATGGTTGACAGAGGCTTTAGGATAAGGCAGGCTGTTCCCAGCGTGGTAAGGAAAGCAGGATCTCATTACAGAGTGCCAATTGTCGTGGTTAACAATGGAGTTCTTTCTTTTTTGTCAAAATACTGCAAGAGCTCTGCTTTGTAAAATGCTTTTGTGATGAGCTCAGGCTGTGTCTTGACAAAGTCTTCCCCACTGAGCTGAGTCCTTCTCTCTGAGGGAGGAAGTGTGGATTTAATGATGCCAATGGAGGTTGTTTTTTTGACCTGCAGATGGTGGAAGAAAGCGAGGAGAGGCTGACAGAGGAGCAGATCGAGTCACTCCTCCAGACAGTCACCAGCATCCTGCCAGGGGATCCCGAGGAGCAGCAGAGAGACTCAGCAATGGCAACAGAAGACAAAGGTGACCAGGCATAGGAGGCACCTGGCAGCAGTTCCAGAAGAGAACCAGCTGCTACCAGTCTGGGTTTGATACCAGTTCAATCCTGTGTTGGACATAACTGTAAAATATATTCAAATTTTTATGACTTGGAGGTGGTGAGGGAACCAATTGTTCACAAGCAAGCTGGGAAAAGGACACTATTGTTTGGGTGTTTTGTCATAAACAGGGGTGGCAGTGCCAGAGTTGGCAGTGGAGCAGCCTGAGGAGTGCTGGGGCTCAGCATCTTTGGGGATTTTTCCATTCCCACAGAAGGACAGCTGGACATTTGAATAGGCAGTGTTTTAATCAGCACAGCAGTGCTGCAGTGGCAATTCCTTTCAGAAGCTTTGCAGTTGCCCAAGTGGCTTCCAGAGCAGGGGCTGCCATGCAAAGCCAAATTTTGGGCTGTTTGCAGAGCTCAGCACAGGCAGGGATGTGCAGGAGCTGCTTGGGGTCTGGTCAGGCACTGCCAAATCTTGGCCTCGTGGAATTGAGAGGATCTGTGGGAGAGCAACTCCAGGATGTCTGACTGTCCATCCTCAATTAAAGAAATCCAGCTCACCCAGCAAATTGCACTGAATTCAGGGAGCTGGGCCTGCTCACAGGGGTTGAAGCTGTGAAATCACAGCTCAGCACAATGTTGAGGTGTCTCTTTTCCCTCTGAACATTTATTCCAGTATTTACACACAGACAAGGCACTCCTTTGATGGAGGAATAAATGAGCCAACACTGAGCTCCTAATCTGGTTTGGAAAAATGAGAGTCAGTCCTGGATGAAGCAGAATTTCCTGAGCTTTTTTGTCTGATTAGGGATTTCAGGATCAAGGATTTCATGTTGAAAGCCTTGGTGATTATAATAAATCATTTGTGTCTGAGTATCCACACACAGTCAGCCACTGGTTTCTATTGTGGCTGCAGTCCATTCTTTTATAATTATTATGATGTACTGGAAATAGAAATAAAATTTTAAGTACATCCTGGGAGTTTTGTGACTTACAGGCAAGATGAAATTAGAATATCTGACTTCCCCCTCCCCCTCCTCAGCTCTGTCATGGGTTTATTTTGTGTTTTTATGCAAAGGATTTGTGCTTTCTGAGCTTTAGTTGTGCAGTGTATGAAAGGGGCTGATAAATTCCAGTGTCTGGGGGATTTGTCACACTCATTTTCATGGTGTTTAAGCTTCTTTGATGCTTGGAGAGGAAAGAAAATTATTGGAAAAATATATTTAAAGATAATTTATCTTACATTAAATGCCTTCCAAGGCTGGAGACTAAAAGTACATTTAGACTGTGTTTGTTTAGTGTTGGGAGAGGGAAAGTCCTTGATGGTTTGTGATACATCAATATATATATTTTTCTCTGTTAATGGGAAAGAAAACAAGGGAGATCAATGGATCATAGCATGGAAAGACATGCAATTAATTTGAAAATTAGCATTTTTTATTCACAGCAGCCACTGATGTTGTTTGCCAGGCTGCAGCCTTGGGCTGCAAGTGTTTCCATTTTGATCTATCCTTTCCTGAAATGAAGTTATTGAAATTTGTTCTGAGCATATAAAAAGCAGATGGAACCAGACTGTAAATATCTGTAGCCAACAAGAACAGCTCAACAGAGGCCTGAAGTTGGATGTTCCATCTTGGGAATTGATTTGTTGCTGGGATGGATTTTTGCCAGTGTCGCCCTGGTTTTTAGAAATCTTTTAGCCTTCTGATATTTACATTCTAGTTACACACTTTCCCATGCTTTGTTCTGTAAACACTAAGTTGTTTTGCATTCCTTCATAGAGGTGGAGAGATGCTGATGGATGGGCATCCTGTCCAGTGCCATGGGAGAGGTGGCTCCTTCTCCCTCCAATGCCCTGTCTCTCTTGTAAAACTATAAGTAGTGGAGTCAGATAATAAACTCTCTCTTTTCGCCCTCACCTTCAGCTGTGTGAACACGCGTGTGCTTTCCGTGTCCTACCGCGACATGCCAGAATCTCTGTTGTTGTGGGGATATTGTAGATGCAAGAACTCCCTCACTTGCTGGATTGAACCTTTTTATCAGTATCAGTTCCAGATGTTAACAGCTGTTAGCCCTGTGCAAATGCATGGATGGCTTGTAAACAATAATTCCACTACAATTCCAATGCTGAACAACATTTTGACAACTATTTAAAAGGCTCTGGGCTTGTGGCATGTGCACCACATCAAGAAATGAATTTTGAACCTCCTGCCTGTAAATTCAGGTGAGGATTTGCTCTGAGGACAGGTTTGAGTTGTGTTGTTTGATCTTTTCTGTCAGAACCCCAGGTCAGAAATGATTTATAGAGTGCAAATATCACCTTGCCAATGTGACACCATTTCCCAGGGTCCTGAATATCACATGGATGATCTGCCAGTCTCCCAGGGCTGCTTTTTGTATCCTTCATTAACAAGTTCCAGGAGATTAACAGGAGATGGACCCTCCTAACGATTCTTGTGGCACAGAGAAGGTGGCACTGAGTGGCTCCATGGGTGCAAGAAAGGTGAATGTGTGCTCTGAGGAGAAACTGAATATTTAAGAAGTGGACATTACTTTTAATTTTCTCATTCCTTATCTCTCCCCCCCTTTTTTTATTGTGTTGTGTATGTTTGGCTCTGCTTTTGTGCTGGGAAAGGGGAAGGAGCTGCCAGAATTCCTGATCTGATACTTCAAAACACCTGGACTTTCTCTTCCCATAAATTCAAATTTCTTAAGTTTGGCAGTCCCTGCTGGAGAAGTTTTATTAGAAGAAGCTTTGTTTTGTGGGAGGAGAAGGAGCTGCTGCTCCTACCTGGCTGTGCTCTGGTGCTGGGCAAGGGACATGGATCTGCTGGAACCAGATGGGCACAGGGAATTTTGGGGAAGATCCAGGAAATTACTGAGCTGAGCAGCTGTGGTGGAGCTCAGGGCTGTGTGTGAGGCTGTGCCCACCACTGAGTGCACAATGGGATGAGCAGGGAGCAAAATTAATTAGGTTTGTGTTTGTTAGCTAAAGGTGAGCAGCCTGAGGTAGGAAAAGCAAACCCACAGAATTTGGAGCTTTGGGGTTTTTTTAGAAGCAGATTGTCCTCAAACAGCACTGAAGTTAGACATGGAAATGGCTCACACCATTCTCTGGGCTCCTGGTATCCCTTATCCCATGGGAAAAGTGGGATAGGACTCACCTTCCTGGGGTTTATTCCCCATCCCAGGCAGCTCCACACCAGCCTCACCAGCTGCAGTGTTAAATTTCCATCCCCTCTATCATTTGCTGTTTTTTTTAATACTCTTCAAACCCACCTGCATTTTGCCTTTTGTGCTATTCCTGGATTTCCTTACACAAAGCCCTGGCTCGGGGGTGCAGCAGCCAGGAGGGAGGGAAAAGGAAGGACTGGAGACACCCACACAAAACCTGACAGGATCCAGCTCTTCCTCCCAGCAGTTTTGCTCCTTCCTCACCCAGAAACCTCCCCAAAAGCTGCTGCTTCCCACTGCCCACGCTGGGGGATGGAAATGGGCTAATCCAGGCCAAGTTAAACATTATCCCTTTTCCTCTGCAGCATCCTGGCCCCAGGCATGGCCTCAGCAGGAGGTTGCCTCTTTCCCACCCCCGTGGGCTGCTCCAAGTGGGACAGGACCCCCTGGCCTGTGTCACCAGCTCAGGTGAGACCCCAGCAGCTGAAGCCACAGGGGAAGGTGGCTCAAGCCACTGGGAATGGCCCTAAATGCTCCTCATGCTCCCAAAAGCTGCTGGAGGGTGTCCCTGTGTAACCCATCCCTGTTTGCTGGGATTGTCACCCTTGGAAATCACCAGGTTTGGTGGGATGAGATGGGATGTGCAGATTTTCACCCCAAAACCTGGGACTTGACTCTCCAAATGCTGCTTCTTCACCATTCAGCCTCCAAACGCTGCTGCTTTCCTCTTTCCTCTTGGGTTTTGAGCTTTTCCCATCCTTTTTCCCTGCTTTTCCACTGCTCTGGAGCTGAAATCTTCCCTCCAGTGCCAGCTGAGCTGGTTGGAGCAGGCCAGGAGCAGAGGCTCCAAGGAAAACCATAATATTTTGGGAGCAGTGGTGAAGCAGGGAGAGTCAGAAGGAGCCTTTTGAAAAAAAATCTGAAGGTTTTTTGTTTTGTTTTTGTTTTTTTGCTGGGGCCTCAGCAGAGCCCAAGAGTTAATCATTCAAATATGCTTATGTGTAACTAATCTCTGCAGGACAATGAGCTGAGGAATTATTTAATGCAATTGAAATGGGGCAGAGTGGTTGCTATAAAAAGGGTGTCCCGAGCCAATGGGAGCCAGCAGGATCCTATAAAAGCGGGTGGAGAAGGAAAAGCAGCTGGTGGGAAGAGATCACCAAAGTTCCCATGCATGTCCTGAGCTGCCTCTGCTTGGGCAGAGATCCTCCTGAGCTGCTGCAAGTCCAGCTGAGCCCTTCTCCAAGCCCTGCTGGTCCCTGGGGGCTCAGTGCATGTGGTGGCCAGGGTGGCATCTGCCCAAAGTCGCCTGGTGGAGCCTGAAACGATGAAATCCAGCGGTGCCGTGAGTTGGGGTTGGGTTTTTTGGGGGACTGGGATGTTGTTCCAAGAGCTGGGTGGGATTCATGGCAGTGGAAGCCCACATGGGGCTGCATTTTGGGAGCTGTGAGGGTGTTCAGCAGAGTTATCCCGTGGGGTGTCCGTGGAGCAGGAGCTGCTGCCGGGGCCTTGCAGTGGGAATAGGGAGGTGGGGAAAGGGATGGGAATGGATTTGAGTGGATTTAGGGATTATATCAGCTGAGCTGACCCCAATGACCATCTCAGATCCTCTCCTTGGCTCCCAGCCTCTCCCCAGCAGGTTTTGGCTTTGGCCCTGGTGGTGTTTGGAGCCTCACGGGATCCGTGCTTCAGGTGCCCTTGGTGAGCTCAGCACTGGCCATGGCCAGGAGGAGAAAATTCCTCCAGGAGCATTTTGCCAGCCTTCAAATCCCCAAAAGAGGTGTTAAGTGCAGCTATTTCCAGCTCCTGGGCACAGACATTTATTCCTCCTCTGATGCCACTGCCAATCCTTAGAAAAGCAGGAAATCCCAACATCTCCTGGCATCACATTCCCCCTGCTCCTCTTTTTCCTCCAGGCTTTTAGTTTAATAATATTTTCTCTGTCTCTTTTTGTGACTTTTTGCCTTTTTTCCAATTTGAAGCAACAAACAGATGATTTACACCAACCCCCCCATGAAATCAGCCTTCAGCCCCCTTTGTTCCCTCCTTGCAAATCAGCAAATGGGTGTGAAGAGTTTTGGATGGGATCATCCCTGCCGTGGCCAGCTGCTCTCCCATCCAGAAAACAACGAGCACAGCCTGTTTCCTGTTAAATCTTGCTGGTTGCATTGGTTTACATTGTTTATCTCGTGTTTTACAGCTTCCAAGCTGATGTTGCATTAAAACTGGCTGGAGTTGAGGCAAGAAATCAGATGCAGGCACTAGCAGGGTTCTCCAAATGCATCTGTGAGGGTCGATCCCACACTTACATTTCCTTACTGCAGGAGCTGTGTCCTGGCCAAGGCTCCAAAAGGTGCTTTTGGGACAATTTGGGAGTTTTAATTGCAGGATAGGAGGTGGAGGGGCTGTGCCTGCTTCTCCTCCAGCCACAGTTTGGTGGCTCTGGGGTGGCTCCTGATTTTTTCTCTTGACCCCTGAACTTTGTTTTCAGTTTCTCTTCTTTCCTGTCCTGTTGAGGAAGGGAGTGAGGGAGGCTGGGTGGGCACCAACCACAGGCTGGGGCAGAGATTTATAGTTTTATTTTTATATCTGTTTTTATTTTTATGTGTGTGAGTGTTTCTAGACTAGGATATAGAATCATGGACTAGATCAAGTTTAAAGAGGTCCTTAAGGATCACCAAGTCCAATTCCCTGCTCCTCCCCCCCACCTAAAGCTAAACCACGTCACTAAGAGCAGCAGCCAGATGCTCCTTGAACTCTGAGGAGCTCCCTTCCCCAGGGAGCCTCTTCCAGAGCATTTTATCTGGATTTTATGGATATGAAAATGGATTTTAGGCAGAGCAGGATGAGTCTCTCACATCTTTGACAGATAAACAGGACAGGGCTGATTTGGGGTGGCAAGCCCAGATCCCCCATGGTTTGGTGGTGTTGTCCTTGCTGGATACATCCACAAAAAAACCCCAAAACACTAAATCCAACTGCTTTCCATCCATCCCAGGTTAGCCAGAGGCTGCCTGAAGGGCAGGGCAGGGATTTGTGCCCAAAGGAACCGAAACTTTTTGGAATCCAAAGCTCTGATCTAAGGGCAAAAGCTCCTTGCTGGCTACAGGAGTGCAGAAGGATTTTTATGTGGCTTTATGAGCATCAGCAGTTGTTGGCTGGGGAGTTCTGCCCTTTCTGGGCCAATTTTAGGAGGGAAAGTCTGATTTTCTTCCTTAGGAAAACAAGAAATTGAATATTCCTGTAAAGACTGAATGCAAGGGAATGGGCAGAATTTAATAACAGGGGATTCAGCAACCAAATCCAGTGGGTTCCCATGGGAATAGGTCAGAGAGAGTGAACTGTAAATACCTGTTTGGGTGGGGATATTTGGAAATGCTGGAGAAGGTGTTAGAATCAGGGTGGGCTGAGCAATTCCTGATTTTGCCATTTCTGTGCTTTTTCCCTCCTCTGGAAAATTGCTGCACTCTTGTTTTAATTTAAAAGTGCTCTTTCAGGAGGGTAAATTCATTATTTGCCCCTACTGGGGCAATTTCGGGTTTCTTAAGGAAAAAAGGGGATTTCTTTCTTTGCATAAAGGGGCAGAGCTTCAACAGAATATTTCTTTGGTGCATTTTGTCCTTCTCTGTGGTGCTTTTTAAATGTGACATCTGTTTTTTAGTTGAGGGAGGCATTATCCAGTGGTTGGGGATGGGGAGCAAAGAGGTCTGGATTTGTATTTTGTCTTCAATGAATTAATATGAATTATATAGAAATTTTTTTTGAGAGTGAAGGTTTCAGATTGGGATTCTCCCCTTGGATCTCACCATTCCCAAACTGAGGTGCTTCCTGAGGTTTCAGTGAGGGTGAGGGGCTGTCCTTCCCTGGAGCAAACCCAGCAGCAGCTCAGGGGGAGCATTAAATGCTGGGGTCCACATTCCAAAAGGCCATAAAGGGAATTTTCCCCCAAATTTTCCCCCAAAAGGGAGAGTAAGTGATCAGTGGAATCCAAACAAGAAGAGCTCTGGAAAAGGCACCACTCTCCAGCTTCTCCCAGATTTTGGCCTGGAGGCTTGACCCCTTTCACTCCAAACCTGAAGGTACCAACTTGGGAATTACAAAAATGCATCCAAACCAGAGTCTGCCAAGCAGCATCCTGGGCTGAGCTGTTCATCCACTGCAAACTGGGAAAATCCTACCAGGATGGGGTCTTTGATCCATTTAATGAGCCTGTCCCCAAATCCCTGTGGGATTTTATTGGTTATTTTTTTAGGGAATCACATCACCCTCCTCATCTGCCCCCAAACTCCAGTGGCTGAACTGAGACTTTGTGACAGGTCCATGGCAGCCCCTGTGGAGGGAGAATTCAGGTTTAATTCAGTTCCTTGTGGCTGCCAAATCGAGCTCAGCCCCGCAGGAGGCACAGATTGATGAAAATCCATCTGGAACAAGGAACCACAGTGGGCATGGGATTGAAATTCTGCCTTGTCTTATCTTTAATTGTGTGAATTTTAACTCCCCTCAGAAGAACCTCACAGAAAAGGGCTGCACCACCCCATCAGCAGCATTGATGGTCTCCCTCCAGAGTTTTGGTCCTGTGTCTTTGGCAGTGGGTTTTTTTTTTATTTTGTTTTTTAGATGCTGGGGTTTGTAAGCTGCTTTCACTTCCTTGTGCCATTTTGCAGGCACAGAAGAGATCATTCCTTGATGATCTTTTTTAAACAAGCTGATGGATATTTACTTCTTTAAGAGGCAAATGTGCTAAAGCTTTACAAACTCAGGCCTTGATCCTGCCAACCACTGGGCATTTTCAGCCATTTAAACCTCAAGAAATAAGAAGTAAGACAAGAAATATCTTTTCCCTCTTCTCTTGAGGGTCAGCTGAGAGCATCGCTCATCACTCAAAGCCTTCAGTAGGAGACTTCATAAAAACTCTAGCTTAGCCAGTCTCTGTGATACTGATTTGGGGCTTTTTTAGGGTTGGGTTTTTTTCAGGAAAACCTAAAGAAGGGGAAGGAATTAGGCAATGGGCTGTTGTGGGATGTCCCCGTGCCAGAGATGAGCTCCTCTCCTGCACACGTCCTCGTGCCACATCAGCAGCTGTCTGCAAGCCAAGGACATGGGGAGATGCCTATGGCTGGAAAAACAGCTCCTTCTGTATTTATTGGACTGCCTACCAGCTGGAAAAACCCAGGGATCTGCACCTCCAGGGCCTCCTGCAGCTGGGGGGAAGAGTCATCCTGTGAAATAAATCCGTGTGATGCCTAAAACACCTCGCCTGCAAGAACAGGGCTGTGTGGAGATGTTCCTACTCCCATAATTATTTCTCCAGACACGTGGCAAGGTCAATTCTCAGCTGTCCCATCTACAAAACAAGCAGGAATCAGGCAGAGGTGGGGAATATGGAGCTATTTAGCAGAAAATGCAGCTTTTTGGGGTCGGAGTAAAAATCGCCTTGATCCTCTCTGAGCCGCAAGCAGGTGAAGGTCAGGTTGTAAAAATAAAATCCATGTTCTCCTGACTTGGATAACCCCAGTTTAAATCCTCCTGAAAGGGTGCTTGAAGCAGGAAAACCCTGCTTGGTGATGGAGCTGGATGAGTCCAAACCCTGCAGGAGCCAGAGATCCCTGCCAGGAAATCCAGGGAAAGGCTGGAGGTGGAGATGCTGTCAGGGTTGCCCAAGGGTGATGCTGTGCCTGCAGTTCTGGGGGGTCCCTGTGCTGGCAGCTGAGGGATCTTGCAGGATAACACTGGGAATGGCATTTCTGCTCCCACAGGGATTCCCATGGCTCACTCTGAGTGGCTTTGAACAAACCTTGCCCTGCCAAGGACAGGCTCTGCACGGGCACTGCCACCAGCGCACGAGGGCCAGAAAAATATCAGGAGCAGGGAAAGCAATAAAAGTGAGTGTTCCTCTGGGAAAAGCTGAGCCAGACATGAATGTCTTTCCAAGTTAACCAATGTCCTGGCTGGGTTTGTGGCTGACAGGTTTGCTCTGCTCCTAAAATCATCTGTGTGAGTGAGGCTCGGGGCTGATGTGGGTGAAAGAACATCTGATTCTGCTGCTGCGAGGGGATGCAGCAAAATATCATCAGCTGAACATCTTGTGAGGTGGTTTTCCCTAAGCCCTAAAGCTTGTGGACACAGTCCTTGGATTTTTTCCTCCTCTGGGAATTGTTAAGTCTTCCTTGAATGCCCAGGGTGGGTTTTTTTGGCTCAGCCTGCCCTTGCAGGCACTGCTAGGATCCATCTGTGCTGCTGGGTGCTGGCTTCCCTGTCCTTCCCCATCCTGCTGCCAGGAGGGGGTTATTCCCATTTCCTCTCCCTGCTTCGGGGGTCTGGGATCCCCCTCAGCCCAAGGACATCTCCAGAGGCCAGGGTGTGGTGAGGGATGCTGCCCTGGGATCCTCCAAGGCCCCCCTGATGGCTTGAAGGCTGTGCTGATGGAGTAACTGGCATTTCCTTTGGCAGGAAGGTGCCAAGCTCATCTTTCTTCCCGTGGTTTTGTTCCCATCCATAAATGCCCAGATAACAGGATTGGCTCAGCACATCCCTGACACAGAGCCAGGGGAGCTCTTAGGGCTGCAGGGAGAGGGAAGGATGCCCAGTCCAGGGCACACGGGGCTTGGGATTTTGGAATTCTACCCAAAGGCCAAATAAATTTCCACAGGATGAGCTGAAATCCAACCCTGCTGCTTTGGGTGTGCTTTATCATATCAGCATCCTCCAAATCCCTCCATCCCTTCAGCTCCTCCTGTGAAAGTTCCAGACTTCTACAACTGAGGTAACAGGGAAATTTTTTGAGCCCTCCACCCTTCCCTGCCTTTCCAAGCTCCCTTTAGTGACTTTAGATATGAAAACCACAAGCACCAAACCTCCTCCAGCTGCTTCTCCATGAGGGAGAGATGAGATCCTTCTCGTGTGAGACAGAAAATGGAGTTGTGCAATTGCTGCTGAGGCATTCGAGGAAAAAGAATTGTATTTAACAGTTCTGGCAAGAACTTGCCTCAGCCAGCAAGCTCAGCTCCCCCTGCTCCGGGCTGCTGGAATGAGCTGGACAGAGCCAGGGGGAAATTCTTTGCATTCTTAGGATTGGGAGGTGGAATGAAGGTAAATCACTCCTGGATGAGGGCCAGGCTATCTGGAGCAGAAAGCTTTTCAATATCACACCGGACTTGAATTCAAGAATACTCTTGGAGTGGAGCTGGTGGCAGGAAAAGCATTGGATTGGGAGGTCCAGGGAAGGAAAAAAAGCCTCATTTTGGCCTGTGAAGGTGCCAGAGTCCAGCTAACAGAGGTCAGGGCAGCAGTGCTGGGGCCTTTGCTGGCTCCCACACTGGCTCAGCAGCTCGTGTGATGTGGCAGCAGCGATGCTGCTCCCCAGGAGAGCCCTGGGTGGGTGCCAGGCAGCAAAATCTGTCCGTGCTGCTGGAGCTGTGGCAGTGTGAGCTGCCCGAGGCTGTGCAGGGTGTGCCTGGCACCAGGCACTGATGGCCAGCTGCTCTCTGCCATGGGGAGGAGAAGTCTTGGTGATGTTGTGGCTCACAGTTGGAAATGAGATGAGGTGGGGGGGGAAGTGTAATTTAAGCTCCTAAATAGCTCCAGATCTCAGGGATGCTCTGGCACAGCTGGAACTGTGAGAGCATGGGAACAACCATAAGCCATGACAGTGATGAAAGAAAAACAGGGAAAAACAGCCACCAGCAACCACTTCTGCTCCTCTTAGAGCTCAGCAAACCCCAAATTGTGACCCTGCAGCACCGTCCTGCTCCCCCTGAGCTGCACCTTTGCTCCTGGGCTCATCCTTCATCCCGTGCTGCGAGGGGGAGCCATTCCCAACTTCCTGGAACAAAACAGGGACAGGCCAATGCAAATGTCTCAGCTGAGCCATTCATGCTGCTCCTTCTCGGGGGGTTTATCCTCCAGCCGAGCTCTCTCTGCACCCAGACATCCCTTGGTGCAATATTTGTGCAATATTTGCTGGGTTATTTGATCTGTGGCTGCCGGGTGAGCATCGATTAAAGCAGAGCTCAGCGTGGGGCACCCTCTGCATCCAGCATTTCCATCTGTTCCATCCAGCAGCGCTGTTTTCCCCCTTTTCCCTTGGAGAACAAGCATTTCCCCCTCCCGGAGGCACTGTTTGATTGGAAGGCTTTAAAAGGGGCAATCTGTGTGAGTCACAGTGAAAGCCATAAAAGAAAAACCAATAAAGCCATCTGAAAAGTGCTGCTTAATGGATTGAGGCAAACTTACTGGAAACAGGATACGGATTGTTTCATCTTGAAATCATTGCTTCAAATCCGTCTGCATTTGGGAGCAAAGGTCGTTTATTCCTCATCAATAGCTGTCAGGGAAAATGAATTTGAAAGGGATTTTGCCACCTCTGAAAGGAGTTGTGGGTTTCTCAGTGCTCCCAGCAGCTCTCTCAGCACATTTAAAGGGGTTACAGGTGTTGGGTACTCTGGAAATTTGGTCCTTCCAGGGCAGAGGTTTTCACAGAATGAAAATAATTTTCTGTGTCATAAAGACAGGTATCTGCTTGCATGGGAAATATTGATTTTCTTAGCCACATTCATCTCTGGACAGATGCTTCTCCACTCTCACTGTGGCTTTTCCCAGATGGAATTTTGGGATGTTAAATCCCTTTGGCTGATTTTTCCCTCTCCACATTTGGCAGGCAACACAAATCTGGGGAATGTCCCACGGGATTGTTCCCTTTGATATGACCCTGCAGCAGCACTGACATTTCTGCAGGCTGTTCATCTGCATCTGGGCTTCTGTTTGTGAAGAAGAAATGTTCACTTGGATTTAGCTTTAGCCCATCGCTGTGGTAACGTAACCAAGTCCAACTCAAGCTTTTTTCCTGCTCTTGGGGAACTAAACCTGGCTTTCCACATGGAGCACTGGGAATGAAGGGGTCAAGATGGCCTCAGGCCACGCTTTTTAAGAGGTGAGTTAATCTAAAGATGTGAATTTCCTTATAAAGCTGCACCTCCAGGGGCACCCTCGCTCCTTTCCTGGCTGCTCCACCCAGCTTTGGGTCAGAGAGTTGGGCTTTGTGCCAGCAGCTGGCGCAGGCTCCGGCTCGTGCTCCAGCCTGACGCTGTTCCAGATGTTTTCCCAGTTGCACACGTGGTGGGCACATGGCTGGCGCTTCCCGTCTGCTGCCGAGCAGGTGTGTGACCCCAGGGGACACCTGAGCCCTGAGCCGGGCTGTCAGCGCCTCGTGCCTCTGAAAGCGCCCCGAGTTTCTCTCAATTTATGGGGCAGCTGCAGCGCTGACACTTCAGCTGCTCGCCCAGTGCAGCGGGGCTGTGTGTTTTGGGTGGTTTCACCTCCGAAAGCCGAGCCGGGGGGGCAGAATTCGGGACAGAGTTTTCTCTGTGGAATATTCAAGATTAAGAATAATTGTCGGTTACCAAAGGGGGCGGGATCGCGGCGTGAGCTCCCGGCCGCCGCCGCCGCCTGCCTGGCACATCTGGCCAGACGCTGCCTGGCACATCTGGCCAGACGCTGCCGCACCTGGGGTGCCCCCTCCAGACGCTCGCGCGGCGCCGCCGCCCAGATGTGCGCGCGCGCGCGCCCCGCCCGCCGCCAGCTGTGCGCGCCAGATGTGCCGGGAGGGGCGGGGACGCGGATCCGGCCACGCCCCCTCCCGCTGTCAATCACCGGCGGCGGCCCAACCGCGGCCCGCGACACATCGAGGCCCGCGACCAATCAGGGCGTGGTTGTGATTTCCATGGCAGCCGCAGCCGCGCGGCTGAGGGGAGGCGGCGGCGGCGCGGCCGCTCCCGGTGCCGTTCCCAGTCCCGTTCCTTATCCCGCTCCCTATCCCCTGCGATGGTGCCCGAGCGGAGCCGCGGCGGCGGAGGGGCGGCGGTGCCGCTGCTGTGCGGCTCCAGCCCGGCGCGGCGGCAGCAGCAGCAGCAGCAGC